>JAGXJF010005649.1:0-478052 GCA_019208055.1 Stipa capillata | reverse complement strand
GGCCGCCCGAGAGGGTTTCGGCCCAGGGGGATTTAGGGTTTCCTTCTGATTTTTCTTTTATACATTCCAGGTTTATTCCCCATGTTATTTTATGTGCCAAATTAACTCCAAATATCCTGAAATTTTTACAGGGGGCTCCAAATATTATTGTTGAGCGACTGTGAGAATTTGAACCAATTTGGAGTTGATTTGAATGGGTATCCAGTTCAAATTTGAATTAGGGTCTGAATTAGGGTTTACACTGCGACTAGGCTCTAAACTTTCCCAAAATTTATGAAAATTGGCAAGGGGCTAGGGTTTCCACTTTTGAAATGATTTGTGAAATTTGGGAGGTTGGCATCCACTAAAATTTGTTCTATCGTCGAAACCCTAATTCCAGCTCCTTTAGGGTTTTTGATTCAGGGACGGGGATTCATCGAAGTGCTCGATGACTTCCACCACCCTTATTAATGACATTTTCAATTCAACTACTTCGAATAAGTTGATTGGTGTTTGTATAAATATCCACTGAGGATGAAATATTAACATATTCTATAAATTACAATTATATCCTTTTCGGGTTTAAACGAGATGGTGCAGGACGATGCCATGTATGCATGCGTGCAAGTCAAATACCTACTTTGTTACAATTGGGTATTACAATCCTGCGTACTGCCACTCTGTGATAGTCCTTAGGGTTAGCTTGGAATCTAGCACACATGCATACACTCAACATAATATCAGGCCTAGATGCACATAAGTATAGCAAGGAGACTATCATGGATCTAAACTCTTTATGATCAGCAGATTTACCTTCAGTGTTTAAATCCAGATGACCATTAGTTTGCATGGGAGTATGAATGGGCTTTGCATCCTCATGCCAAACTTGGTGATGATGTCCTTGGTGAATTTTTCTTGAGAGATAAAAGTACCTTCCTTGAGTTGTTTGATCTGAAGTCCTAGAAAGTACTTGAGTTCACCGTCCAGGGACATCTCAAACCTCTTGGTCATCATCTGGCTAAACTCATCACTCATGGAGCGGTTAATACTGCCAAATATTATGTCATCGACATATATTTGGCACATAAATAAATTATTTCCATTTTTCTTAGTGAATAGAGTTGTATCTACTAAGCCCATTTTAAAACCATTGTTGATCAGAAATTCTTTCAAGATGTCATACCATGCTCTAAGTGCTTGCTTTAGGCCATAAAGTGCTTTGTGCAGTTTATAAACATGATCAGGTTTCTTAGCATCTTCAAAGCCTGGTGGCTGTTCTACATATACAAGTTCAGAAAGTTTACCATTGAGGAAGGCAGACTTCACATCCATTTGGTAAAGCTTGATGTTATGGTGAATAACATAACCAATTAGGATCCTGATAGCTTCAAGTCTTGCCACTAGAGCAAATGTTTCTCCAAAGTCCAGGCCCTCGACTTGTGTGAAACCTTGAGCCACAAGCCTGGTTTTGTTCCTTACCACTTGCCCATTGGTATCTTGTTTGTTTCTGAGGACCCACTCTGTTCCAATTACATTATGATCTTTGGGTCTTTCCACCAGGGACCAAACTTGGTTTCTCTCGAATTGGTTGAGCTCTTCATGCATTGCATTTATCCAATCAGCATCCATGAGAGCTTCCTTGATGTTCCTGGGTTCAACACTGGAAACAAAGGAGTAATATTCATAGAAATTAGCAATTTGAGAACGAGTAGTCACTCCCCTATTAATGGCACCAATGATTTGATCAACAGGGTGATCCTTCTGCAGCCAGCTGATCCCAAGGGGATCGGGGTTAACCGCCTGTGTCACAGCTATTGGAGGTGCCTGTGACACAGTTGGTTCTTCCTATGACACAGCTGGCTGAGTCAGGTCCTCTGCATCCAGTTAATCATTGGCTGGGTTGTACTCGAACTCAATGTCTTGATCTCCAATGTCTTCACCCAGTGATGGAGAGAGTGGTTCTTGATCAATTGGTGAGGTAGCCTCTTCCTTGATGGTGGGTCTGATCCCACCAATGGATTTCTTCTGAATGTCCACATTCCCTACATCATTAATAATCTGCTCTTCTTGGGAGCCATAAGACTCATCAAAATCCACATCCATAGATTTTTTAACGACCTTTGTGGAGGTGTTAAAGACCCTATAAGCATGGGAGTTAGTAGAATAATCAAGGAATATACTAACATCAGATTTAGCTTCAAACTTAGTAAGGCGTTTGCCCTTTCTAATAATGTAGCACTTACAATCGAATACTCTGAAGTATGAGACTTTAGGCTTGGAGTTGGTGAGCAGCTCGTAAGAAGTCTTCTTGAGTAGTGGATGTAGATATAGCCTGTTGATGGAGTGGCAAGCAGTGTTGACAGCTTCAGCCCAAAATCTTGGTGAAGTCTTGTATTCATCTAGTAAAGTCCTTGCCATCTCTATCAAGGTTCTGTTCTTCCTTTCCACTACTCCATTTTCTTTTGGAGCGTATGGACTTGAAAGTTCATGCTTGATTCCATGCTTGTCCAGGAATGCTTCCACCTTTGAGTTCTTGAACTCAGTCCCATTGTCACTCCTAACTTTGACCAGGTTTACCTTCCACTCATTTTGAATTCTAACAATGAGGTGCTTTAATTTCTTGTAAACCTGTGTCTTCTCCTTCAAAAAGAACACCCAAGTATAGCGAGAAAAATCATCTACAATGACAAAGCCATACTTGTTACCTCCCAAGCTCTCATATGTGGTAGGACCAAACAGGTCAATGTGTATGAGCTCAAACGGAGTGGTGGTGGTCATGATAGTCTTGGGACGATGGGCAGCTCCAACTTGTTTGCCGGCTTGACATGAGCTGCAGGGCTTGTCCTTCTCAAACTTCACCTTTTCTAATCCTATGACATAGTCATGCTTGCTGAGTTTATTGAGAAGCTTCATCCCTGCATGTCCTAGCCGCCTGTGCCACAGCTAGCCAGTACCGGTCTTGGCCATGAGGCACCATGGAGCTGCTACAGGCTGTTCATTGAAGTTGATAATGTATAGTTTTCCAGACCTGCATCCTTTGAATACTTGGGAATCATCAGATAGCTTAGAGGCTATAACCTTGTCAGGATAGAAAGCAACTTTCATACCTGTGTCACAAAGCTGTGACACAGACATCAGGCTATAGCCTATCTGATCCACAAGCATAACATTGGATAAAGAATGATTTTCAGATATGGCAACTTTACCAATGCCATTTACCTTTCTCTTCGAGTTATCTGCATAGATCACATATTTGCTTGGAAGATTTTCACTTATGATCTCTACAAATTCCTCTCTACCTCCCGTCATATGTTGTGTACATCCACTGTCCACAACCCAGTCAGTTCCACATGTTTGGCTCCCTTAGCAGTTTTACCATAAGCAAGAACAGCAGTCAATGGGTTAGCATATCTATTTCTAACATTAACAGCCTTAGCAACAGATGATATAACATGAATCCTCTTCGGCTGTCTATCACCTGCAACCTTAGACAAAGGGGTTAGCTGGCTGTGTGAGTTGCCGGTGACACCGGTGGATACACAGCTGTGTAGAATACCTGTGACACAGGCAACTGTTACCTTTGGAACTCTGATAGCAGGTAACCACTTTGCCAGGTGCTTGCGACTAACATATTTGGCCACAATTTTCCCTTTTCTATCCTTCTGCAGGACATAGGATGGGTTAGATGGAATGTTTACTGCATTCCTATTTCTCTGCATGTGACCAACAAATTTGTTGTCACTTGTACCTGTCTGTCTCACAAATTTAGCTGCAAGATAAGAGTTAGTGACAGCAGGCAGTTTATCTTTATTTGCAGAGGAATCATAACCCAGGCCTTTTCGGTCATCATTCTTTCTCAGCATCTCAGCTCTAATCAGTTGATAATTTTGCATGCCAATGTTGGCAGTGCATAGGCCTTTTCTCATAAGCCTCTTAAGCTCTTCAAGCTCCTCCTTGAGCTTGTTATGTTCAGCTGCATCCACAGAGTTAGTAGCAGTAGAGGTTGAAGCCTCTTTAGAGTTATCAATAGCACAACCTGTGGATGTTAGAACATTTATACGACTAGCACAGTTTAAGCATGTTTCAATGATAGCAGGAGTAGGCAAAGATGCATCAGTACATATAGAAGGAATATCAGTGCACATAGAATGCTTTGCCTTAAGCTCCTCATGCTCCTTAATGAGAAGCTCATGAGCTGCCTTGAGCTTTTCATGAGCTATTTCCAGGTTTTCCTGGTCCAGCCTGAGATTTTCCCTGTCATCTGTAACCTCATCATATGATTCACTCAGCTCCCTGAGTTTATCCCTTAAGGATATGTTCTCCTTCCTCTCCTTGCCATATGCCTTATCTGTTCTTTCAAGAATGTCCATTAGTTCAGCATAATCAGGAAAGTCATCTTCAGTAAGTACCTTTGATCCTTTGGCCATGAGGCACAAAGGGACAGAAGTGGATGACAGTTGATCGGCTTCAGCATTAATCTCAGCGCTGTGACCTATCTTCAGACTCTTCTTCTAAGCCTAAATCCTCAGACACCCAAGCTTGTCCAACATAAGCTCTGGCAGTGGCTTTGTTCTTGGAGTAGGTTGGATGCTTCCTGTGGAAAGTCTTCTTCTTCCCATGGAAATCCTTCTTCTTCTTCCTGTACTGACTATTGTCCTTCTTCTTGCTTGGACAATCAGTAGCAAAGTGGCCTTCCTTACCACACTCGAAGCACTTGTTGTCTTTGGACAGCTTTTTCCCTTTGAATCTGTCACTGGACTCAAACTGCTTCTTCTTCTTGTAGAACTTTCTGAAATTTCTTGTGAGGAGGATGAGTTCACTCTCTTCTCCACTGGTCATCTCCTCATTGAGTTCCTCACTGCTGTAACTCTCAGGTTGTGACATTGAGGCAGTGGTCTTCAAGGCAATATTCTTCTTAGCTTCTGGGGAAGAGCTTTGTTTGCTTTCTTGCTTGAGTTCCATCTCATGTGTTAGGATCCTTCCTAACACTTCTGTGGGCTTCATCTTGTCGAACCCATCTTTCTCCTTCAGCATGAGTACAAGGGTTCTGTAGGCTTTAGGAAGCACTAACAAGAATTTCTTCACAACATCTTCATCTTCTACCCGATTGGAGCCTAAGGCCTTCAACTGGTTGGTGATGATTGTAAGTCTTGAGAACAGAGAGTTGATGTCCTCACCATGCTCATACTCGAATGTCTTCAATGTTGATTCCAGAAGGCTTCTCTTTGACTTCTTTAGGGTGGCACTGCCCTCATAGATCCGTTCCAGAGTATCCCAGATATCCTTGGCAGACTCCATCGTGCTGACTCTGTTGAAGTCATGCTCCTGTAGACCCATGAAGATTGCTGTGGTAGCTCTAGCATTGTTTTGAATATTTCTCTTGTCGCTTATGGCAGGCATGATGTTGTCTTCTAACCTATAGCCTGTACAGACAACTTCCCATACATCTGGGTCAATAGCAATAAGATGCATTTGCATATTTCTCTTCCAGAAAGTATAATTAGTCCCATTAAAGATAGGTATTTTACCCTCATAGCCCGACATCCTTTAACTCTGGCTATTAGGCCAAATCAAAGAGCAACCTGCTCTGATACCAATTGAAAGGACCGAAGGTGCCGACTAGAGGGGGGTGAATAGGAGGCTAATTAAAATTACTTCTTTTAACTTTGTTGAACAGATAAAGTCTTAGCTAGTTGCAGGATGAGCTGACTGTGTAACAGGTGAATAGCACAGGCAAGAAATTATGTATGAATTAACACTTAGCTGTCACACGGGTGGCTAACACAGGTGAGCTAAAAACCTAGAAACAATGTGCAACCTAACTGGCTGTGTAACAAGTAGCTAACACAGGTGTGAGGTAAGATCAATAGCAACTGAGACACAGCTAAGGTAGCACAGGTAAAAAGCTGATCTACAACAGATGAACAGAATAAATCTAAGATCACACAAGCATGCAAGAATAGCAAGTACTCTAAGAAATGCAGTAAGTACTCAGAGACAAGGTATTTTTCACCGAAGTTCCCTTCTCTTCACAGAGAGGTACGTCTCCGTTGGAGAGACTACTCCGAAGAGATAGCCAGCACTGAATCGTGCTTGTTCTCCGAGTACCTGACGATCAGGCCCCTTGCTTTGTTTGTGGAAGTCCTTTTGCCTTGCAGCAGGTAGACTTTAGATCACCTTCACAAACTACTGGTTCAGCCCACACAAGTTTGGGTGATACCAGCAACTCCTACGCCCGTCTAGGAGTAAACACTCCAAGAGTAATAGATTCAGCAGCAATGAATCTTGGAGGAATAAAATGCTCTTTTGCTCAAGGACTCTAACTCTCTTAGGAAGGTTGGCCTTTGTTCCGAGTGAAAAAGGCTTGCAACGGTAGAATATGCTTTACTAGTTTGAGCTAGCTTGAATGGTTGGTTGAGGTCAAAGACCTCCCCTGGTCCCCTATATATAGGGTTCGCAGGAACCCGACCATTACACTGTTGCCACGTAGGATTAAGTGAGCCACCGGTGACACAGCTACACACTATGCCTAACCTATAATCGGCTCGGGCAGACCGACACCTGTGTCACCAGAGGCTGACACAGGTGAAACCCTTAACTGATGCAGCAGCACTACTCAGCCTGGTCTTGGCACATGACCTGCCCTCAGTATACAACTACTTTGATCCCTAATAAGGAGGGAACCTCCGACAGTCTTCTGACTCAGCAGACAAACCATCGCAGTGCAGGTCCCTTAGCATTTACAAGCTCTCCCCTGGTACAGAGATGTATCTGAGTCATAGAGCGCTAGACCACCTGTGGCACAGCTGTGTCACGCCGGTAACCTGCTTACACTCATTGTAAACATTAGATCCCAGATTGAGTTGCCATTAACCATCAAAACCACTTAGGGGCCTAGATGCTCTTTCACTGTGGCCATCGACGTCGCCGTCGTCACCCCTGTGGATGACCGCACCATCGCCGACAAATAGCCGCGGATGCCTGATCGAGTCGAGGGTTAGGGATAGGGAGCGAAAAAAAAGGCGCGGGCGGAGCTTTGTATTTATTACTGGTTACTGGTTGGGCCATCACATCCCACAAACCCCAGGCACCAGACCAAACTGAGTACAAATAAATTACTTCTGATTTTCTCCCGATGAATGATACCGCTAACGAAAATTACGTAAGTCCTATATATCAATGGAAATTTGGAAATTATTAAGAATCTATTGCCCCTAGTCGTTCTTGTTGGCAATCAAGATATTATTGCAAGACATGGAGTCAACAATGGAGAAGATAAACAAGTTTTGCAAGTATACACATATATATTGACATTCACATCATATCACATTTCAATTTGCAAATAAACTCCAGTAGATAGAAATTAAAAAATTGAACAAGTACATCCATCACATTTGAATTGAGTTTATATATAACACATTTAAATATACAAGTATATCTCATTAAAAATGTCTCAATCCTCGGTTTCATCGTGGTAGACTCTCCGTTTGGCTTGATGACGTCCACAACAACGAAGCCCCTCATTTGGTAGAACTTGCCATCTTGGCTAGGTCTGACTCTGGCAATTCTGTCACGGCTCCATCACAGCAATAGGTAACATACTAGAAGATAAATATGACACAGTATTTTCTACTACAGCATCAATGAAAAAATAGTGCAACATTCATGAGGTAACACTTGTAAAAAAATCACACTACAATAAAAAGATAGCCTTAGACTGTAGTCACTATGAGGTAACACTTGTACTGTAAAACAAGTTCATGTAGAATGAGTTAAGGATTACACAAATCCTTAACACTTTTTATAAGAAATGTTTCACTGCACATTAGTTATGTGGTCATTTTCATCATAGGCATACCTTCTCCTTGGCATACTTTCCCCTGACCAATTCTATATACGCGACCAACTACAAACAGATAGGTTCCACACAACTTCAAGGAAAACTATTCGTGACCTCTCAACAAGTGTTATGATTGCTGTCGACGATCGGTGAATCGGCGATCTTACGGTATTCGTGGAACGATGACTACTGGGGGGGGTAGGGACCTCTAGGGCCCAAGTGCCAGGAGCTCTGACAGCAGGGGACAGCCGTTTTTATACAGGTTCAGGCCTCCCTCAGGATAATAACTCTACGTCCTGTTGCTATATATTGATGGAGAACACGCTTACAATGGGGGGTGTATGTTAGTGGCTACACTAGGCCTAATCGTAGACTAATCTATGCTAAACCGCCGGGTTCGACTCCTTCGAGGCAGCGGGTCTTCTAGAGCTTCGCCTCCTGAGATCCTATGCTGGTGCTGCGACTAGATTGACTTGTTGGACCTTGTAGAACCTGTCCTCCCCTATGGGATTACTGATCCTTATATAGGGGGTTCCCAGGGTCGTACTGGACGTGGACTTACGCCCGAGTAGGACTCTGATATCCTTAAACGTCGGGATTGACTTCCTAGTTTAAGGGGAGTCTTCCCTTCCCGGGGGGGGTTACCTTGTCGTCCAGGGATCCTTACCGGGTACGCTGTACCTTCCTAAAGTCCTGGGATTCTGTATACGGATACCCTTAATACGTGGGATACCATACTATTCATCATCAAGCCCCCATCAATACGTGAAGTGAGGTCATGATGGTTCTGTTGGAAATCTGCCCTTGTCGGGGAAGAAACTCCGAGTAGGCGATCCGAGTAGTCCTTGTCGGCGACTCCTTCGAGTAGGCTCAATCCCTACCGGATAGTCGTAAAAGCCTTATCGGAATAATCCTTTGGAAAATCCAGAATACTTTTCCGATCTGATCCGATCCGTCGATCACGGACACGCGTCCACCTGGCATATTTCTAGGAAACGGAACCATCGTGGCGGAAAATTCGCGTGGTGATGAAGAATCTTTTATCTCTCTGCGCCGTGGTGCCGTTAACGTGCGCTGAACCACGGCGCGTTCGTCTGGGTCGTGGGTTGTCAGACCCTCTTTTTCTCGCGAAGCGCCCTGTAAGCGGAAAAAGCAACTGTCCGCATTAAATGCGATGGAACTGATCGTGCCGGAAACCACGCTCGGCTCCGGCGAAAGTTTAAATCTTTAGGAGTTCAAGAATTGGGGTTTTGCCCGCATCGTCTCTTTGCCTCCTAGCCTTCTTGACTCCTTCTTCCTTCCTCTCCGCGCCATGGCCGGGAGCCCGTTGGTTGACGACCCATGGCCGCACTCGGAGATGACCGAGGCGAAACTCGCATCTTCCCTAGAACTAACTCTTATCCAATCGACCCGCCAAGCTAAGTTCTGCCATGTCCGGGGTGAGAGAGTTCCTGAACCTGAATCCGGCTGGCTGGTTGTCTTCCCCGACTTTTTCCGGTGCGGGTTTTTCTTGCCTCCTTCTACCTTCCTACATTCGATCTTCCTGTTCTATCGGGTTGACGTGGTGAACCTGGACCCGGCATCATACACTCTCCTGAGTGTGTTCGCCCATCTGTGCGAAGCTTTCCTCGGGGTTCGGCCATCGTTGGATTTATTCAGATACTATCACAAGATGGAGAGGACCAAGAAGAAAGTAGTGGGAGGCGCGAGTGTCCGTCTTTGAGAAGATAGGGCCGCGGAGTACATCGACGCCACCGGAATCCGATCCTTCCCAGGATGGGAGCATGAGTGGTGCTATTGCCGTCCATCGATCCCCTTGAGCATAAGGTACTGGGGAACTCCGCCCGACGCGGCCTCCACCTGGACCGACGAGACCCTGCTCGACTCCCGTCTCCAACACCTGGTCGGGGAAGTCAAGGCTCTCCGAACCCGAGGCTTGTCCTCGGCCGATGTTGTCGCCGACTTCGTCAGGCGCGGAATTTGCCCCTTACGGCTCAGGGAGACAAGCGCTTGGGACTCGACAAGCGATCCATACCAACGGCGGAGAAAAATGGGTAAGCTTTTTCCTCACAACCCAGTATGCAGGACTCGACAAGGTGTCCTAACTCTTTCTTTGTTTCGAACAGCCCTCTCGGGAGCGGAGGTGTCCGAGAAGGTAAGAACTCTCTTCAAGCGTGTACCTCCACCCAATCGCCAAGATGTCCCCACGTCGCTACCTCTTCGACCTCTGCACGAGCGGGAAGAGATTCTAGCGGTAATCCTTTCTTTTTTAGGGCCTTAGATCCTTTAAGCTCACCTCACACTGGTTTTGTGGGATGGACCCTCTCTGCAGAGAGAAGGACGTGGAATAGATGATCCCGAAGCTGGGTCCTCTATTCCTAGTCGATGCTCGACCGCGGCTGAGGACCAACGTGACGGGGACACCCAGCCCACCAAGAAGGTGGAAGAAGCTGCGCGGGATGAATCGAGATCCATACCGCCGCCCTGCCTTCGTGGAGCGAGAGATCCTTCGGTCCGACGAAGACGCTCTATTTCGCTGAAGAGGGCAAGGTACCATCCTTCCGCTTCTTGCTTTGTCGAGCCTACACTCCTAGTTCTGGGTTCTGAACGCGACCTGCAGGGAAGTTTCTCCACCGAAACCCGCCCCTCTCGCTGCTCTGCGGAGGAAGTTGTTTATCAGATTGCTTCCTAGTTGGAGCTCGGTTGGCGTGGTATCCCCCCCATCATCCATCAAGGACCAGCCGATGCCAAGTTGTCAGGGCGGGGAAGCCTCGGTCAAAGATGATCCCATAGCGCTACTCAGACCCTTGGTGGAGGTAGGAAAGATTCCTGCTCGTCATTGGTTTCATCAGATAATATTGCCAGCCTATCTGATCTTGGCATGTTCTTCTCAGCGTGCTCATGATAGGTGGAACTCCGTTCGCGGCGAGGTCCAGTCACTTCGAAAGCGGGAGAAAGCGCGAGCCTCGTCTGCCGAGGAGAACCTGTTGAAAATGGCGGATCGCCTAGAGCTGGTACTTACCACGGTTGGTGCGTCTATCCGAGCCACGGAGAGTTTTCCTGATCGTCTGGCAGAATTGGACCGAGCTGCTCAAGATTTTTCTGGGCGTTTGCATCTACCCGACTTGTAAATGCATGGCCTTCGTATGCACGGCAGACATGTATAGAATTTCTGTCTTTTCTGATGGACGACTTCTGAGCCTAAGTCTTTGGACCAGCCCCCGACTGTCCACTCGAGGAATGCTCTCGAGCGTACAGTCGATTAGTCTCGAACGTAAAACTTCTGAAGCTGATCGATATTCCAGGAATTCGATAGGACTCGGCCGTCTTCCATCGCTAGTCGGAAAGACCCTGGTCGCGTTACTTCGACTATCGTGTAAGGACCTTCCCATTTGGGAGATAGCTTATTGCTATTGCTTTTATTTTGCACGAGTCGTAGGACGAGGTCTCCGACCTGCAGTGAGCGTTGTCGAACATGTCTGTCATAGTAACGGCGGAGGTTTTGCTGGTAATGGGTGGCCCAGAGCAGAGCCTGGGTCCGTTTTTCCTCAATGAAATTGAGGTCATCCTCTCTTCGAGGGATTTCTTCCTTGTCGGTGTACAATTCTACCCGTGGTGATTTTAGGGTAAGTTCGCACGGTAGCATGGCCTCGGCTCCATATACCAGGCCGAACGGTGTTTCTCCAGTGGCCCGGTTGGAGGTTGTTCGTAGGGCCCAGAGGATGGAGGGCAACTCACGTACCCAAGCCTTGGGGTGGAGAGTCTATCGAAGACGTGAGTTTTCATCCCCTGGAGTATAAGTCCGTTGGCGCGTTCGACCTGTTCGTTGCTCTGTGGATGTGCAACCGAGGCATAGCATATCGTGGTGCCAAGCTCGGTGCAGTACTCGATGAAGTCGGAGCTGGAGAACTGAGTACCGTTGTCGGTTATGATTCTGCTCGGGACGCCAAACCTAGTCATAACGTTTCGCATTATGAACCGCTTGGCTGCTTCCGACGTGATCTGCGAGATAGGTTCGGCTTCGATCCATTTGGTGAATGTATCGATCGCGACGAAGAGGAACTTATAGCCCCCGGGTTCCACTGAGAACGGCCCCAGGATATCGAGGCCCCATGCGGCGAATGGCCATGACAAGAGAATTGTCTGTAATGCTTGGGCGGGCTGGTGAATGCGTCTGCGGTGAAATTGGCACTGACGGCATCGCTTCACTAACTCGCTCGCGTCATGTAGGGCTATCGGCCAATAGAATCCTTGTCTAAAGACCTTTCCGACCAGGGTTCGAAAAGATACATGTGCCCCGTACACCCCTCCATGGATCTCTTCGAGTAATCTTATACCCTGCATCTGAGGAATACACCGCATGAGCACTCTGTGGGCTCCTCGTCGGTAGAGGGCCCCATCGACCAGGGAATACATCCTGGCGCGTCGGGCAATTTGCTCGGAAAACGTATCATCCTCAGGTGTAGTTCGATCGAGAAGGTACCTGCGGATGGGCTCTATCCACAAATCTTCAAGATCAAGGGGAGCGACGAGGCACCCCGCCACTCCCCTCGGAGCGTCAATACCTGGTGACACCCTTGAGTGGTGCTTAACCACCTCTCCTTCGTCCCCGGGTTCAAGAGAAGCCACGAACGACGTCGAGATCCTTTCTACAAAGACCCCGGGTGGGCATGGAGATCGTGAGGAAGCTAGACGGGCAAGACTGTCGGCTTGGCAGTTATCCTTTCGAGGGATATACCGTACTTCAAAACTGATGAACTTCTTCTCTAGCTTTCTCACTTCCGCAAGGTAAGCCGCCATATTCGGGTCTGTAGTCTGGTACTCCTTGGACACTTGTCTTGCTACCAACTGCGAGTCTCCGTTCATGAGAAGGCGGCGAATACCGAGTGCTGAAGCAACTCTGAGACCGGCTAGCAACCCTTCGTACTCAGCCACGTTATTTGTGGCCAGGAAGTCAATCTGTAGTATATACTGTAGGCGTTCTCCGGTTGGGGAGGTCAAGATTATCCCAGCCCCCGCGCCTTCGATGGTTAGGGAACCATTGAAGTGTAGTGTCCAAATGTCGTCCTTTACTGCTGGTGACGCCGAATAGTCGGGCTCCGTCCATTCAGTGACAAAGTCAGCGAGGACTTACGACTTGACCGCCGTGCACCGAACGAAGTGGATGTCGAACTCTCCGAGCTCAACAGCCCACTTGGCGATTCGACCTATGGCCTCGCGGTTGCGGAGGATTTCTCCCAAGGGGTAGGTGGTCGGGACCGTGACCGTGTGAGCTTGGAAATAGTGTCGAAGCTTGCGAGACGTGGTGAGGACTGCATACAGGAGCTTTTGAACTAGGGGATAACGCTCCTTGGGTCCATGCAGGATCTCGCTGATGTAGTACACTGGTTTCTGGGCCTTCTCACGGTGCTCGAAAGTTCCGCGTTCCACCATCAACACTCCGCTGACCGCGGACGGCCCGGCCGCGACGTAAAGCAGTAAACCTTCCTCGGGATTAGGCGCGACCAGCACCGGGGGGTGGTTAAGTATTCTTTGAGCTCTTGGAATGCCGCTTCTGACTCCGCTGTCCACTCGAAGCCGTCGTGTTATCGCAGATGTTTGAAGAAAGGAATTCCACGGTTTCGTAGTCAGGATATGAATCGGCTCATGGCCGCCATGCAACCTGTGAGTCTTTGGAAGTCTCGGACCGTTTTTGGGGACCTCATCTCCGCGATCGCCCGTATTTTATCGGGATTTGCCTCAATTCCCTGGTGTGATACCAAGAAACCGAGTAGTTTTCCGACGCTGACTCCGAAGGTACATTTCTCCGGGTTCAACATTATTCTGTTTCTCCGGAGGTTGGTGAATGTTTCCAGTAGGTCCGAGAGCAGGTCCTCTTTCTTCTTTGTTTTCACGACGAGGTCGTCGACATATGCTTCAACGTTTCGACCAATTTGGCTGTGGAGGGCAAGCTGCATTCCGCGTTGATACGTTGCTCCCACGTTTTTTAGTCTGAAAGGCATCTTTGAATAGCAGAATACCCCCAACGGAGTTACAAAAGAAGTTTTCTCCTCATCCTCCCGACACATGCTTATTTGGTGATAGCCCGAATAGGCGTCGAGAAGGCTTAGATAGTCGTATCCTGATGTCGAATCCACTATCTGATCTATTCTGGGTAAGAGAAAAGCGTCCTTTGGGCAGGCCTTGTTGAGATCCGTGAAATTGACGCACATCCGCCACTTCCCGTTGGCTTTCTTAACCCATAACGAGTCGTAAACGCCGTTTTTGGAATATCTTCGGGTCGGATCTTGATTTGATGGTAGCCTAACCTCAAATCAATCTTGGAAAAGACGGTTGCTCCGGTTAATTGATCGAACAGATCATCGATTCGTGGAAGCGGATACTTGTTTTTGATCGTCACCTCATTAAGAGGTCGATAGTCGACACACATCCGCAGGCTTTTATCTTTCTTCTCCACGAATAGAGCAGAGCATCCCCAAGGAGAGGAGCTCGGTCGAATGAAGCCTTTTGCTTCTAACTCTTGGAGTTGCTTTCTCATTTCCTCCAATTCATCTTGAGTCATCCGATAAGGGCGACGATAGATTGGAGCGGTTCCGGGAACCAAATCAATAACAAATTCAATATCTCGATCCGGTGGTAAACCTGGAAGCTCGTCGGGGAAAACATCCGGGAAGTCACAGACTACCGGAACATCTGGAAGATCAGGAAGGGATTTGCCTTCAAGAGCACAAAGATGGGACTCGACGAACTTTGGAGCAAACTGAACGGTTTCACCGGAAGGATGAGAAAGAACCACTGTCTTCGTCGCACAATCAATCAGGGCTTGATGTGCAATTAACCAATTCATTCCAAGAATGACATCAATGTCCGTGGAGACCAAAGCAATTAAGGTGGCGAAGAAATCCAGATTGCCCACCTTGATGCGAACATCACGGCATTCTTGGGAGGCTCTCATTACCGATCCCGGAGAGATTATAGCCAGGGAGTTGAGCATAGCCTCATAGGGAATATCATGCTGATCTGCAAACCTCTTGGATATAAACGAATGCGAAGCCCCTGAATCGAAAAGAACTGATGCTGGAACTGAATTAACAAGGAGCGTACCAATCACGACATCGGTTGCCTCTTGAGCTTCTTCTGCGACCACGTGAGTCACGCGACCGCGGTTTACGGACTGATGCTGTGGGTTCGGCTTCTTGGCGGAAACATTGCCTCGAGGAGGACCTTGCACTGGAGCAGGAGTAAGTGCAGGATTCTGTCGCTGAGGACAGTCACGAGAGAAGTGACCAGGCTGGCCACATTTAAAGCAAGCTCCGAACGGAGGTCTTGGAGCAAACTCAGCAGATTGTCCTCCCATTGGCCTCGGCTGGAAACTGGGAACTGGAGGACGAGGCACAAAACCAGAGGGCCTTGGGGCGGGAGTAGCGCGATTAAATGCACTAGCAGGAACCCAAATACGCCTCTTTTGCGGATTGGAAGAAGAGGGCTTCACTGCATCTCGAGCACGCTTTCTAGATTCTTCAAGAACTAGCTTGCCGTGCTCCATCTTGACAGCCTTGTTCATAAGAGCCTGAAAGTTGGCGAAGTCAAAAGGAAGCAGTTCGTAACGAAGCTCCGGATTCAAACCTTTGCGGAACTTCTCCTGTCTGTCCGCATCGGTGGTAACATCACGAGGGGCATAACGCGCCAAGTGGTTAAAGGAGTGGAGATACTCGGTGACGCTCCTTCGTCCTTGAGTTAGATTGCGGAATTCCTCCTTCTTGATGTCCATGACACCTTCGGGGATATGAGTTCCACGGAAAGCATCGCAGAACTCCTGCCACGTAACCACGTGACCTTTCTCCTGAATGGCGAGGAAATTCTCCCACCATGCTGCGGCAGCACCTTCAAACTGATGCGCCGCGAGATCCACGCGATCAGCCGTGGAGATACGCGCTGTCTCCAATTTGCGCTCGATGCTGCGAAGCCAATCATCCGCTTCGATAGGATCTTCTGAACGACTGAATATCGGAGGCTGCGTTCGAAGAAAATCTGAGATTCCAACTCGAGCTTCGGGTTGGGGAGCAGTATTACGAACTAGATGCTCCAGAAGGCGAGTCTGGTCCATTCGATTCCGCTCGATCTGCATCAACACCTCTGCCATGGATGGCGGTGGAGGAGGAACATTATTGCGACCAGAGTCACGACCTTGATTACCAGCAGCAGG
This sequence comes from Stipa capillata, assembly GCA_019208055.1. NCBI lineage: Eukaryota > Viridiplantae > Streptophyta > Magnoliopsida > Poales > Poaceae > Stipa > Stipa capillata. The sequence goes on along the minus strand of JAGXJF010005649.1, from coordinate 462,027 downwards.
CTGGCTACCTTCCGGATGTTCGGCCATCTGAATCAAGAAATAGATATGCCACAAAAACATGATCAGATCATAAAGAAACTTGAACGGAATTACTCGAATGAATTTCACGATTTACAAGATGAACAGAATCTGAACATGTCAATGGAGTAATCGGTAGAGTCGGTAATAACCGGGACAAGGTAAGAGGGAAGGTAAGGATTCCCTGCACACGTGAAGTCTAACTTTTGAACGAGGCAAGAAAGTAGCAAATTCGTTTTTCAACCAAACGAAAGGGTAAGGAAAAGAACTAGGATCGAAAGGGATAAGGAGAAAACAGAGCCACTACTTATGCTTTTCGCAAATCCTTTTAAGTTCAAATAGTTTTTGCAACTTCTAGACCCAACAACGGCCAAGACAAAGGTCATCCTACAGTCAGTCCTGCTCTGATACCAAAGCTGTCGAACCCCAGAATTCACAACAGAGAGGCTTAAGAGAAACCACCCGCTAAGTCGAAACGTCAACCCCGACCTCAACTCCTGGGTGTCAATTCCAAGAGGAGTGGAGTGATATGGCTCCGAATAGCCCGAGACGTCAACCCCAAAGCTTACTCCGGCGAGAGCACAGAGTAGTAGGGCGATATAGTCTCCTCACTCTTGACCTACCGAGCCGGAACGTCAACCCCAAACTCGTCCCGGCAAATTAATGCACGGCTGGAGTAGGGTGATATAGTTCCCAATCTCTCAGTAGTAGAGTCGCTTCACAGGGGTGATTAAACTTAATGACTCTATGATATGAACCCTAAGTCCTACCCACAACATGCGCTTCATCACATACACGCACGGCACATGAGTGGGCGAAAACAACCAGATCTCATAGCAGTGACTCTACGACAGAAACTGCAATATTATTAGTTTGAAACTTAACAACATATATATACACACAGCGGAAGAGTTTATAAGGCTACGAAGCCAAACAGTAGGGCCAAAAGTGGCAACGGAAACAAACCAAAATACCAACCCAGGGCAGGATCACTGCCTGGGATTCCCAGCGTCTAGGCGTCGTCGGTGTCGAGCTCTAAATAGAAACCACCCTCGGAAGGGGTAGCTTCCTCTGCAACGAAAACAACAACAATAGCAGGGTGAGTACAAAATTGTACTCCGCAAGACTTACAGTGCGGAAGTAGTAGTGATTGTGCCAGGTATCAACAAAGGGTAATTGTGGACTAATTTGCGGAAAGCCAAGTTTACCTTTATCAATAACAATAAGTAGATTGAAATTCGACTACTAGAATACCTTTCAAAGGGGACGAGTCGAACACTTCGCGAACATTCCTTACTGTAGATCACCACACCTGAAAAACCCATCGACCCATCCTCGACCACCCTGGGAGGAAGCTGTCGCTAACCACGTCCTTAGAGTTGACAAGTTTTAAAGTTGGTTATAGTTGTCTAATTCGACGCAGGTAATTACCAAGTTGTCCATAACCGCGGACACGGCTGTTCAAACAGTTCTAACCCTGCAGGGGTGTACATCTTTACCTACACGCATCGATCGTCTCTTAATGCTACCAAGTACACACTTCACGAGGTGTGCTAGCAGAGGGTGATCGAACACGACCTTTACAATGCTGTCGACCTAGGTATGAGCCACCCGTACGGGCTAGTCCATGTGCATCAGTCCGGCCGTAACTGCGACACGGTCCCATGCGTTGTGAATCGAGGTACATCCCCGGTCTCCCAGACCGTGTGTCCACCCCACCCTTATATGAGACCACACACCACATCCCCTTTTTCACGCACACGCAAATGGCAACGGCAAACTAATGCAGCTCATACACTAAGTCTAAGCAAATTAGTGAGTCGTGGGTGGCCCCATAATCCACCCGTGTAGAAGTACGCGAATCTTGGGTCAATGTACGTCGATAACCGGTCCTTGCGGGAAGACGAGACAACCCACCATGCTCCCAGCCATGGCCTCTCGTCTAGACCCAGATATGATTAAGTGAGTTCATTAGTATCCCGGTGAACACCCACCTACCACGTAACCCATTCCCAGTGTTGATTCATCTGCTAACCCAGGAATTACGACTTCTACAAGTCTAAGCATGTCTAAGCATAAATAGCTTAATAGCATTCGAACAGTGGATACTAGACTATGCTAGATAGGTTAGGTTAGTGGTGGAGCTGTTTAAGCGACAAGGTGAGTCTTATTCATCGGACTAGGGCTTTCCTTAGCGGAAAAATAGCAGTTGAACGCATGTAATAATGAATTTGAACACAACTAATACTTTGCAAATAGTAGGAGATTTGCAACGTGACCAAAGGGGCTGCTTGCCTGGTTGCTCTGCAACGACACCCTGCTCTTGATCGAGACTCTCGCTTTGCGGATCTTCCGGCTCTATCGAGGAAAAACGAAAACATCGGAAACAAGGGCATAATCGTAATTATTAAAATGCACAACATCAGCATGAGATGCAACGCATGCCATGACGTAGAGGATGCAAAATAACAACTAATGCAAGTGGAATCAATTTAATCGGAGTTCGGACGCATAAAATGTCGCGATCCGAAAATCCTCCGGCTAATCGGAAACCCTAATTTGAGTTTTTAGCAAATTGTATTATTCTTAGCATGCAAACATGGATGGAAATGATGTTTTTGAATAGATTTCATTTTTCTGAACATTTTGATATATTATTTGCATTTTTCTGATTAAAGATGAATTTTCTGTGAATTTTACAAGATTTAATCCATTTTCACCCTTTGTTTTATTTTTCTCAGAAATTAATATTCAAATTAATTCAAATACAACCAGAGGCTGACATGTGGGCCCTACTGGTCAATTTGGACCATATTTGACTAAGTCAATGACAGGTGGGGCCCACTGTCATTGATTTCCTTTTTATTCATTCTTTTGTAATTTCTTACATGTGGGGTCCACATGTAATAGAGACATCTTTAAAAGCTCATTAATTGCACTGTTTTGGCATTAATCAGCGTCATTAACATGTCGGTTTAGGATTAATTGAAGATCATTAACAGCTAAGGAAATCATTAATATGTCTGAGCATTAATTAAGCATATTAATTACACTTAGGAATTAATTGCTAGAGATTAGTATTAAGTATGTCGGAATTTCATTGATTAGCTGCTGTAATGGTGATTATGGGAAATTAAACCGGTCAGCTGTTAATGATCTGGTCTTAATGACCGAGATACGGTCGTTATGACCGTATTCACGCGGTCGGAACCGCCCTGGGGCTCGGTGGATCCGGCGTCGGGCGCTACCGGCGGCAGGGAGCAAGCGGCAGAGGGTCGACGGCCTGGGGCCTTACCGGAAGGCGGTGGGGAGCAAGGCCGGCGGTGGGGGGGGGGCGCTCCGGCTGGCGGCCTCTTGGCGGGGAGGTGGGGCGGTCGAGGAGGCTCGGGCGGCGAGGTGGTGGTGCTCCGGGGAGGGGACGGGCGGCGGCGTCCTTCGGAGGAGATGGCGACGGGAACCGAGGCGACGGCGGGGCACAGTCGAGCGGCGAGGTGGCTAGGCGGCGGAACAAGGGGAGCGGCCGGGGCACGGTGGAGGAGGGCGAAGCAAGGGGCGGCGCGGCGAGGACCGAGAGAGCTCGGGAGAGAGAAAAACGAAAAGGGGGAGAGAGAGCCGGCGGCCGGGATTTTATAAGGGAGGGAGGCGGCCGGAAAGCAAGCAGGAGGTGGCACCGAGCTTGCTCGGGTGCTGCCACGCGGCACAGGAGGTGGCGGGATGGATGAGCTCGGTGGGGGAGAGAAAATGGGAGGTGGCGGCGGCTGCTTAAGGGAGAAGGAAGGAGGTGGGGGCGAGCGGGCCAGCTGGGCCGGGGAGAAGGGGAGGAAAACGGGCCGGCAAGGGAAGGAGGCCCATTCCGGGTAGAATTAGGGTTAGGTTTTTATTCCTTTTTGCTTTTCTGTTTTCTTAAATTTAGTTCTTTTCAAGCAATTCAAACCAAATTTAAAACCCCTTTTCACAGGAATTCTGGATTCAATTCCTTCCAAACAATCTCACACCCATTTCCCAATATCAAAGAACCCCTTTCTATATACATTATTCAAGCTCTATTTAAAGGCTTTCAAAAGGCTTCCCTTGATTAATTCTAAAATTCAAAATTTTACTCAACATCAGGCTTTAGAAAAATTGCATGCTAAGAAATGCACATGATGCACATTACGAGGTTAGTAAACTTGGGGACGTTACAGATCGTTGGCGATATGAAGCGCGTCAGCCACCCCTTCGGAAGTAGCATTTGCGGAGGCGCAGCTACTCCATCCGTACGCGGCGCTAGGCTCGGCGTGGTTAGGAGGCAAGGGCGGCAGCTGCCCCCCGAACAGAGAGGCCATCTCCCTGCGTGCCTCCTCTCTCGCCTTCCGAAGCATGTCGTCGTCCATGTTGTCTTGTACCTTCCTCGTTATCTCTTCAATAAGAGTTTCCTTCCTGCTTCTTTTCCTTTGCTTGGCCTCCTCTTGGGTTTGGGGGAAAGCTACGCTCCATGTGGCTGCAACCCCGAGGCCTCGCACGCGCCCAGGTTTCTCAGGGTTTCCCAGAGCTTTCACGAGTGGGTCTAGCCACCTCTCATTCCCGACGAACTCTGAGGAAGATTCTTGCTGGCTCAACTACCTCTGCAATAGAAGCGGTACGAGATATAGGGCTGAGCAATTTGTCATATACTGTTCACACTTACGAAATTGACAAGGTGGGTTAAGTTCATACCAGACGATTGGACACGTCCTCAACTTCGGGGGTCGAGAAGGAAACAGCCCCCGTAGTCAGGTCGGTCTTCGTGCGGCCCCTGATCCATGCCCGCCCGCGACCCTCGATGTCCTCGAAAGGAACTGGTTTTCCAGCCTCTCATAGTGCGGCGTCCTCTCTCCCGCAGTCCACCATCTTCCTAACGTATCCACGATTGCCCAGGCGATGGGGGGTGTTTATTCTTCGAGCGGAGTTCTTTGCTCTTTAAACTCTTCGCCTTGAACTCTTCTGTAGACTTCATTCGAATGAACTCTTCCCAAACCTCCTCTGTTATTTGGCGATATCTCTCTAACGGCGAGCGGTTTTTCTGAACATATTCTTTGTTCAGCGTGCTCCTGAAGTTCTGGTGCGACTTAGCCATCGTCACCTTCGCCACCCATTCTACTTTCTCCTTGTCGCCTTCGGGGATCTCGAACTTGCTCCACAGCTCCTGCATGATTCATCCAATCTGGGCCTCGGGCACATCAGTCCAATCTTGTGTTGTGATCTTTATATGTTGACGTGTCAGATAACCACACGCGCTGTTGAACTTAGATGCCGTCTTCTGGGGTTGGGAAGGGTACCCTGTTATCTGGTCTACCTCCGTGATGACCTGCCTTTGCATAGGCATCTTATTACCGGTTCTCGGTTTCCTAACTCTTCTCGTTGCCGCCGGGGGCTCCGACGAACCAGTAGTTTCCTCGCCCGTCATCAATCTTTTTTGCAAAAAAAAACAACTAATTTTATTTCTAATTTTGGTGACATGGCTACATACATCTCGGTGGTATCGACATTTTATATTGTCCAACTATGGTTAGCTATGTCTAAATTATACGGAGCATACAGTAAGAATAATGTTCTTAACGTGTTTCAAGCTTAGCTCAAATGAATTAATGCACAATTGATTTAAGGGCAGGAAAGCAAAAATGACAATCTAACTTCTTTAAGGACTAGAGTGATGCAAGCAATCCTGAGAGAATCACATGGCTTGGTTGAAACATTCAAGTCCTAATGGGCTAATCTTCTTACACATTACAGCAGTTAGACAGTTTATTCAGGATGAATAGAACTTCAGATAATTTCGATATACCAAAAGTTAGCCAATCATCACATGAGGCCAATCAAAACTTCTGAGCAAGCAAGAATCAATGCTGTGACATTTCAGACAAACTCGGTGTGCAGAAGGTCGCAAAGAAACAAAGTAGTGGTGGTTATAGGGGTACTGGCCTGTGGGGAGGAGAACCCGGGGCGGCGGTTGAAGGGAGGAGGGAAGCGTCCACGTCGCCGTCGACGGGGATAGGAGCATCCACGGAGGTGGCAGTTGTTGGAAGGAGGAGAGCGTCCACGGAGGCGGCGGTTGTTGGAGGGAGGGGAGCGGCAGCGGCGGCTGTTGGAGGGAGGGAAGCGTCGGCGGCGGGGGACGGTCGGGGAGGGATCCATTGTGGCGGCGGCGGGGGCACTAGGTGAGGTTCACGGTGGGCGGCGGCCGCAACGATGCACCACTGGCGAGGAGGCACCGCTGCTGGTCAGAACTGAAGAGCAAACTCTAGGGTTCGACGCGCGGTGAAAAATTTCAAGTCCCGCGGGCACATGCCTTATAAATAGGAGTCATCACGGACGGGCGTAGATGCCACCCATCTATGATGACTACTTCATCACTGACGGGCGTAGATGCCACCCTATCCGTGAAGAAGTAGTCATCACGAACGGGTCACATATGTGCCCGTCAGTGATGAAATCAACACGAACGAGCAATCATTTCGGCCCATCCGTGGTGACAATTTCATCACTGCTGACTTGACATGCGCCTATGAGGGAAGTCATCACGGACGGGTCGCACATATGGTTTCGCCCGTCCGTGATAACAATTTCATCAAACTCAATGTGCAAACTGAAATGCAGATTCAGTAAGTCAGTAAGTTATTAACTGGACTTACTGAATCTGCATTTCAGTGTGCAGATCCAGTATGTTCAGACTAATACAACACTGTAAATGCTACAAAGTAGAGTACTTGATCACTTAATTGAAGTAAATGTCCAACAATTACAAATTTCATTCCATATGGAACATCATACAACTAGGTATTGATCAGTCGTACATGAAAGTACCCAATTTGACAATTTTAGTCATTGTCGTCGTTGTCGACTAGCTTTTTTCCATTATATGTTAGCCCTTCATTATGATCTCGATGTACGTACGCTAGCACATCATCACTCGGTTCTTCGTCATCACTTGATTGTTCGTCTTCACATTCGGGTTCCGGATCGTCGAATTGGTTGTAGTCTTCTTCATCAAGTACACTGTCGACTCCAACGATACTCCTTTTTCCATTCCTCACAACGTGGCGCTTTGGTCGACTATGTAGAAGACCTGGGCAACCTGTTTAGCGAAGATAAAAGGCTCTTCTATTGACCCAAATCTCTCTAGATCCACGGTAGTGAAGTTCTGATCTTCCACGTGCACATCTTTGAGATTCACCCATCGGCATCGAAATAAGGGGATCTTCATGACTATGTAGTCAAGTTCCCAAATCTCTTTGATTATGCGGTAGTAGTTGCACTTAATTCCTCGGGGACTACGGGCTTCTACCCGAAACCCACTGTTCTAGTATGTGCTTTTTCGGTCTTGGGCGTCCATGTAAAATGTATATCCGTTGATCTCGTACCCTTGCCATGTCACGACATTCGCATCAGTTGTAGGGTTTTTATTGTAAAAATAGTTCTTTAACCACTGGTTGAACCCGATGTTGTGTGTTTTCGTGATCCAAAATTTAGACTTTTTCGGGTTCTGTTGGCGTAACACTTGCTTGTGAATTTCGATATACGGATCCACCACTGACATGTGTGTTGCAAGACCGTGAAATGAGCTCTGTCGAACTCCCTTGTATCAGAAGGCTGGTAATCTTTCATTCTGATTGTCCCGACGCCAGCGAGCCTACCCTCGTGCCGAGATCGGGGCACACCTATGGGACGGTGTTCAGCCATATAATTCGTGCAAAACTCAACGACCTCTTCGGCAGCATAGCCTTCGATGATGCTCCCTTCCGGCCGGTATCTGTTGCGAACATAGCGCTTCAGAATACCCATGTACCTCTCGAACGGGTACATGCTATGTAGGAACACGGGTCCCAACATCTGTATCTCATGCACAACATGGATCATCAGATGGATCATGATATCGAAAAATGACGGAGGGAAGTACATCTCCAGTTGGCATATTATAACTGTTATCTCGTACTGCAGTTTAGATAGTTGATGTGGATCGATTGACTTCTGAGAGATCGTGTTGAGAAAGCTACAGAGGTTTGTGATTGTCTCACGGACTTCAGGCTCCAAGATACCTCTTATTGCAACAGGTAAGATCTGTGTCATCATCACATGACAGTCATGAGACTTCATGCCTATTAATCTCAGGTCTTTCATTGAAACAAGTTTCTTTATGTTTGTCGAGTAACCAGATGGAACTTTCACCTCGAACAGGCACTGGCATAATTTCCGTCTCTCAACTTTACTAAGAGTGTAGCAAACAGGGGGATGTATGTTTTGCCTTTCTTCATCATTTGTGGTCCCAGCTCTGGTCTGATACCCATTTTATGCATGTCAAGGCGTGCCTTCACACCATCTTTTGTCTTCTCTGGAATGTTAAGCAAGAGACCAATCAAGCTGTCGCACACATTTTTTTGACGTGCATGACATCAATGCTGTGACGGACATTTAGCACCTTCCAGTACGGCAAGTCCCAAAATACGGATTTCTTTTTCCAGATGCCCAGCCTTAGCTTCTGTTGCTTTCCAAATACAACATCGATATCTTTCACAATTTCATAGATTTATTCACCCTTTTTTTGTGCGGGGCGCTCCCGTATCTCAAATTCTCCATTGAACTGTTTCTTCCACTTCCTCCAGATGTGATCATTCGGAAGGAACCGACGGTGACCCATATATACGATTTTACGCGAGTGTGTCAAGAATTGACTCACTGTTTGTTCTTAGCACACAACACATGCTTCATGGCCTTTCACAGTCTGGCCGGACGAGTTTCCATAAGCAGGATAATCATTCACGGTTGTGAACAACAAGGCGTGTAGGTTGAAGTTCTCTTGTTGATCTGCATCCCAGACTTCTACCCCGTCATGCCAAAGTGTCGCTAAATCTTCCTTCAGTAGTTGTGCCGGTGGCCTCCGCCGGCGCCGGCGCCGCTGCAAGGCGGAGGAGCGGTCGTCGGCCTCGAGGAAGAGGCAGCGACGGGATCCGGGCTCGGGAGGGCTCGGGGAGGAGGCAGCGGTCGGATCCGAGCTCGACGAAGAGGCGGCAACCGCATCCGGGAAGAGGCGGCGGCCGGATCCGGGCTCGGAGGGGCTCAGGGAGGAGGCGGCGGCCACAGCGCGGTGCGAAAGAAAGCTAGGGTTTCAACGCGGCAGAAATAACTAGGTCGGCGGCGGCCACAGCGCGGTGGGAAAGAAAGCTAGGGTTTCAATGGGCGGAAATAACTAGGCCGCCCCACATTTATAGATAGAAGAAGTCATCACGGACGGGCCAAAATTATGCCCGCCAGTGCTAGTTTGGTCATCGCTGACGGGCCAGTTTTCTACCCGTCCGTGCTTACACTGCAGGTCAGCACTGACGGGTATTTTTCCAACCCGTCTGTGATAAATTCTGTCGTCACTGACGGGCGAGAAATCTATCTGTCACTGAAACTCATCACTGACGGGTTGTTTTCTCACCCGACCGTGATGTTATCTTCGAAAATAGCATTGAAGCTCTTTGCATATTCGTCACTGACGGGTTGTTTTCCTACCCGTCAGTGAAGTGATTTCACCACTGACGGGCACGGGCTACCCGTCAGTGATACCGATCCTGGATGACGTTGTTTGTAGTAGTGCGTGTATCACATCAGTCGGTTTTTGTCAAATTAAAACCCGGAAGCTCCAATAAGTATTAAGATTACATGAGAGGTAGGGATAATCCGATGAGTTAGCACCACCCCTCCTGTGAAGGAGAGGACAAACCTCTATATATCTCCTTCACAGGACGGGGGAGGTAACCCGTCGATTTACCATCGTCTTTTTTTGTGATTTCGATAGGTGCCAAAGCGTCTGATCTTTCATTAATGGAACCACAGAAATGATAAAATTTATTATTGAATACATGTCATACCTAACTAAAATAGCTAAGAGTAGCTAAAAATAACTATGTGAACGGAATAGCACTAGAATTTGAATAGCAACACATTAAAGTGAAAGCAATTAGCCTTGCCATTATTGCATGCGGAGGTATTAAAATATTGACCAAATGCAATTGCAACATATTCTGCATGAAATATCTAGCAAGGCCAATTGCATCTAGATATATATTCAACATCATCATTTGCCAATATAGAAGATCAAAGACTAAATATTGAATTGCTTAAAAAAATTACCAACTCATGTTCTTATGAACTTAATCTATGTACCTAGGTATCAATGCAGCTACATAAGCAAAGTACGAATATAAATAAACTTGCATAAATATTAATAATTAACATACACATCAATATGACAAATTAAGCTAACATCAGTGCATGAATAAAGCTAAGAAAATTATAACTAAAGATGGTATATCATACTAATCATTATTTCTTCTTTTTGTTTTAATTTTAGCAACGTGGAAAAAAAGAATTGTTGTGCATCAAACTAACAATTGTGAATCATCAACTTGATATGTAAAAATTAACCTAGTTATTAACCTAAATAATGCTTCATCCCTAGGTATTAACCTAAAAATTAACCAACATTAACCTAGCTATTAACCTAAAAATTAACCAACATTAACCAGGTAGAGGGCTCAGGAGAGGGAGAGGGATAGGGGAGGCCAAGGAGAGCAGAGGGCTCAGGAAAGCGAGAGGGCCGGAGAGAGGGAGAGGCTGGGGAGAGGAGAGGGCTTGGGAAAGGGAGAGGACTGGGGAGAGGAGAGGGAGAGGGAGAGGGAGAGGCCGGAGAGAGGAGAAGGAGAGACCGGAGAGAGGAGAGGGAGAGGGAGAGACCAGGGAGGAGGCGACGGAGATTACCTCAGGGAGGAGGAGGATGACGACAACGGCTTGGGTGAGGGCCGACGATGCTCCACCTCCTCAGCCGAGGACTCCTTGGTTGTGGCACCGGCTGCAGGGCTCCTCCTCCTCGGGCAGGGGCTACGGATGGTGGCTGTGGTTTGGGCTCCAGTGGGGCTCCTCCTCCTCGAGCAAGGATGGTGGCAACGAGGGCTCCTCCTCCTCATCGGCGGCTACGGCTCACGCCTCCTCCTACTTCTCCTCCTAGCGTGGGTGGCGGCAGCGGTGGGTGAGGTGGGTGGTGGCAGAGGCAGTGGATGAGGTGGGTGGTGGCGGTGGCATTGGCGGCCGGTAAGATCTGGCGTTAGCGAAATTGGGGCACGGGAGCGGGCGAAGGGGGAGGGGGTGGGAGGGATAGCTAGGGCTAGGATATATCTCAACCAGTTATAAACCGACTATAATGTATATGTTATTCCAGTCGGTTTTGTATTATAAACTGACTGAGATATTATCTTAGTCGGTTCTTTTTTTGAACTAGCTGAGTATATGTAGTATTCCAGCTGGTTATTTCTTTGCAATTGATTGATTTAGGAAAACCGACTCAAGTGCACATCGTTGCTGTCGGTTTTTAAGGAATCAGCTGGGAAGAGGGATCCAGAATTATCGTATTTGTAGTAGTGACCCATGCTGTTACTCGACCCTTTGCGGGGCGTCCAAATCCTGGAGTTGCTCCATGACCACGAGGGAGAATTTCAGAGACCATATGTGATATGCACGTTGGGTTTGTGAACCACAAGTTAACTGATCTTGAATGCCTGCATAGGAGTTGGCAGAAGAAGGGGGGAGATGCTCATACAATTAAGCCAATATGGACATTAAATTCAATGTGGATGCTGAGCTAAGTCGTGGTGATGAGAAGGGTACGGCTGCCGTGATGCAGGTGGCCATTTTACTTGTGCAAGTGCGTTGGTGAAGGACTCAGAAATTCTTAACTCATGGCAACGACTGTGCGGACGTCATAAAGAACTTTCTGAGCTGAAAGTCTTCAGCCCCATGATAGAACAAATAAATCCCATAGAAGGAAAGCATCTTGGGAGCACAATCTACGTGCCTCACATCAAGAAGGAAATTTCTGAGATAAACAAATCTTGCACTAACAGTTATGAGTTTACTTGTGAACTATGTACTCCCTGTAATTTGTGCTGGTAACTGCTGTTTCATTTTCATTGTTAATGGTACCACATCAAATTCTGGAAACTTGTTGGCACTGTTCATCTGTTGGTGAGAGTAATGTTCTGAGATGAAGTCTTGTAAATGATCTGTGATGTTTCATGTAATGTTCCAAGCCGAACCACCCTTGTAATGCTTGCTGGTACTGTTTATGGGATGAAAAATTCTTAGTGCTCAAACTTGATGAAATGTGACTGTATTTGTTTGAAAAAATTAATGATACTTAAAACTTGATAACCTAATACTGGTGCCCCTAGAGGCCAAATAGACGTATTATACATTTGATGAAAAAAAATTCTGAGAATAAAAGGGTAAAAGGGTAAGTCTATAATCTGGTAAGCATGTGAGAATTGAATCTTACATCACAAAAGGTTTGTTACAAGCAGACAAGTTGCTCTAATTTTCCTGGAAAATAAAGCAGAAACTGCTATATGTGATCCTGAGAAGGTGCTGAATTTTTTGCTCAAAATAACTTGGCGCTGTTGACTACACGGTGTGGTGCTACCTCAATCAAACTAAGAACGTGCACTAGACAACCTAACCAACAACATGACATAATAGTTGAAGCATTTGCTAAAAAATATGGCAGTTTGACAAGTACAAGAAGTATGTATTGAATTCATGCACCGATCAAGCTTACGGAGAAAGGTGGGCATTATATTCCAACACTCCCTATCACATTTAGACTCCTCCATATCTTAGGCACAAATATTATTTTTATGAATATTATGTTAGCCGGGTCTTGAGATTAAAACCTCTTGGCTCTCGTACCATACTAAAATTATATATCAATCAGTTCACCCAAAAACTCAAACTAATAAAAAAAAGAGCAATATATTCAACAGTATGGATGAAAATGGAAGGATTCCCAAGTTGCATAGCTACTTCTGCTGTTATTTTCTCCTTTTTTGCTCTGAGAAATTCCAAGTGTAGCTGCTAATACTTTCATCTGTCAAATACAGTTCTGCATTATTCACTACATACTAGGGCCAACTAAATCAAACATTTGCAATACACAACCTGACCAAGAACATGACAGAATTTTAGAAGCATTTTCTAAAAAAATATGACAATTTGGCAATGAGTACGTCTCGAGGGCAATGTAGTATGGATGAAAATGAAAGAAAATAATTAACATGTTGCGTAGATGTCAAGGCTATATAAATGACAATTTGGCAATGATACATGTCAAGGATTTTGTTCCATAGCATCAACACGGTGAACATGCATGTCTTGTACTAGAGCAACTGATGTCTTCTTCACAATCCAAAGCAGACCACAAGGGTACCCAATACTGCGGAGTTGTTCGACGTGGAAGGTATACGGCTGGGCAATATCGACGGTGGCAGTCCGTTACTGAAAGGGCTGGAACCCAAGGGCTAATAAAATCGCTCGTACTGCTTCTTCTCCTTGGGTTACCGGGCAAAGCTTGGTTGGACTGGACGCCGGCGGACGAGAGGCTTCGGCGGGGATGAGCAGAGGCGGCGGCGGGGACGAGCAGCGGCGTGGTAGTAGCTACGAGGGAGAAGGCAGCGAGATGATTGTAACGATTGTTACGATAGATCAGGAAACTATCTGTCTAGGAACAAACGATCTGTTCAAGTAGATGACCAAACTATTCTTAAGAACAAATTAGTTCCAGATGAAAAGTCTATAACCCCATTAATCCTGCTAAATCGACGGCCAGATTTAACTTATACTACTCACCCCACTAATAGTAAAAGGTACCATAATCGTTCTGGAGTACACGATGTTCTCCAGGACATTAGGAAGCTTAGGGAGGTGAATTTTGATTCCCACAGTTCAACTAAATTTGCTCGTTCTTTATGCTCCCGTCGCCACGTTATGACCTCCGCACCTGTAATCGTTAACAATGTGACAAGTGTTGACTTAAGTCCCTCCCGTCTAAAAGAAGTGATGTCTGTCGACCAGATGGATATCAATTAGTTTTGACCTCTCGATGAGTGACCAAACAAGTGCAGAAAATGTCCGCAAAAACTGCACAATATGTTGAACATTGTTACAGTACATAAGCCACGCCACCAAAAGTGAGCGCAGATTTCCAACTAGCAGACTACGAAGTAATCATCGGTTAGCGTCCCACCATTGGGCTACAGGCCTACAAAGCACATTCTGACAAACCCCTAAAGATCAGAGATGACATCAAATACAATCATCATAAGCTATATTACATGATACAACGCAGAGTAAGTGTAATAAAACATAAGACCAGCACGTATGACACACTGAACTACAACAGGGACAGGGTTACTTCACGAGCGATGAAGTGGGAATGTATATGTCGATTTCATCCAACGTCGGGCGATCGCGCAGCGTCAAGCCGTGTTCATTTGCCAAATGCAAGAGGCAAATGAAATAGAGGTGTGGAGATATTTCCGTCCTTGGAGCATCCGGGTCATTGGTTGGAAGATCGTGCAGTACCTTCGTTAGACACAGGGATGGTTCTGTGTCCTCTCTTTCCTGCTGGACCAATTGCAATCAAGTGCACTATTGTTAAAATAGTTTTGTACCCAAACCAGAAGACAGGAGGATGGTTCTGGCCAATCCCCAACTGAACGAAGTCAGGAAATTATAATACAAATGTAATATAATGTGCTCATATTATCCTATTTTTGCACAACATTTTACATATAGACATATATAACAAGATCTAGAACTATGATTTATTTAGAGTTGTTAAAATGCACAAGTAGCACTATCTAAGTATCAGGTGCATATGCACATAGGTTTCATAATTCCATTTCCCTGTGATGTACATGAATATTTGGTCGAGTAGGAAGATAGGTTAAAGTATTATATGTCAAATGTCCTCATATTTTTCTCAAAGAAAACTTTCCAAGGAAAATGAAAGTTTGTCAAATCAAAACAACCCCATTTTCAGCTTAGTTCTACAAGTATTTATTTTCTAATATTAAAATGTTGGATGCAAATCAGTTTGCGACATCCCACTGGTGAGTGGTGAAACAGTGTGGGTAATAACTTATTAGGGAAAGCCAGAAACCAGTACAAAATCCAGTTATTTTTACAAATATAAATTGTGTATATACATCAAATACTAAAACTCAAATCCGAAATTTCAGCTAAGTTTTCAGAAAACTGTTTTGGACCAAGAAAGCGGCAATAGCATGGTTGTTACTTGGAATACATTAGGTTTCAGCAGCACAGCTGGTAGTATATCAAATGTTTCTCTAGAATCAATACAAGCACTTGTCAAAATACCTGTGCTGTGCAAATACTTCTAAAAGGGGAAGCCACAGCTAATCTATTTACGAAAATGACAACACGTATACATAATATTTGATGAAAGTTTTTTGTAATAAAAACATTTGTCTTACCAGATCATCAGTCTCAGCAGATGTATGAATGTGATTCCAGAGCACTTCCTTTAAGGCATGAACATCGACTTGTTTCGATACCTTGTCATATTGTACATCAATCTTGTTGACCTTTAGTTCAGAAAGGAAACAGGCATCAGCACAGATTGACCATGCCCAAAGTAATCCGTTATACGCCAAAAGAGCAAGATTTATGTCGAAAGTTCAGGCTCATTAGAATCATCAGTACAGAACAGTAGCATTTTTCTGTTTATAAATTTTCTGGCTGAGCACTCTCGAAGGTCAGCAACTCTAGATTGAAGCCCACAGTAGTCACCAAGAATAGACTAACCCAATGTTGCACAGACATTGTGTAGCATTGTCAATGTCATTAACCTCAGTTCATAACGGGGTGTACCGTGCAGAAGAGGGCCGATATAGTGTGGCTTGAAAGAGATCAGATACTAGTAGGAGAAATAAACCATTGGTCATAGAGAAGACTTTTGAGGAAAGACTAATTACAATCTATTTTCTGGCCACTGATTATAATCTATTTTTCAATATTTATTCCCCCAACCTAGAGGATCAAGCAATAACTGGTTTCTCAAAATAGCAGAAACAACAACCACAAGAATGAAAAGTTCTTGAAAGCAAGGGCAACAAAAATGCACCTAGAAAGATTAATAGACAGAAGCACATCCCAATATAAGTACACAGAAATGAATATCTCGAAAGAAAAGGCAACAAAGAGCGCACCTGTCTTGGTTTGGCAATAAGATTTACTGGCTCTTCCATATCACTACCAGCATTTCCTTCATCGGCATAATCATTGCACAAGTTATCATCGTCCCAAGGTCCAGATGGCATAAAGTCATTCTTGTTCTCCCTTGAATCGTCTATAAGGAGAGGGTGAAAGGTACCATGGTTACTATTGTATCAGAAAAATAATGTGAGAATTTTTTTTAGCAAAAATCACATCAACGGGAATATAGGCAGTCGGTACTCGCAAGATCAACCTGTATGATAAATGCTGTTAGTAGGAGCAAACATACATCTAGCCAACATCCATAACAAATTAAATATTGCTTGGATTTTGTACACAAAGCAATAAAGTCTATAAAATCAAAGCCAGCACTGAACTTTCAACTTGATGTTGGTATTCCATAGTTTCAGACAGTAGTACAACAATACAATATGATTCACAGCATTGTTTCATTTAAGGAACAACAATTCAACTAATGTAGCAAAACTTACCAAGTGGTTTTCCTCTTCTCCGAGCCAGACACTAGAAAAAAGATAATAGTTATTACAACCAACCCTAGGTTTATATCAAGAATAATTTTCATGAAAAGCTAGATTACCAAAACATCTGGAAGAAGAAATAATTTAACAAGGCTCTCAGGTTGGTAATGACAATCCTCTGGAAGTTTATTGTCGCAGCTACCCTTATTTGCAGGCAGCAGCAATGATTTCGGATTCTTGGGAGGGGCAAACACATTTGTAATCTCATGTTCCAATGCTTTGGTGAAATCAACATCAGGCTCATCTTTGGCTCTTTTCTTCTTTGTCTTTTTTGCTACATCTAGATCATCAGATGAAGTTGGGGCAGGCTCCAAATCTAGATGAAGGTAAGCTCAAACATTAAATAAGCTCATCTGAAATGGAACCAAAATAGGAATATTTATCTGGTTACCTTTAACTTTCCGATATTTCCAATGCTCAGGTCCTGCCCAAGCATTTGTTTTTGAAGAGAACCCCATGCCAAGTGATAACAAATCTGCAATTTTCTCGAGCCTTTCATCTACATCAGGACCATCAGGACCCTGAAAAGTGTACTCATCGGTTCCCTGCATACCAATACACTGTCAAGACAACCAACTTATAGAATCAGGTTTTGAACTTTAAGCTTGTAACGAACTTTAATTGTGATTCAACAGAAGTAATTGCTCCTGTACTAGCCTAAATGCGGATGTTATTTTAATGGGAGAGGAATATGAATAATCAGTAGTAGACATCAGACTATAGAAACAAAGGAAATGCTTGAAGTACAGGCTACAAAATATATAAATCAATGATTCTATTATATGATTAATTGACTTTTTCTCACATGTCTTGAAATACATGGGTAAATCCATAATAAAACAACAGATAATCCCCTCTCGAAGGTAGCTATTTTTCTGAAGGGCCATGTCTAAATCTTGTCTAGTTTACAGGAAGCACCTCGTCACAGGTTGTTGAGTTGAAATTCATCGGATTGCAGTTTTCATCATATGCACTCTCCTGATCATCACAACTACCAAAATCCCAAGTTCCACAATCAGGTAACATGCTGTCATCGTTCTCTGTATTATTACTGTCAAACACCTGATCTTCCATCACTGGCATTTGCCCCAAAGATGCATCATGTGATGGCCTTTGATTTTCTTCATCAAACTGAGCCACGATATCCCTCAAGGTAGGAGAGATATCATTGCATAGAGGCATATGAACTATCATTTGCTCAATTTCTTCTGTTCAAGAGTAGCAACTTATGTAAACCCATCGGAAGCAACACGCAAAGAGCGTACACAGCAGAAAGCGACAAACTGACATTACCTTTAGCAAATGAAAGATCAATCACCTCAGCCTTCTCAGCTTGCATATCAGATAAGATGCATTTATCTGGTGCTTCGAAGGAATCAAAAAGCACACGGCAACTGCCATATACTCCCAGGTTGTACAATAAGAGACCCTTCGCTCCACCTTCATCAAACTGAGCAGTAGTTTGATGGTATAGAGGATCCACCGTGAAGGCAACTAGAAGTGCAAATAAAATGATCTTATACTTTCAGCCCCATGATAGAACAAATAAATTCCAGAGGCAAAAGAGAAAATCTTGGAACATACCATCAAACTTCTTCACATTAAGAGCCTCAAACGCGGACTCCAATGTTGAAGCAGGTGAAATCTGCACAAATGAAACACCATTAGCAAAATAAAGAATACGTGAAGTGCAGAAAGTCAATAATCAGTTCAAAGAGAAGTACCCTCCTATCCACATCCTTTTTCTTGATGCCTTCTTCTTGTGCAGGCTCTGCATCACCACCTTCCCCAAGATCTTCAATGACAATTACCAAATCAGGGCATCAGAATGAAGTACAGATGTAGCATATATTTTAAGGTTAAACTGTGGAAACAAAACTAAGTTTATGAAAAAAGCATAGATAAGTAATTCCCAAAATATTGCCATAATAATATAAAAGCAAAGACAGATGTACCAAATTCAACTATTACCCTTCTCAGAGGGCTGATACCTCACGCAAAGTGCGCATTACATGTAAAGCTGTGTAATATGGTAATGTAACAATGAGCAATTTCCCCAAGAAATGGTAATGTAACACTGAGCGATTTCCCAAAGAAATGGTAATGTAACCAAAGAAATGGTCATGTAACACTGAGCAATTTCCTTAAGAAAAAAAAATCGAGAGCAAAATCATTCTGACATGGTGCAGTTTTTAAATAAAAATCCTAAAACATGTTTCTATTTGCCTTTGTATCAATTTAGACCATGATCTTTTCAGTAAAACCCTAAATCCATCATGTATTGCAACTTAATTTTTAATTTTAGCTCAAACAGTTTGGTGGTACTCCAGCATAGTAAGAGTATTTGCACTTGATACGGACTCGCTTAAAGAAGATAAATTACACTCAAATTAGTACACGATTGGAAGATATTAGCAACGCTAGTGGATATATACCGGCCTCTTCACCCCTTCCGGCGCGGTTGATCCCACCGAGCACCTTGTACGCCTCAGAGTGCACGGAATCCACACGCAGCGAGTAGATCTTTACGCCCGCCTCCAGCGTGCAGCTAGCCTGGTCCCAAAACCATAATTTTTCCCCAATCAAATTCAAAAAAAGAAAAAAAAAGGACCACAAATCTCCTCCCCAGATTGACTAGAATGGAAAATCTTAGCACGCCCGCACCTTCTGGAAGTTGGTCTCGTCGTCCTCGTCCTCCCCCACCTGGATGATCTCGCTGAGGTGGTCGATGAGCCCCAGCTCCCCACGTGTTCTTCTGGTTTATTTTCTAATCAAAATTTCCAAAGAAAAGAAAAGGCAAGCTTAGTAAGAACCACAGAGTGGTCTAGGGTTTCGACAGTGGAGAATACTAGCTGAGGCGAGTACGTTCTCCGAGGCGAGCTTGATGCAGTTATGGAACAGGTCCATGACCTCGTCCCGGTTGAGGAGGTTGGGGTGCGGGGTCTTGGGCGCGACCGAGGCGGCGAGGGAGCATCGGCGGACAGAGGCCGCGCGCGCGGCGGCGCGGGCGCGGGCGCGCTCGAGCTGGTCGTCGTTGGAGCCGAGCGGGAACGCGGGCGGCGGCGACTGCAGCAGCAGCCGCGAGCCGGCCGCCGTCCCGCGGGCGGGAGGCGGGAGCGCGGCGGCGGAGGGGTCCACGGCCGGCGGCATCTCGGGGCGATGGACGGTGGCGCGGGAGAGGGGATCGAATTCGGGGGATTTTGGGGGGGATCGGCTTCGTGGGAGGAGTTTTGGGGTCTGGCCGTTTGGTGCCGCTGAGGCTCTCCCTCCCGGTGTTGATTTCAAATTTTCGGGGAAGCCGCCGGAAGGGGCGATCGACTGATTCGGGGAACCAACGGACGGATTTGCGAGTTGCGACTGGTGAACTGTAACTTCTTTTCTGAGACGGGATTGTGAACCAAAGGTGGCCACATGGGCCGGCCCGGCACGGCCTGGCACGGCCCGCCAATAAAAAGGCCTGGCACGGCCCGGCCCATGTAGGCCTTTGTATAAAAGGGCCGTGCCGGGCCGGCCCGAAGGCCTGGGCTGGCCGATCGGCCTGGCACGCGAGCTAAAAGGGCCGGCCTGGCACGGCTGCGGGCCGGCCCGCGTGATTTCCGGCCTTTAGGGCCGTTTCGGCCTTCGGGCCTTTTGGGTTTTAAAAATCCAGAAAATTTTAAAAATTAAGAAAAAATACATAAAAATCTAAAAAATTAAGAAAAAAATACAGAAAAATCTAAAAAATCTAAAAAAATTAAGAAAAAAATACAGAAAAATCTAAAAAATTAAGAAAAAAATATAGAAAAATCTAAAAAATTAAGAAAAAAATACAGAAAAATCTAAAAAATTAAGAAAAAAATACAAAAAAATCTAAAAAATCTAAAAAATTAAGAAAAAAATACAGAAAAATGTAAAAAAGGCAAAATGTCATATGGATAAATATTGAGCTTTATTAGTAGCTGCCTCATTAAAACCTTCCAGGTAAACTCCCCTTGGAGATAAACCCTGGTAAGGAAAAAGAGTACAAAGCTACTTGTTCGGAAAAGAAAATTACAAAAGGAAAAGAAAATTACAAAGATTACAACTATTATTCTGATTGTTCATCGTCTAGATAAAGATTTTCGAACGTGCATGACAGATCTGTGTTATCCGCAGTGTGTTGGGCTCTCCGTCTGGCTAGTTCCCCATCTTTCACGGTCATTAGTGTCCTCACCATATCACTTGTGAGACTGGTTCTTCTCTCGTCAAGTATTCTTCCAGCTAGACTGAAAGCAGACTCCGATGATACCGTTGAGACGGGTACCGTTAACACATCTCGTGCTAATATGGAAAGCACCGGATATGTAAGCTTGTGGTCATGCCACCACTGCAATATGTTGAAGTCATCATCAGTCTGTTCCTGATAGCTGATTTTGTCGCTGTTGAGGTACGTCGCTAACTCCCCGCCACCAGTCACTACGCACGGTGCTGTTGTTGTTGTCGAAGAGCTCGAGGAAGAGGAGGAACCAAATATCTTTCCCCACGCTCCTTTCTTCTTTCCAGCCGTTGGTGCTGGTGGAGGCCGTTGCAGCCGAACTCCGGCATACTTTTCATTGTACTTACCGTAAATTTCAGAAAGCTTATCACGAACATTAGTGAAATAAGCAGAATAATCTACATTTACGGCATCACTTAAGAGTGAGAGAACATTACCAAACCCTGCAAGTTTAGCCCTAGGATCCAAAATAAATGCAAATGCATACAACATTGGAATTTCTTTCCAATATTTCAAATATTTGCTTTTCATGGCAACAACAGCATCACGTAACATCAAATCACTTTCGTATGCTTTCATGTGAGTAGCAATTTCTAAAATATGATGCACCATTAAAGGAGATGTGGGATAATAAACCCCAGATAAAGCAACGGTTGAATCGTAAAGAAGCTCCAAAAAACTTAGCAATACTTCAGCAACATGCCAATCATTAGGTGTGAGTAGGGTTGATCCATCATTGGCAGTAGGGTAATTTGAATTAATAAAGACAGAAAAATAATCTTTATGTGGAATAAGATGCTTAAGCATCATATATGTGGAGTTCCATCTAACAGGCATGTCTAAAGCAAACTTACGAGGACGTACTCCTGTAGCAATGCAGTACCTCTTGTAGCTTGCAATTCGTGTATTAGAAGCATTCATAAAAGAAATTATAGTTCGTAAATTGTCAATGTAGGGTGTCAATCTCTTTAAAGCATATTTAGCAATAAGATTAATTATATGGCAAGCACAACGTTGATGCAGTAAAAAAGATGCAGCATAAGAGTTAAATAAAGGAGTGAGGATACTCATTGCACTAGTATTTGATGCAGCATTATCCAAAGTTATTGCAAAGATCTTGTTCGTGAGACCAAAATCTTCCACAACTTGAACTATAGAACTAGCAATGTTTTCACCAGTATGTGATACGTCAATTAATTCTAATCCTATGATTCTTTTTTGTAGTTGCCAATTTTCGTTAACATAATGAGCAACCACACTAATGTAGTCTTCCTTAGCCCGACCACTCCAGATATCAGATGTTAAGGAAACAGAAAAAGTGCATGTAGTAAAGTCTTCTTTTATTTTCTGAAGACCAGTTTTGCATAACTTTTTCATATCCCTAGTTGTAGTTTGTCTAGAAACTGGAACGAATCTAGGATTATGAGCAGTTTGAATATATTCGGAAAAAGCGGGAGACTCACCAAAACTTAATGGTAAATCATTAGCAGCAATTAAACGACAAGAGATTTTCGAGCTCTTTCAGGATCATAGTCCCACTGACTTACCGAACCGTCGGGGTTGTATTGGAGCTGGGTCTGTCTCCCCACCCTCTCACCCTCCTTCTTCAAGTGGCTCTCGATGTGCCTCTTCAGGTGGCCGGTTCCTTTTCCGGACTCCCCGGTCAGCTCCCTCTTGCATCTTTTGCAGACAGCCTTCCACCTCTGGACACCATCCACCTCATATGGTTCTTGATCGAACTCTTGCCACACACTTGAGGTCTGGCGACGAAACCTTTTTGCACCGGTGGTGGAGCCAGTGGCCGCAGTGCTGGCACTACCGGAATGAGATTCTGTATGAGGAGGTTGCGACTGGGGGATATGAGAAAAACTGTGTAGAGCGATGTCGGGTATGTCAATCCCGAAATCTTGTGGGTCGAATGAATGGAACTGGTTGGGATCACCCATGAGAAGGTTGGTGAATGAGAGATGAGATGTGGTGTTTGAGTGTGGGAGATGAGGGGGAGGGCAGCCCCCTATTTATAGCAAAAGTTGAAAAAAATTCGGACCATTTTGCCCCTCTAAAATTCAAATTTCGAATTAAAAGGGCCAAAATAGTGCTAAAAAGGCCAAAATAGTGTTAAAAAGGCCAAAACAGTAAAAATTTTCAAATTTTGAAAACGCGGGCCGCCAAGGGCCTCCGCAGGCCTTCGTGCCGCCCCGCTCCCCCGCGCGGGCCGCCGCGTGCCGCCCCGCGCCCCCGCTTCCCCCCGCGGGCCGCCGCGTGCCGCCCCGCGCCCCCGCTCACCCGCGCGTGCCGCCGCGGGCCGGTCCGTGCCGCGTGCCGCGCCGGGCCGGGCCGTGTCGTGCCGCGTCCGTGCCGTGCCGGGCCGGCCCGCGAATAAAAAGGCCGGGCCGTGCCTGGCCTTAAGGCCTGGCCGCGGGGATCGGCCTTGTGCCGTGGCGGGCCGAAGGCCGGCCCGGCCTTTTTATTCCCGTGCCGTGCCGTGCCCGGGCCGGGCCAAAAATCCGTGCCCGCGGGCCGGCCTTTTTAGCCTGGCCCATATGGCCAGCTTTATTGTGAACTGTGTGTGTCGACGAGTAAACGTCTCTAGCGGTGGTCCGAATGGACCCCCTTGTTGGTTCGGCCGGGGGCGATATAGAGTTCTTCTTATGAGCCGGTGATGGCGTTTCAAGGATGAGGGCGGTTATGATGCTTGATGCCGGAGACACAGGGATTTTTCCAGGTTCAGGCCACCCGGAGGTGTAATACCCTACGTCCTGCTTCGTTGTGGGTGTATTGATCCTATCAAGATTACAGGGGTGTTCTTCCTTACAAACGGGCTAGCTGATCTTCTAATACCGAATAAAGAAATCTAACCAGCGCCCCTTTTTCTCTCTGGAATCCGAACCAAAAGATCTAACCCTTTGCATGGCCTGGGAACTCCCCTTATATAGCCGGGGGTTCACCACAGAGGCCAAGCAAAGGCTATTGCACCTGGTATCGTGAGCGCTAAGGAAACGCCTACCTCTTCATTTAATGCGCCGCGCCGGTGTTCGCGCCGCGTGTCTTCTCGCCATGGCCCTCCGCCGGGGGGGGGGCTGACAGCTTTGTGCTCAGCGGGACCCGCGAAGAGAGGCTTGCCGGGCCCCTCCTGACTAAGTCGGTGAAGTATCCGCCCCTGGGCCCGCGCGTCAGCGACCAAACGCGGGCCACGAGGCGCGCGGTGATTTGACCCAAAGGGGCGGAAAGGGGTGACAGCGACGCGGGCGCGCGGGGCAGCGCGCCTGGCCGGTCAACAACCCTGTCAGACGGACCCCATCCCCTGACAGGGGCTATGGCAAAAAGGGATTTGCCCTGCGGGGATGGGACTGGCCTGATCGATATCATGCCCATACAGGACTTTAGCATTTAATGCCTGAATGACAGGCATTAAATGCCTCTGCCGGGACTAAGGCTTATGGAAGAAGCCAGCTTACTGCTGCGGCAGCCCGGAGGAGGGCCCCACAGGGGGGCCCCACGACCCCCGAGCGCTACCTCCCCCGAGCAGCCCCTTCGGTCTCGGAGAGCGCCAGCTGTCCCGGACTGCCTTGGCCGACCCCGGGCGCTCGGGGAGCGTCCGTCGGGGGGTCGCTCGGGACTCCGCTCGGGGGAGGTGCTCGGGGGGTCCGCCCGGGGACCCTCCCGAGCACTCTTCTGGGCCCACGCCTTGCGGGATGCCGGTCGCTCGGGGAGAGGGCCCCGATCGCTTCCTTGATTCTTGGGCCTTGGACCCTCGGGACCGCAAGGCCCTTAGATGGCTCGCACGAACGTGGCACTCGGGGGAATCCCCCGAGTGCCCGGGTTTGACCACCGGGCCCACCTGCTTCTCCAGCGGGGCTTTTGCCGATAAGGCCGCCACGTGTCACGCCCTGTGGCCTCTGGTTGGCCTGCGCCGGCGGTTCGGGGGACCGTGGGTCCCATTCCGCCGACAGTAGCCCCCGGCCTTGTCTTCCAGCGACGGCCCAATGGGCCGGGCCGCGACTGGGGATAATGCCTTCTTTTCATTTAACGGGCCAACCAGAGAGGTCGGCCCATCTTCATGCGCCCTGCCGAGGAGCGCTTTTAATGCGCGCGTGCGGGGTGGAAGGGGCGGCCAATCCGCTCTCTCCACCTGGCGGCGGCGCTTCGGTTTTTGCCCCGCGCGGGAAAGGCGCGCGCCTTTTTATGCCGCGCGCAGGCGGTTGCGTGCCCCGGGTTTCGTGCGACTGCGTTTTTACTGCGCGCGGCAGTAATTCCGCAGGCCATGATTGCACGCCCTCCGGGTTTCGCGCGGGCCGCAGGCCCACTGTCAGTGGCAGCGGACTGACAACTGACAACCCACGATCGCGCGGATGATCAACGGGTGTGGGCGGTCTGCAACTTCCGAAGCCTTTTTCCTTAAAAAGAAAAACGGCCCCGCACCTTTTCGACCTTCCGGATTTTGCGCCAAACACTTTGCTCCCAAAACTTTGGCGCTCTTCTCCGTCTTCTTCCTCTCGCCATCCGAAAAGAAAAAAACCCTCTTCGCCACCTTCGCCTCTTTCTTCGCCACCATCCCCGCCGCCATGACTCGCCGCCACACCCGATCGACCCCCCTGGCGCAGGACGCCGATGACGCCGTGCTCCCCAAGTCCCGCTTCCTCAATGAGGAGGCGATGGACAAGGTTCGAAAGGTAGCGGTGCCGGAGGGCCGGCCGCACCCGACAAGGGTTCGGCCGGCGACGTACCCGCCGGCGCCGCGGGCGGACGAGACCGTCATCTTCGCCAGCTTCCTCGCCGCCGGGCTGCTTCCCGCCGTTCTCGCCCTTCTTCCTGGAGGTGCTGGAGGCCTACGGCATTCACCTGCTGCACCTCACCCCCAACTCCGTGGTGGTGCTGGCGATCTTCGCCCGCCTCTGCGAGATGTTCGTGGGGGTGATGCCGTCGGTGCCGCTGTTCCGGCACTACTTCGTCCTCCGCTCCGTCGGGAGGAGCCGGGGCTCGGCTCGGACGGAGGTTAGCGGGAGCGCCAACTTCAGCTTCGCCCGAAGCTCGCCGACCCTTACATCCAGCAAACGCTGCGGAACAAGTGGGACGACTGGCGTCAGATGTGGTTCTACATCAACACTGACCCGGCGTAGTCGCTCACTCTTCCGGAGGAGCCGGCGAGGCATGACAAGTCGTGGGATAATCTCGCCGAGAACGACAACGAGCTGGTGGTGATGACCCTTCGCATCTCCCAACTCCGGGAGTTGGGGTTGACTGCCACCATGGTCGTCGGCGACTTTCTGCGACGCCGGCTGGCGCCGCTGCGGAAACGCGAGCGGCCGGCGTGGATGTACACCGGGGACATGGACGTCACCCGGACGGAAGTCGGCGCCGACAACAACTGGACCGAGGCGGTGCTAGCGGCCATCTTGAAGTCGCTGCTCGGGGTGCCGGACGCCACGAGCGCCGTCCTGTCGCGGCCGGGACCTGCCGCTCTGCGTTAGCGCAGATCGCCAGGCCATCCTTGACATGATGCCGTCGTGCGACGCGAAGGGCATCGTGGCCCCGCCGAAGGACGGCAGCCGCAGGCCTGCGGTGGGCATTCGGATCTTCGCGAGCGGCGAGGAGGCCGAAGCGGTGAGGGCAGCTCAGGAGCCGAGGGCCCCCGCCGTGATCCATGATCCGGCCGATCCGAAGGGCAAGGGGCAAGCCCCTCCCCCTCCGTCCCCGCCAT
Organism: Stipa capillata; assembly: GCA_019208055.1. Lineage (NCBI taxonomy): Eukaryota > Viridiplantae > Streptophyta > Magnoliopsida > Poales > Poaceae > Stipa > Stipa capillata. The sequence continues at coordinate 435,470 of JAGXJF010005649.1, read as the reverse complement.
CGCGGCCGCAGGCGCCGAAGCTACGTCCACAAGCACCGCCGGCCACGGGGAGGCGACCGACGGACGCGGGAGGCAGCTCCGGGGCGGGCCCCTCCGTGCAGGGAGGGCCCGCATTGCGCTTTTCTGGCCCGGTGCCTCCGCCACCAGCCTCCGCCCGTGCGCCCTACGACGCCGAGGGCGGGAGGCAGTGGCCCTGCACCGCCGCCTCCTCCGCCCGTGTGCTCTGCGGCCCAGGGGGCAGGAGGTAGCGGCTCCGGGCAAAGGCCTTCTGGAGTTGCGCCTTCTGGAGGCGCGTCGGCGGCGGACGCGGGCGCCGCCGCCGGTCAGAAGAGGAAGGATCCGCCGCTACCCCTCGGCGTGGAACGCCATGTTTTAAGGGGCTCGTGGCAGTAAGTTTTGAAAAACTTTCTTCCCTCCAACTTCTCTTTTTCCTTTTTTTTTGGCTAAGTGTCCTGCTCGGGTGCTGACCCGAACTTGTCTGCATCTGTTCTCTTAGGGAGCGCAAGAGAACTCGCCCGTCCCCGAGTCCTCCTCCTTCGGCGAGGGCTTCAACGACCCCGAGCGCGGTTACGCCCCCGAGCGGCCCTTCGGCTCCGAGCGACTCGGTGGGCCCGCCCCCGAGCGCGCCCTCTGCACCGAGCGCGAGCCCGACCCTGAGCACGGCGCCAGCCCCGAGTGCTGACGCTGCTTCGCGGGAGGAGGCTGCCCCAAGCGCGGAGGTGGAGGCGCCGGCGACGGTGGAGGTGCCGGCGACGACGGAGGAGACGCCGGTGGCGGAGGAACTTCGTGTTGCCGCGCCCGAGGAGCGGGTGGCGGCAACCGAACAAGGAACGGCCCCGGTTGGAGGGGCCGAAGGTATCCGGCCCGAGGGAAAGGCCGGGATTTTGATCGTGGCCGGGCGCCCCGAGCCCCAGGAGGAGAAGCTTGGGGGCAAGGCCTTGCTGCTCCGGCCGAGGAGCAGCCCTCTGCGCGGCAAGGCCAGACGTCTCGGGGGGCTCCCTCCGATATGTTTGAGGCCGCGCATGCCGCCATCGATCAGCTCCGCGAGGATCTCCTCTTCAAGGAGAAGACCTTAGAGGATCGGGAGCGGGTCTTGGGGGAGATGGCGGAGATGCTAGAGGCCCGTGCTCGCGTCGCCAAGCGAGAGTACGAGAATGATCTTGCCAAGATCGAGCGCCAGCGGGATATCCTCCATGAGATGAGGGAGGAGATCATTCCGAGGACGCAGGAGCTCGATCGGCAGGAGCGAGAGCTCAACCGCCGGGTCGCGCTGGTGAAGCCGCGCGAGCTGGACTTGGCGAGGCGGGAGAAGCGCGCCGCCGACGAGGAGGCGCGGCTGAAGCAGCTCGCCGCCGAGCTCGCTCGCCGCGCAGAACAGCAGCTTCTCCGGGACGGAGAGCTCGACGCGAAGGCGGAGCAGCTTGGCCAACTCAAGCACTCCCTTGACGAGGCGGCGAATAAGCTGGACGCCGAAGTCGAGTCGCGGGTGGCCGTTGCTCGCGAGGAGCTCGCCAAGGAGATGGCGCAGCTCCGCTCGGAGAGCGAACACTTCAAGCAGCGGCTCGAAGACTCAAAGGCGACCCAAACGCAATCTCCAACACCAGCTCCGGGAGGCGGAGGAGTTGAGGGAGCGTGAGTCCTTAGCGGCGGCCGCAGCGACGGAGGAGATTGAGAGGGAGAAGGTCCGGCTGGTCACCGAGCGGGACCAGACGGTGAGGGTGATGAAGGCCATCTTCTTTCGCGCGAGGAACGCCGCTGAAGCTGCTGGACTTGGCACCGCCTCCTTGCCGGGCTACGACGCCGACCCGGCGAACGTCGCCTTGGGCTTCGAGAGGATCGCCGAGCGCCTCGAGGGGCTCGGCGAAGCCGTGCGCTGCCGCCTTGAGGAAGAAGGCCGGGAGTTGGCGGTCGTGGTGGCGGAGCACACACTGGCGTGCTACCGCGGCCGTGACCCAAACTTTCCTTTGACGCCAGCCTTGGAGGGGCTCGAGGTGATCGACGAGGCCGCCGAGGAGGAAGCCCGGAAGGCAGTCCGCAGGGCGGCTGATGAAATTGCCCAGCGGTTTTCCCGCTCGGGGGACGCCGGCACAGGCGATGGCGAAGGCGCCGGCGACGGCGACGGCGGCACCGGCGGAGAGTAGCTCCCCTCCCTCTTTCTGTCTTTGTTTTCTTAGCCCGGGGCTTGACCCCTTTGTAAGAACTTTTAAGCTTCTGATATGCAAAGAGATCTTTGGCCCGAAAGCCATTTGATCCTTGCTTTTTCTTTCTTGTTGTACTTGTACTGGAAATGGCTTCGCTTCCTTGCTTGCTTCGGGCGAAGCGTCCGGTTCTTGCTCGGAGAGGGACGGAGGACGGTCCTCGGGACGCCCCGAAGGCCCCCAAAGCCCCCAGCCCCCGAGAGCTGGACGCGCTGCGACTGAAGCTACGGAGGCCCGGCCCATGGGACACAGGGTGTCCCCGAGCCGAGCTTCTTTTATCTTCTTGACTTTGCCTGCAGAATTTGCCCAAGTTTTTGCGCTCGGGACAATTATTGCAACAATTAACTGTTGATATGTATTGCGTTAATCATTGTATCTACATGATTTTTCCTAACTTTGAGAACTTTCATTTTAACTCGGCAATGCTTCCTTATGTCTCTGGAAACGCTACTGGAAGACACCGCCGGGCGCGTGTGAAAGCGCGTAGGGTACTTGGGCGGCTTATTTACCAGGCTGATGTCCGGGGTTAAGAAACCAGGCAGGACACCAGGGCTTTGAGCGGACAACCCGAAGCACTCCCCGTGACTTTCATCGCTGCCTTCAGGTGTAAACCCATCGCGAGCACAGAAGGCAGTTGGGAAAAATTGGCGAGGAAAAACTAGTCGTTCATATATAGTGCTCGGGAGCTTTGAAAACATAGAAATGCGATTAGAAGCTTAGCTTAGAGATCGGGCCTCAGGGTGACTTGTCGCCCTGTGACTTGGTATTGATCTGGCGGTCGCCGTCGCCAAACCTGGGCACTTCATCATGGTGAACCTGCTCACTTTGCGAATGATTATATGGTTTTCTTAGCAAAAGGGGTGTTTTCCACAGGTCCCTCGGGGGGTCTGCCTGTTAACGCGGCCCTCGGGTTTTCGGGTCAGCCGACCTGTCCCGAGCGCGAGGAGTGAAGCTATCCGGCTGACATGAAGTTGGGTGGCGCTCGGGTCTTGCTGACCAGCGGAGCACGGTGGCCAGGGGCTTATTTGCCCTGACTCGGACGTGCTCGGGGTACAGCTAATTGCCCGAACGTCTTACGGCCCGACAACAAGTATTTGGATAAGCTTGACTGCTCGGGCTCGGAGCGGTGGGACCTACTCGCACCGAGAGATGGGGGCTCGGGAGCCCCGCACCGCGCGGAAAGCCACGCTTTTGCTAACTATGGAGGAAGTGTTGATATTGATACTGAATTAAGGAATATAAACTTTACATGGGGGATTCATATCAAGGAAAATTGCATCTTTATAGACCATAATGCTATGTAAATAGCTGAGAATACAAGGGAGCCCCCGAGCGAGGGTGCGAGCGCGCGGGATACTCGGGTGACCTTTGGCCGGACCGGCGCTCGGGGTTCGGGAACCAGACCGAGCGACCGGGGCTTGGGGTGACGAACCCGACACTTCCCATGACTCGCTTTTGGCACTCGGGGAGCCGGCCCTAAAAGCAAAAACTTACCCGGGCTATTCACGGGAAAAACTTGCGCAGGTGCTCGATGTTCCAGGAGTTGGTCAGCTCCATTCCGTCTTCGGCAGCGAGCCTCACCGAGCCTGGCCGAGTGACTCGAGTCACTCGGTATGGACCTTCCCACATAGGGGAGAGCTTGTTCTTGCCTTCCCGCGTCTGCGCCCGGCGAAGCACCAAGTCCCCGACTTCGAGAGACCTTGGCTTGACACGACGCTCATGGTAGCGGCGAAGGCTTTGTTGGTATCTGGCAGCGCGAAGGGCGGCTCGGCATCTATGCTCTTCGAGGAAGTTGACGTCTTCGAGTCTGCGCCGGTCTTGATCTTCCTCCGAGTACGCCGCGACCCGAGGGGAGCGGAAGGTGAGCTCGGAAGGAAGCATCGCTTCTGCCCCGTAAACGAGGAAGAAGGGGGTTTCACCGGTCGCCCGACTGGGGGACGTCCGGATGGACTAAAGGACGGCGGGGAGCTCTTCTATCCAGCCAGCGCCGCATTTCTTGAGTCTGTCGAAAGATCTTGTCTTGAGCCCCCGAAGGACTTGGGCGTTCGCACGCTCAACCTGCCCGTTGGCTCGGGGGTGTGCGACAGAGGCGAAGCAAATCTCTGTCCCGAGGGCTTGGCAGTACTCGAGGAAAGCATCGCTCGTGAACTGTGTGCCGTTGTCGGTGATGATGCGGCTGGGCACCCCGAACCGGCTCATGACGCCTCGGATGAACTTGATCGCCGATTGTTTGTTGATCTTGATGACTGCCTCGGCTTCCGTTCATTTGGTGAATTTGTCGATGGCGACGTAGAGGTACTCGTAGCCCCCGACTGCTCGGGGGAACGGCCCCAATATATCCAGCCCCCAGACCGCGAAAGGCCACGAGAGGGGGATGGTCTGGAGTGCCTGAGCGGGCTGATGTATCTGCTTGGCGTGGAATTGGCAGGCTTCACAGCGTCGAACCAGCTCAAAGGCGTCCTCGAGGGCTGTCGGCCAGTAAAATCCTTGCCGAAAGGCTTTACCGACCATCGTGCGAGACGATGCATGGCTACCGCACTCGCCCTCGTGGATATCCACGAGTATATCGTGGCCTTCCTCCCAAGAAATGCACTTCATAAGAATGCCATTGGTGCCGCGCCGATAGAGGTCCCCATCTACGAGCGCGTACCTTGTTGATTGCCGCGCAATTCTTTCTGCAACGGCTTCGTCTTCGGGAAGGATATTTTCTTTCAGGTATGCCCGGATCTCGGAGATCCAAGGGACGACCTGAGGACAGATGGTGAGCACGAGGTGCTCACCCGGCGGTGGCCTGACGGGAGGATTTCCCACTGAAGGTGCCGCCTGGGTAGACTCGCCTGGGCGCGAGGTTCCCCCTTCGTCTTGGTCGGCGGCCTCAACGGACGGCCGAGAGAGCCTTTCTTCAAAGGTCCCAGCCGGGACCGGCTCCCGAGAGGAGGCCAGTCGCGATAGAATGTCGGCGGCGTCGTTGAAGCGGCGAGGGATGTGCTGGAGCTCCAGGCCATCGAAACGCCGTTCCAACCTCCTGACTTCGCTCAGGTACGCTGCCATTTGGGGGTCCGAACACTGGTATTCCTTTGACACTTGATTGACGACTAACTGGGAGTCGCCTTTGACGAGCAGACGGCGGATCCCGAGGGATGCGGCGGCGCGCAGCCCTGCAAGGAGGCCTTCGTACTCGGCCATGTTGTTGGTGGCGCGAAAGAGTAACTGCACGACGTACTGGAGGGTCTCACCGGTCGGAGCGGTGAGAACTACTCCAGCCCCCGCGCCTTTGAGCGTGAGGGAACCGTCGAAGTGCAGCGTCCAGTGCTCGGTTCCTCCCTGACCTGGGTCGGAGGGGAGTTGCTCGCATTCGTCTTCTGGCACCGGCGTCCACTCGGCGACAAAGTCGGCCAGAGCTCGGCTCTTGATTGCATGGTTGCTGACGAAGCGGAGGTTGAACTCCCCGAGCACGATGGCCCACTCGACGACTCGTCCAGTGGCCTCCCGGTTGCGGAGGATGCGCTCGAGGGGGAAGGCCGTAACCACCCGGACCTCGTGCGCTTGGAAATAATGCCGAAGCTTCCTTGACGCGACGAGCACCGCGTAGAGGAGCTTCTGTGCTTGAGGGTAGCGCGTCTTGGCGTCCCGCAATACTTCACTGACGAAGTACACGGGATGCTGCTGTATGCGCACCCGAGTAGAAGGCTGCTCGGGCCCAGCCCCCGAGCGATTGACTTCATCCCCGCGCAAGACGGGTTGCTCGGGTATGCTCGGGTGATGGGCTGAGCCTTCGGGATTGGGGGCGCTCGGGGACTCGGGTCCGAGAGCTCCGCCCGCTCCCCCGAGAGCCTTGCTCGGGAGCTCGCTCTCGGGGGTTTCTTCTGGCTGCTCGGGGTCACCTCTCGGGAGCGGCGGCCCGAGCTCTTGCGCCGGGTCGAGGGGTGCCGCGAGCTCGGCCCCGACCTCCCGCTCGACGACGAGGACGGCGCTTACCACCCGGGGTGTCACCGAGAGATAGAGGAGCAAAGGCTCCTCGGGTCTCGGCGCCACCAAGACCGGAGGTGATGTGAGGTACTTCTTGAGGCCTTCGAGGGCCTGCTCGGCCTCAGGGGTCCACTCGAAATGGCCCGACTTCTTGAGGAGCTTGAACAAGGGGAGGCCCCGCTCCCCAAGCTTGGAAATGAATCGTCCCAAGGCAGCCATGCAGCCCGTTAGGCGCTGCACGTCCTTGAGGCGAACTGGCGGGCGCATCTGGTCGATGGCCCGGATCTTCTCGGGGTTGGCTTCAATGCCTCTGCTTGAGACCAAGTAGCCGAGAAGTTTGCCGGATGGGACCCCGAAGATGCACTTCTCGGGGTTCAGCTTCATACGAGTACTGCGGAGACTATTGAAAGTCTCGGCGAGATCCTCGATGAGCGTCTCCTCGCGTCTTGACTTGACGACGAGGTCGTCGATGTAGGCCTCTACATTGCGACCCAGCTGCGACTGCAAAGTCATACGCATGGCCCGTTGATAGGTCGGGCCAGCGTTTTTTAACCCGAAAGGCATGCGGACATAGCAAAAGGTCCCCGCAGGGGTTGTAAATGAAGTTTTCTCTTCATCCTCTACCGCCATACTAATCTGATGATAACCAGAGTAGGCATCTAAAAAACAGAGAAGATCACACCCCGCGGTGGAATCTACTATCTGATCGATGCGAGGTAAAGGAAAAGGGTCTTTAGGACAAGCCTTATTGAGGTCGGTGTAGTCCACGCACATCCTCAGCTTGCCGTTCGGCTTGGGCACGACGACGGGGTTGGCGAGCCACTCGGGGTACAGGACTTCCCGGATGAAGCCGGCCCCGAGGAGCCTGTCGACCTCCTCTCGGACGAACTCCTGCCGTTCTGGTGCTTGGCGGCGCACCTTCTGCCGGATGGGCCGAGCGTCGGGACGCACGGCAAGACGGTGCTCAGTCACTTCCCTAGGGACCCCGGGCATGTCGGACGGTTGCCACGCAAACACGTCAGCGTTTGCCCGGAGGAAAGTGACGAGCGCGCCTTCCTATTTGGCGGTCAGGCGACCGCCGATCTTGCCGGTCTTGGACGCGTCTTCCCCCAGGGCCACCTCCTTAACAGGGACAGAGTCATCGGCAGCGACTCTGGCCTTGGTTGGAGGCGGACCCGAGGACTCGGGGAGCTCGGGGGCGTCGTTGAAGGCAGCAGCGACTTTGGAGAAAAGCTGCTCGGCGCAGGCGACGGAGCCCTGGATGTCGGCTGGCACGGTGATGGTGCCGTTGGGGCCCGGCATTTTGATCGTCAAGTAAGCATAATGGCAAGCCATCATGAATTTGGCGAGCGCCGGACGCCCCAGGATGCCGTTGTAGGGGAGCTCGAACTCGGAAACATCGAAGATGATGTTCTCGGTTCGATGGTTGCCCTTGGTGCCGAAGGTGACCATTAAGGACACCTGGCCCAAAGGCATGGTGAGGCCGGGAGAGACGCCGTAGAACGGCAGCGTCGCCTTCAGGTCCCCAGGTGGCACCTGCATTTTGCTAAATACTTCGGGGGACAGGAGATTAAGCCCTGCGCCCCCGTCGATCAGCATGCGGGTTACCTTAATATTGCAGATGGTGGGGGAGACCACGAGCGGGAGGCGTCCCACGCCGGAGATGCTCGTGGGGTGGTCCGAACAGTCGAAAGTGATCGGGGAAGCCGACCACTTGAGCGCTCGGGATGCGTCGGAGCTCGGGGTCGCTGAGCACACTTCACGCGCCAAAAGCTTAAACTGGCGGCGCGAAGAGGGCGTGAAGGCGCCCCCGCTGATGCATGCCACCGCCTGCGGCTCCTGAAAACCGAGGTCTTCTTCTTGTCCGCCGGGGTTGTCACCGCCCTCGGCGAGGCGCTCCTCCCTCTGCTTTTTGTTCCTCTCGGCGAGGAACTTGACCGTCCGGCATTCGGAGAGGTCATGCCGCTCGGTCTCGTGGATGGGACACCACAGACCCGAACTCGGCTGAGGAGCTCGGGGTGGCTTCTTGCCACCGCTGGGCCCGCCGCGCGAGGGCTTACGAGGCTTAGCCTCCGCCGCCGCGACGGGCTCGGACTTGCGCTTCTTGCCCTTCTTATCCCTCTTCCCGGAGGAGCGAGAAGGGCCGGCGTCCTCGACCGTCGATTGGTCGGGGCGCGGGTCATGCCAAGCACGGGCTTCCGCCGCCTTAGCGCACTTGTCCGCGATAGCGAACAAGTCCGCGGTGGACTGGACGTCCCGGGTGCCCAGCTTCTCCAGCATCTTTTCGTCGCGGACTCCTTGTCGGAAAGCGACGATAACTGCTTGGTGAGATATCTTGGGGATGGTGTTGCGCACCTGGCTGAAACGCTGAATGAAGTGCCGCAACGTCTCCCCTTTTCGCTGCCGGAGAGCGTGGAGATCGCTCTCCGTGCCAGGACGCTCGAAAGTGCCCTGGAAGTTCGCCACGAACTGGTGGCAAAGGTCCTCCCAGGATGAAATGGATCCTGAGGGGAGGTTCATGAGCCAGGACCGGGCCGAACCCTTGAGGGCCATCGGAAACCAGTTGGCCATGACCTTCTCGTCGCCTCCAGCAGCCTCCACCGCGGTGGGGTAGATCTGGAGGAACTCCTCAGGGTGGAAAGACCCATCGTACTTCTGCGGCAGCTCTGGGCGAAATTTATTTGGCCAGGTGACGCGTCGAAGTTCGGGCGTGAAGGCCTGGCAACCCGCCCCATAACGGGGGTTGCCGGTCTCCTCGTCTTGCCGGACGGGGGTGATGCGCCCGGGAGCGCGCGCGGCCGGCGACAGGGCCGGAGGAGGAATGGACCTCGTCCGCCCTGTCGCGCTCGCGCTGGCGCTCGATGACGGTGCGTGCGTCCTCCACTTCGCGCCTACCGAGACGGTGGCGAAGATCTTGAGGGTTCCCCCGTGCCGGAGAGGCGACCGAGGGTGGAGATCCGTCGCGCCGACCACCGGCAGGCGCGCGCGGCAGACGCGCTGGCACCGGCGGCGAAGCCGCTGAGGGGACGGTGCGGGCACCGGCGCGCCCGGAAGAAGCGTGGACGCTCCTGGCCGCTGCTTCGCGTCGGGCGGTGTCGACCAGGTTAGCGAGGTCCTGGAGCCACGGGCCCACGGGGGACGCCGCTGGCACCGGGACGGGAGGATGCCGGAGGAGGTATTGCGCCGCCTGCAGCGTGTTTCCTTCCCCGGTATCCGCGAAGTCCAGCCGACGGCGAGGCGGAGGCGGCCGAGAAGGCCCGGCAACATCTCCAGAGGCCCGCGCGCGTGGCCGGAACTCAAAGCGGGCAGCAGCCGATGACGCCCCGCCGGTGTCGTTGAGCAGATCGTCAAGGCCGGCGGGGTCCGACTCGTCCGATGCTTCGTTTCTGCCCAAGCTCACCTCATTTTGAGGCAGATCATCTTGGGGCAGATCGGGATTCGCCATGGGAGCAGGCTCGAAAAAACTCTAGACGCCCCCTACCTGGCGCGCCAGCTGTCGACGAGTAAACGTCTCTAGCGGTGGTCCGAATGGACCCCCTTGTTGGTTCGGCCGGGGGCGATATAGAGTTCTTCTTATGAGCCGGTGATGGCGTTTCAAGGATGAGGGCGGTTATGATGCTTGATGCCGGAGACACAGGGATTTTTCCAGGTTCAGGCCACCCGGAGGTGTAATACCCTACGTCCTGCTTCGTTGTGGGTGTATTGATCCTATCAAGATTACAGGGGTGTTCTTCCTTACAAACGGGCTAGCTGATCTTCTAATACCGAATAAAGAAATCTAACCAGCGCCCCTTTTTCTCTCTGGAATCCGAACCAAAAGATCTAACCCTTTGCATGGCCTGGGAACTCCCCTTATATAGCCGGGGGTTCACCACAGAGGCCAAGCAAAGGCTATTGCATCTGGTATCGTGAGCGCTAAGGAAACGCCTACCTCTTCATTTAATGCGCCGCGCCGGTGTTCGCGCCGCGTGTCTTCTCGCCATGCCCTCCGCCGCTGACAGCTTTGTGCTTAGCGGGACCCGCGAAGAGAGGCTTGCCGGGCCCCTCCTGACTAAGTCGGTGAAGTATCCGCCCCTGGGCCCCGCGCGTCAGCGACCAAACGCGGGCCACGAGGCGCGCGGTGATTTGACCCAAAGGGGCGGAAAGGGGTGACAGCGACGCGGGCGCGCGGGGCAGCGCGCCTGGCCGGTCAACAACCCTGTCAGACGGACCCCATCCCCTGACAGGGGCTATGGCAAAAAGGGATTTGCCCTGCGGGGATGGGACTGGTCTGATCGATATCATGCCCATACAGGACTTTAGCATTTAATGCCTGAATGACAGACATTAAATGCCTCTGCCGGGACTAAGGCTTATGGAAGAAGCCAGCTTACTGCTGCGGCAGCCCGGAGGAGGGCCCCACAGGGGGGCCCCACGACCCCCGAGCGCTACCTCCCCCGAGCAGCCCCTTCGGCCTCGGAGAGCGCCAGCTGTCCCGGACTGCCTTGGCCGACCCCGGGCGCTCGGGGAGCGTCCGTCGGGGGGTCGCTCGGGACTCCGCTCGGGGGAGGTGCTCGGGGGGTCCGCCCGGGGACCCTCCCGAGCACTCTTCTGGGCCCACGCCTTGCGGGATGCCGGTCGCTCGGGGAGAGGGCCCCGATCGCTTCCTTGATTCTTGGGCCTTGGACCCTCGGGACCGCAAGGCCCTTAGATGGCTCGCACGAACGTGGCACTCGGGGGAATCCCCCGAGTGCCCGGGTTTGACCACCGGGCCCACCTGCTTCTCCAGCGGGGCTTTTGCCGATAAGGCCGCCACGTGTCACGCCCTGTGGCCTCTGGTTGGCCTGCGCCGGCGGTTCGGGGGACCGTGGGTCCCATTCCGCCGACAGTGTGTAACATGGGGACAGCCCTGCCTCTCTACATAGCGTGCTCTCACTCGAAAGTTCGGAGGTTTCAACCCACTACAGAAATCAACATTCACACATTCAAGAAACAAACTTTCAAGCCTCCAACTCGAAAACCCGCAGGCATTCAAGAATTTCCCGCTCAATTCAAACATTTCACATGAAGTAGTAGTAGTTTTTTTCTCGACGAATTCATATAGAAAAAAGAGTTGGCCTGATTTGTGAGAAAAATAGAGCCAAAGACTTTATAGAGTATAGTTGACTAGAGGATTATCGTGTAAAAACCTCAATAATGGACAAGAGCCTGACAAAGGCAACAAGCTGACAGAAACCCTGCACGACACAAAGAGAAAAAGGAACACCGCAGCCGCCCCAAACCGGCCGACCATGGTCCAGGAAATTTTAAACAGATTCTTTAGCGACACCTCTAAGGAGAGAAAAGATGTCCATGAGCATTCTCATTGCCGGCAACGACCCGCCCAAGGCAAGGCTTTCGCCTAGAGCATTTACCCCCCACCCCACCGAACCCCTAGGGGAGAGGCAAAGCTATATTGGCGTACAACCGGGCCACATCAAACTCTGCAGGCTTGCCCACACCGGATCTAGAACTTTCACAACTGAACCTTCGTAGTGACTACCGGAGCTCGACCACCCCGCCGAACACTGAGGTAGGGGGTCCGGCCACACAAGTAGCCACCGCGGCCACCGCAGACCGACCAGCCATGGTCCAGGAGGATTTGAACAGACTCTTTGGTGATGCCTCCAAGGAGGGAAAAGACATACGTAAGCATTCTCCTTGCCGGCAACGACCTACGTCGAGGCAAAGCTTTTGCTCAAACCGTTTACCCCCTACTCCACCGAACCCCCAAGAGAGGGCCCAACAACCATCGGCCTACAGCCGGGCCATAACAAACGCCACGAGCTCGGCTACACCGAATATGGAGCTTTTGCAACCAACACTGGACCTCAACCACACCCTCACAAGCCACGACAACGCCTACCCGAGGCCTCACCGCCCGAACCGCCGTCGACGTCCTCAGGCTAACGCACCTCCAAGCAACAAATAGCCCAACACGGCCGCCTCAGAGCCCTCCGCACCGCACATCCTCACTCACCGAGGTCACAACAGGGCGCTCGTCACATATTGCCACAACTCCAATGCCACGGCATCGTCGCTGTCAACCACCGACACATCGCCCTGAAGACCAATCCGCCGGCCACCGCCGCAAGCCGTTGCTGTCGCCACGCAGCCAGATCTGGAGCAAGCTGCTCCCGATCTGAATCGGCCACAAGGCTAGCCAACACGCATGCACACCGTGACCCTGCTGCGCCACCTCCATCACCACCGAGAAGATCCGTCGCCGCCGCCCCCCTAGCCAACTGCCACCAACCAGGGCAGACCCGCACTGCTCGCCGCCCGCCTGCGGGGCACACCCGCCGGAGCCGAAGCGTGCGCCACCGGTAGGGGCCACCGAATCTTGCATCCACACCTTGGCCAACGGATTCCAACGAGCACCGAGCTCCCGGTAGAGTAGTAGTTTCCGAGTGAATTTTTCCACACCTTCGGAATTTTGAATTTCCACCTAAAGGGTGACAACGTCGACTTATAGAAGTCCCAAACTTCAACCCTCTCGACCGTAGTGGCCGTGGTTAGGTGCACCATCCCAAATTTTGCAATGCTCAAAGGCTTTAATCTGAAAATAGTGATTTGTGAACTTTTACTGAGATTTCTGTATTTTAATAAAAAGCTTATACGAATTTCCAGAAATTATCAAATAATGATATTTTAAAAAATATCCTAGGCGAGCCCATCATCTTTCACAATGCGTATTCAAATTACCCTTCGTGTGCTGTATTAAATGGGCGCATCTATCTCCGATACTTGAGCCTTTCTATTTGCACCCCCTCCCCCCCTAACTCCCTCTTGCTGAGAGCGCGCGCATAGCTAGTCGCTAGTAGGAGCAACGTAAATCGTGCGCATCACCATCTCTATTTAAGAAGCATACAATAGGTAGGTGCGATAATTGATAGTTGTCTTTTCCTTGTGAACATTTTATTCTCCCAGTCATGTACAAATTCTAACTTAATTTATTTTTGAGAGAAGTTATAGCTAATTAGCCTTGATGTATCGTGGTGTTATAACTTACACGAAAAAAATCTAAGGAATGAACGTTCGCTCCATGGTCTTAGGGAGCGAATGCTCACTCGCCATCGACCTGGGAAAAGGAGGAAGGTGCAGGAGGAGGAAGGAGGAGGGGAGGTTGACCTGTGAGGGAGAATGTAGCGAGATGGGGGATGGCCGGCACCCTCAAGATCTAACCAGCGGATGGACGAGTAAATAATTATGGCTTTTCATGCTTTCGCTGCCTGCGTCATAGCTCCAAAGGAGCATAGACATGAGGAGAAGTATGGAAATATAATGTCTCCCATGTTATAGCTCTGAAGAAGTATTAGACGTGACAAAATATTGGAGTATAATATTTAGCCTCCTCTTTTTAGTCTAAGTTTTCTAGGTGAACTATTTAGGTGCATGTAATTTGTTAAGTGTATACTTTTTTGCAGTGCATGCTTGCCCTTGAATACCGACTAATAAATTAGCAAATCAAAGGATCCAACATAAGATACTTTTCGTTTAGCGAATTAATACAGATAACAGAACTGGCACACGGCGCACTGCACTCACAGACATATCCAACAGTTCGCCGGGGGGGTATAAGGGGGGGGGGTTGGTGGCTCTGTCGATTGAGCGGCTACTATACGTTGATACGTACATACCTGATCGACCAGACCGTCCTCGTCCTCCATCGATCGTCCATGTTGTTGTGCATGAGAAAGACCGAAAGGCTGTTGCTGGACGTCCACATTACACAGCACAGCAGCATATCGATTAGCACATCCACGTAGCTATCTCCGTTTTCACTTTCTTATCTCAGCAAAAGATAAGAACGACGAGGCGAGGCAGGGTTGCTGTCTGCTGTGCTGTATATTCTTATTCCAGATGTAACTTTTCTCGCCAAAGTCGTGTACTGCACTCACTGCAGAATGTGCAAAAGGGAAGAAGGGCTGCTATGTGTACGGATGAGACATGCGTAGAATCTGCTATAAAGTTACTGACAGGTGGGTCCTGTCTGTGAGTTGGATAGTTTTGATGGGTAGGAGTTGGCATGCGTTTCACGGTGTATGCATACAATTTTACATATGCATCAGAAAAGGTTGTGGGTGCGGGTTAGCTGTGGTAGGAACCTTCTCTTTTCATTGCTTTTTATCACATCTCCAAAAGTGATGGAATATTGGAATATGAATCCATGGACCTTAGATCCTTTCTATCCTTTTTTATGCGACCATTGAACAAAAATATCAAACTGATTCTGATTGGTCGACACTCCCAAAAGTCCATAAACCTGTACATCAAACAAAAAGAAAAAAATTATCGACCGCTTCAACAGAGCTTTGCGTGTGGGTGGCTGTGGTTCCGCATGACGTACAATGCTCTGCGACGAGCTCGACCGGGACCTCTTCGATGCGGCCACGGTGGTCACCGTTGGCAACGGCAAGAAGGCCTCCTTCTGGGAATCATTTTGGTTGCTTCCTTATCCCCTGCTGACCATCGCTCGGATGCTCTTTGCGCTCTCATGGCGCAAGCAGCACTCGGTGGCTGACGCGCTTCACGATGACCGCTGGATCCAAGATGTTTGCCATGATCTTGCCATGATCTCATGATGTTTGCCAACTCGTGGTTCTTAGCGACAATATCCAAGTCACCGGGAATTTCACCTCCAATGGGAACTACACGGCTAGATCTACGTATCGGCTCCAGTCTACCGGCGTGAAAAAAATATGGCTACAATGATACTGTAAGGAGGGACTGGGCGCCGGCGCGCTGCAAATTCTTCACGACGCTATGCGTCAGAAGAGTATTTGGACGGCTGATGGGCTCATGTTAACGCAGTGATGTATTCAAACAGCGCGAGACGATTGAGCACCTCTGCATGCAATGCACTGTAACGAGCGGGATCTGGGAGTGCGTCTCCCCCTGGCCGGGGGTGCACGGGTCTATCCCTGTCAGTTTGGCAGCCTGACATTGCCTTCGATGATCTATGGTCCAAGCTTGACACTGCAAGCGCAAGGGTATCAAACCTGTGCTCCTCCTTGGATGGGAAATCTGGGTCAAAATGAATCGTCCGGAATAATTCCACGATCGCTTCATGACAGTGGACGAAATCATGGTCGATCGAGGACACTGCCGGCCAGTGGCGCCTTGCGGGTGCATCTGGCTCAGAGACCCTGTTGGGCCCCTTCATGTGAGATATCTTCTCCATGTGGCTAAAACTACCTTCCTTTTGACCCTCCTCTTTTTACTGCTTTGATGCGGTATAGAAATAGTGCTATCTATTTATGTATTATAAAGCCAACAGTTGCTGAATCTTTAGAAAAGGAATAACTTAGAAAACTACGTGATGGAATCGTAAACTACGAATATTTATTAATTTTGAAAACATAACGCAACTTTCCACTAAACTGCCGTGTCTTGAATGCATTATATGATTCAAGCATTATCCATGCCCATAAAATCTCCCGCTCCGTATAGCACACCATCGGATCGTTTAACCTGTCATCGGAAATTTTGCTGCGCAAATCTACCTTGATAATATTCATAACTGAAAAATACCCTTGTCGATCTGCCACTAGAAGGATCAATATCAGCTCGACGAGGCAATAAACCAACGGGAAAGTTCTATATATTTTTCAAGTCTCGGTCATGTTTTGAGCTAGCTTTGCAATATCACCACATCGTGGTACAAAATTCTACACTTGTCCTGATGTCGGGAACAATTAATTTTTTTTTGTGAAAACAAGGATTAGATTACTTGATAGTTGAATTACAACCTGTTTTTAGCAAGGACCGGACACAGCCGGGAGCATCATTCAAAAGAAAGCCATTACAACGCTCAACCCGGGCAAAGTGGGCAAGCACGTGAGCAGCTTTGTTCTGCAATCGGGTGCATTTCTGCACTATAGATGCCCTTTTGCCAGACAATAGGAGCTGAAGCTCTCTAATGAGAAACGCATATCTGGAGCTTCCACACGTCCTGTTCTGAACCGCACAGAGAAGAGAGGCGCAATCAGTTTGAAGAATCACAGGGGAGTTCGTCCAGACCATAGCCAGAGATAAGCCTTCCATTGCTGCTTGCAATTCTGCCTCAAAAGCATCTGAACAATGCTCCATTTGTCTCCACGCAGTGAAGAGCACCGTACCCGCAGAGTCCCGCAGCACCATTCCAACACCGGCTGAGCCATCCGACGGCACAAAAGAGCCATCGGAGTTCAATGTCGTCCAGCCATAATCAGGAGGACACCAGGCCTTGTTAGGATAGTGAGAGTCCGTTGGCTGGGCAGATTGAAACTCCGGAAGAAGGGGAGTAACTAATGGCCTCTTCCCTTTCAGCGGATCCCGGGCGCCTCGTTGTTGGATCGTGAACAGGGACTCAGCATAGCTAGCCAGGAAATGTTTAGAAACGGAGAGGGGCGGTGGGTGCTTGTCATGCATTACCTCGATCCGCAAGAACCAAATGTGCCAGATCAACAGGATAACAAGGTCCCTTATCTCCGCTGAACACTTAGAAAGGAGGATGAGCAACCACTCCGGTCCCAAGTTAAACAGATCACTCTGGTTTGGAAGAGGCCAGACCTCACGCATAACATCCCATACTTGACTCGCATTCTGATAGGACACCAATGCATGGAACGAGTCTTCCGCCTCAATGCCACAGAGTTGACATGTATCCGAGGCCTCTAAGCAGCGCCTTTTCTTGCTTGTCATAGTAGGTAGGCCATCAGCAACTGCTTTCCACGCTATAATCTTCATCTTTTGTGGAACTTTGGATTTCCAGACATAATTCTACATAGGCCTAGAGCCACTCGATTGCTACTGGAAGCACCGGAAGCGGAAATTTGGGACTGGATTGAGATTGCTAGATGGTAAGCACTACAAAATGTAAATGCGCCATTCTTATCATAGTGCCAGGCAAGAAAGTCCTCGTCCAATCGGCCTGAAGTCTGAATATGAAGCACACTTTCAATATCTACTGGAAGGAAGTAAGCAGATAAAAGATTCCTGTCCCATCTGCCATTTTCGTCAAGAAAGTCAGAAACCCAATAAGACGACAACGCCGGCGCTGTAAAATTGGTCTCAAGGATCCAGCTCTCGGGATCCAATTAATTGTTTGAAGTAGATTTCGTAACAAACACAAGGCCGGCCTTGGTGCAATCATCGGCTTAAATCTCCACCAATTAAAGTCGGACAAGCTTGTTCACCTCAAACTTAGAGGAGGAGTATTTTCATCTTTTGCATCAAGACAAGGCATACATACCAGTAACTGTGAAGAAACTTCGTTGAGACGATCGCACACGGTCAAGATTTTGGCTACCGTTTCTGAAAAAATCCCGGGGGTGGGCGAGACCCGGGATTTGCGGTAACCTTGGTTACCGGAAATAACCGGCCATTTTTCGACCGAAATGGTTCAAACAAAATTTGAATTCAAAAAATGGTTACCGCCCAGGAAAATTTGAAATTGTTACCGTTTGGCTGTTACCGCCCGGTAACCGTCGGTTACCAGACGATTTCTCGGGAAAAATCATAGAAATAGCAGGAAAACAGAATAGAATGCTCAGAAATGCTTATAATTTGACAGGACATGCCTAGAAATGCATAGATATGACACAAATACATACAAATCACAGGATATGACAAAAATATAGCAGGGAATATATACATTTTAGAGAAGATCAAAGGAAAACAGCAGCAGGTGTCCATCAAATAACAATTTAACAGTCCAATAGTCCATATAATCCATACTAAGCATAAGAAGCAACCTATAAAAATCATAAAATAGCATCCAACAGTCCATTACAGTCCACTAGAGTCCATTACAGTCCATTATAGTCCATTACAGTCCATAAGAATCAACATGAGTCCATCAAAGTCCTATTGCAATTCAAAGGGGCACTGCACAACAAAACAACAAGCATTGCACAAAATAAAATTGCTTCCTTTCGGCTTCCCATAATCTTCCTCCTTGACCTCCTTCCAACAAATTAGGCTGCATTGACATAACAAAAGATAATAAACCCAAGATGCAAAATAGTAGAGAAAAATAGAGGTATATTAGAGGAATATGTCTCTAGTCTCTAGCAAAAGGATGCCAAAGCATCACCAAAACAAGCTACATTAAACGAAGCAACAAACTAGAAATGAGAGGAATTTACCATCTTTTCTCGTGGTGATGGTGTCCAACAATTTGATGCTCTTTATCTTCCTCCTAGTAGACTTGCGGCGCGAAGGTTCATTTTCACCACGAGGCAACGCCCCTACATCACCTACAAAACATATAAATTAATAGTTGCATCAATACATGTTAATATAAAGTTATCCACAAAGTGTGCAATATAATAATGTCATTACCATCATTGTCGCCACCTTCATCGTCACTAATGTACTCAACTACCTCATCATCCGTATCACCATCACATCCTTCTATATCCTCTTCCTCCTCTTCCTCCTCTCCCTCCTCATTGATTGTTGTTCTCCCTTTCTTCCTCTTACCTAGTCTACCACCTTTAGAGACCCTTTTTCTTGCAGAGACCTCAACCACAACTGGACAAGGTGAATAACAATCACGGCCATCGTGGTGATCCATCAAAGGCTCGGACTCGCTCATTGAGTTGGCCAACCAATCCATGATCGGATTCTCACTATCAAAGAGGGAGGCATTCATCAACATTCCACAAGGATCAACCTCTCTCTCGGTTGCCTCACTTAACATCTGTTGGATCTGCAGCTTGAGGTTGTAGTGGACATAAACCAATTTGTGGAGCTTTTCAAAACCAAGTCGATTCCTCACTTGCGTATGCACCAAAGCAAATGTGCTCCAGTTTCGCTCACAACCACTTGACGAGGTGCACTGTGATACAATTCGAAGAGCATACTTCTGAAGGTTCTCGGTATCTTCCCCAAATGTCATCCACCACTGAGTTGCGCTCAAACGATTGGATGCATTGCGAGGTAGCATTCCTTCAAAAGGCCCTCTAGAATTAATATACAATTCCATCTCTTTCATTGCCACAATAATATCTCATGGGTCTGCTATCTTCTTAATTGCCTTTGTGAGTGCTCTCACATATGACCGGTTGTTTCCAAGCTTGTACGCATACTGCGCTTCAGGATCAAGAACACCAGCTATAGATGGAAGAAAGCAATATTATAGCTAAAAGGCAAGCAATAATGGAAGCAAGCAATAATGGCAGCAAGCAAGAAAATGCTAGCAAAGAATGTAAGTTAGTCATTACCTGCCACCATTAGCGTGTCTTTGTATAGATGATCAACCCTCTTGTCCACCACCTTTAGGTATCTGTCTTGATCAAGAGATCCATCCTCAAAAACAATACTCAATTCATGTCTAGCATGCAACATCCTAGACATAAATCCAGAGAGTGAGCTAGCCTTCTATGAATCAGCATACCTAAGTATGATATAGAGTGGTCTAACCACGTCAAGGACCCACTTCACGTTATCCCACCAACCCCTACTTGTCAAGCAGTCATATGTGAAGTGATAATCATCCTCTTTACTCCAAGAGTTGTTACTCCACTCCGGAGATGTCATCCACATTCTGAATTTTTCTTGCTTATCCCAGAAACTTTGTAGGAACATAAAGACAGTTCCGAACCTTGTGGCATTAGGTCGCACCAGCTCTCCACCAATCTAGGCTTTCATTTCAACATGCAGTGTAGAGTGATTGTAGAAGAATCTACATATCCTCTTAGCGTTGTTGACCACTGACTCAACCTCAGGGAAGCATCCAATCTCCTTCAACATGAGGTTAATTGTATGAGCTGCACATGGCTGCCATGTAATGTGTGGAAACTCCGTGATGAGGTCAAGCGATGCTTTCCTGAAGTTGGATCCATTGTCTGTCACAATCTGAACAGCAAATTTGGCTCCAATCTCATTGACAACCACCTCCTTCATGTGCTCATACACGAACTGGGAATTCTGAATATTCCCGGTGGCATTGACAGATTTGTGGAAATACATGCGGCCATCTGAGAAAACCATGAAGTTTATGATGCTCATTCTTGAGGGTCCTGTCCATGAATCAGACATGACAATAACTCCATATGTGGCCCAATCTTCCTTGAAATTGGTGACGAACTGCTGCAACTCATCATAGTTCGACTGCAAATATGTGCCATCAATGTCCGACCCTCTAGGGACAGCCACTCCCTTCCCTAGGTTTTGTGTCAACTTCACTGCCCCTAGAAAGTATGGACAATTAGCTTTGTGCCCAGGGATGTCATTAGCATGGAACCACTTCTCCCACCCTTTCCCAAGTTGTTCCGCATAGTCCTACCTGTTAAGACACACCTCTATTGTTTGTTGTGGCCTTGACTTTGATCTAGCCAAATCAATATCAAAATAACCTTTTATACCGCTGCTGCTACCAGCTTGAGTGCCACCACCGACTTGACTGTTACCACCGACTTGACTGCTGCCATCGACTTGACTACTGCCACCAACTTGACTGTTACCACCGACTTGACTGCCACTCCCACCGACACTGCTATCGGTGCCTCTACCACCACGATAATCACGCAATGAAGCTTGCAAGGTCTTCTGAAATACACCGTCAAATTCATCCTCGCTGTTGATATGAGTTGCCGAACTATAATTCAACCCATGCGCGACCTCATTCTCCACTCTCTTTCGTGCTTCCTTCTTCCTCCTCCTCTTAGTCTTCCCATTTGTAAGCACATCCCTGAACATGTTCACCACATGATGGGGCGCACTCGAGCAAGAGGAGCAATCACCGGCTTGTCCAGCTATATGCTCCTTGAATTGGGTAGCACCCCCACCATGCCTAACCATTGCACAATATCCACATTCCCATCCATTTCCAGTGGTTGGAACCCCATGACACCATATATTCTCAATATTGCCGGCACCTACAATTTCAGTCCGCTAAGGCAAATCGAATACTATACTACTGTATAACCAAGGCAGTAACATATGCTAAGTAATAAAGGCAGTAAAAAAGAATATACAAACAATGCTATAAGGCAGATGAATTTGACAATGTGATAAGGCACATAAAAAAACAATAATAATAATGAGTTAATGACACATGTATACAAACAGAAGCTATGTATTTATTATAACATACATACAGAAGCTATGTAATCAAATGCTATCTAACAGATGAGTGATTGAGCAGCAATATTTAGATGTGATCACATCTAAATTGTAAACTAGAACCATGCACAAAATAATTGAGCCCAAATCACAATTGAACAGGGAACATTGTAGTCAATTACCAATTTTAGGTTGTGGAAATGGTAGTGGTACATCTGGACCTCTGCCATGGCTGCTACTATCCCCGGCCACACCTGAGGCAAAGCCTATTCTGCTGCGCATGGGCGGCAAACTTCCCCTACCATGGCCGCGAATAGGTGGCGTCACCAGACTGGGCTGCCCCTAGGCAACACCATCAACCACCACCGATGCCGGTGCCCTCTCACTGTCCCCTCTGCCCCGGCCGTGCCCGTGCCCGTGCCCAACAAGTGCTTCCACTCTCCCAAGCTCGTCAACTCTAACCCGGACATTGGAGATGGTCGTGTGTGCATTGCCTCTTCCCTGGCCACTGTCGACGAGCGTGCCAGCGGTAGCAGTGACCAGCTCCTTGCCTACGCCGCCGACATCCGCCTCCTTATCCTTGCCTCTGAGGCTCCTCAAACGAGCACCAGCATCATCCATGGGGGACGCAGCTGCGGGAGCAGAGGTGGGTGGCCGACTGGCCGTCGCTCCTTGAAGAACGCCACTGCCCAGAGAACGTCAACGCTGCCACCGCCCAGAGAACGCTACGGCCGCCGCCCCGACAACGCAGCCGCCGCCGCCCAGAGAATCATTCGCTGCCGCTGCCGAAAGATCACTGCCGCCTAGGTCTGGCTACCACCACCGCCGCCACTACCCAGAGAATGCAACCACCGCCGCCACCGTTGCGCCACCGAGAGAACATCGCCACCGTCGCCGCCCAGAGAACGCCGCCGCCGTTGTGCCACCGAGAGAACGCCGCCGCCTTCACCGAGAACGCCGCCTCCACCTTCGCCGAGAACGCCGCCACCGCCGTCACTGAGAAGGCCGCCGCCGTCACCGAGAGAAGGCCGCCGCTGTCGCCGAGCACACCGCCGCCGCCGCTGTCACCGAGAGAACGCCACCGCTGCCACCGAGAATGCCGCCGCCGTCGCCACCCAGATAACCCCGCCGCCGCCGCCGTGGTATCGGGATGGGAAAGGGGATGGGGATGGAGTGAAAATTTTAGAACTGAGAGGGGCTTGGGTACGGGTAGGGCTAGGGTTTTTTGCCTTTTTGTCCTGGGCTCAAATTTCAAACAGGCCGAAATTTTTTGGGCGGGAGGCCCATTTTCCGGGAGACCACGGTAAACAAAGTTACCAGCCGGTAGCCCAATTTACCGACCGGTAACCGAAACCTTGCACACGGTGCACCGCACACAAACAGTCTTTACAGGCCACGGTCTATCGAGCAGTTCACTGGGACCTCTGTGTCGATGAGCAGCTACGATACAATACGGTCGACGGGCCGGACCGGTCGCCGTGCGTGCTATCACATAGATTTCTTCGTCGGCTCGTCCACCATCGATAGGATGGTCCTGCTCAGCCCTCATGTTACATGAGAAGGACCGAAAGGCGCTGTAGCTGGACGTACATCTACACAGCAAATGATAAGAGTGAAAGATAGGTTGCTGCCTACCTGTATATTCTGGATGAAAACTTCGTCGCCCAAGTCGTGTACTGCACTACTGCAGAGTGTGCAAAAGGGATGAAGGCCAGGATGTGCTATGTGTACGATGAGGTATGCATAGAATCTGATGGTATATGGTCTCCGACAGGTTGGCCCGGTTGACGGTGCAACTTCAACTGGAACCCATCAGTCTGTGAGATTTCGGTGAGATTTGGCATGTGTTTCCCTATGTGTGCAGAATTTACATCAGAAAAAGTAGTGTTTCTACGACTAGGTGCAGGCTAGCTGTGGTAGGAACCTTCTCCTTTCCCTGCCTTTTATCCGCTCTCCAAAAAGTGACAGAAATTTGGGATATGAATCCATGGATGATCCTTATTTGTATCTCTTTTTTTATGTGTATGGACTTTTCCGACCTGCAAGAAAGACTATTTGGTGGAATAACCAATGTCCGAAATATCACATGAAATTTTGACTATAAAAGTAATCAAACGTCTCATCCTAGACGGTTCTTGAAAGCAAGCCATCTGGATAATCCGAGATGGCTCAAGATTTGAACCGTCTTATGAACCTTCTAGGATGTGTATCCTTATATATGGTTAGTGCCCGATCGGACAGATCTGAGTATCCTAGATCTATTTGGTTGGACTGACGGCTAGTGGGTGATTTTGGCAACTTTGAGAACCTGATTTGAAATTGGGTTTATTGAGTGAAGATCAATGTTGTCAAAGGTTAGTTTTTTAATCTAATCGCATTGTTTTTCGCTTTTCTATGCTAATTTTGAAAGAAAGAAGAGTATGCTATTGATTAGGGAATTAGCTATGAGCACATGTGTTAGTTCCATATGTTTAGCAATGATTATTTAGATCAATAGAAATATTTAGGGTTTAGAACTACCTAGAAAAATTGTAATTTATATGCATATATATGTGCAGTGAAAATATAGTTAGCATTTTTGTCAAGAGAGTCAAGAGAGGGCACTTATTTATAAAATTATACTTTAATTACATCATTATGATTGTAAAGGAGAGATCAAACTTTAATTAAATCTTTGTATTGGAAATGCAGATAGACCGAGAGTGGATGTATAATGTGAGCATATCTTCTTTTAGAAGAGCTACTGAGGAGGATATGTTGAATAAGGGAAAAGAGTAGATGTTCTATCCATACTTTGACTGCGAAAAGCAAGGATATTTCAAAACTCAAAGTAGATCGACACCCATTTGATGAGAAGGGATTTCATGGAAGGGTATATATGTTGAACTAAGCATAGATGTCATAGATGAAGATAATAACATCATCGACGACGAAGTCAATGATGATAGGTTAGATGACGGCGATGTCTGTTGATGAGGTTGCCTTGCCCAATCTAGATCAGATGCTGTGCGGTTAGAGGGAAACATTATGATAGATGGTATAATGAATTTATGGGCTTGTTCAAGGACTGAAAGAAGCCTAGGCCTTTTTATCTAGGTTGCAAGGAAAAACACTCAAGGTCGTCATCTATGCTAGGACTTCCGAGGCTGAAGATAGGCAACAAATGGTCTGACAAGAGCTTCATCGTGTTATTAGGTCTTTTGGTAGAATGCTTCTAGAGGGGAATAAGTTGCCCACAACCACCTATAGAGCCAAGAAGGTTATTTGTCCGTTGAGAATGGAAGTAAAAAGAATACATGCATGTCCGAAAGACTATATCCTTTAACATAAAGAGTAATACAAATTTGCATTTGTGTTTGTTGTGCAAAACATCTCGTTAGAGCCTTGTATACTTCTTGCTTTATAATTTATACACAACACAAACTGAGCTATAACCATGGAAACCTATTCTTATAGCTATAACTAGATCTTGATTGTGATTATACCCAAATGGAAAAATGTTATATACCTTGATTCCTATAAGCGTATGTGTAATGACCCAATTCCTAAGTTACGACACTAGTGAAGATTATTGTGAATAATTTGGAGTTCTTCTCTTCACATGCATGCATTTACGCCATGTAGATATGACCCCGATTAAAAACCTAAACACATGATCCGAGAAGCAATCTTAAACGAAACTCTGCACCTAGCTTCGCTTAAGTTTTACCTTATCAATTCTTTATTAGCACCAAATTTCTCAGAGGGAGAGGGCTAACTTTAAAAAGATTTAAATCCCTGGACCACATTCGATTACTCAATTAAAGGAATTGTTCAAAGCTTTTCCGTCGAGACAAAAGTAAAATAAGTCAACCAAATGAATCTTCTATTCTCCAGTTCTGCAAAACTTCAAATTGATAATTGGATTTAGCTTTATTTTTAAAACTTAGCTCTAAAACAGAAAACTGAATAAAACAAAAGAAAAAGAAAATTTCCTTACCCTTGCTTACCTCCCTGTGGGGCCCTCAGCAGTGCTCTGCTGTTGCTCTCTTTCTTCCCCACGTAGCACAGCAGCAGCAACCACCGCCCCCAATTCTTTTCCTCCTCTATCGATTGCTCCATTACGCATCCTCCTCCTTGCTCTCGCCGCCGCACGCCCGAGCTGGTCCCCGCTGCCGGCCGGTCCTTTCTCCGCTGCTCCTGCGCCGCCGCCCGCTCCCGAGCCCCGCTCCACGCGTGCGCCGCGCCACCACCAGCCCCGAGCCCAAGGCTCGCGCCGCCAAGCCCATTGGAGCGACGCTGCCACCGACGTCCTCGTCTCCACCGCGAGCTAGCCGCCCCGCTCCAACCGCCGCACCCATCTCTGCCCAAGCCGCATAGCCGCCCCCGACAGCCTCGGCCGCCGGCCGGTGGTCTGCCCCGAGCTTCTCCAGTCGCCGACCTCGACAGCCTCCCGCAAGTCCTCTCCACCTCGGAGTCTAGCTCCCCGCTGTCGCCGACGACCGCAGCTCACCGGCGCCGGCGCAGCCAGATTCCCAAGCTCCACCGCCGGCCGCCATTGGAGTCCTGCCGCCGAGAGACTTCACTGCTCCTACGCCGTCGCTGTCAAGCCGAAGCCTAATACCAGTGCAGGTCCTCTCATTCCGCAGCACCTGAGCCCCAACGACCCCAAGCCAAGTGACAACAGCACCTTCTCACCACCGGCGACCCCATCGGCCACCAACCCCGCTCCTCAGCCTCAAGTTCAATCATCTCAGGGTGAGACCATAGTTCCTTATCCTCCTTCCCTCTCGATTACTCCTCTGTGTTACTAGATGTTTAAACCAACCGGGGGGTTCCAGCTAATTATCCAGTTGTATACTGTGCTGGTTAGGAATTCGGTGGTCTACTCTGTCCCCAAACTGGTTACGGTTCATTGCCCTTGTGATGTATATGGTTCAGTGAATACCTCTTTCGCATACAAGCTCAACTGAGATGCTATTAACAGATCTGATATTTGAGATACGTACTCCATCAATAAATTGATCAATTCACTAAATGCACCAATACCTGCGCTGGACAGCTCAATTAACAAGAGCTGGACATTTTGAAGTATTCCAATTATTCACTAACTGATGGTTAGCTGCTGATTGATTCTCTGATCTTCCATGATTACCAGTTGAGGGTCGGTTAATCAATCAAGTGATGCTCTAGAAAATATTTAACTGTATTCAATCATCTATTTGTTAAGGTCAAAGATAAGGATATTATTTCCGACACACTTAACCCTTTAAGCTAAGCAAGGTAGTGCAGGATTTGATGCACTGCTTTTCTGTAACTACTAGTTGGGGATTGATTAACCAATTGATGCATTAGTAAACGTCAGCTGTAGGTAACCTACTTCACATTCTCGGTAAATATTGGTTGGTTAATTAGTTGGACTAATAACCATTAGCTGAAACTAATGTTAAGAACTCTAGTTAGATGAACCGTGTTAAGGTTTTATCAATACTCTACCTAAGGCTAATGAGCATTAGGTTACCATTTAATATTTGGGTGCTGAATGCATCTGCATCAGTCAACAGGATCAAACCAGAACAACTATTGTTGAGATAATAACCATGCTTAACCACTAATTGTTATATTAATACATAAATCACTGCTAAGATATAAGCAAAACACTAGTTGTTTGTTCTGTTATTTACCACATACCTGTCAAGCTAGCTTTAACCGTAACCAGCAAAGCCAATATCACTCCGAATGCCATGACCGATTAAGTCCAGATTACTACTCGCTGATTAAGGTTGCCGAATAGTGTGTTAATCATTCTAGTTACTTAATGATAAGAAGTTTTAGACGCCTCCCAGGGCTGCATGCTGTCATTGATCTAAGTTAGGAACTATTCGATGAGGGTACCAACTAATGTATACGCTAACAGTTGTACTACTCCTGAGGTTTATTCATACATATGTGTGCCATTCCAATTAGAACTCTGATAACTAAGAACTAAGTAACGATCTACTCACTCATTGTTTAGCTGATGTATATATATGCGATAATGGAATTAATTATCATCCTCTAGTTCTATCATCTAGCTAATTACTAGAATAACTAAACTCTAGTCTTTACTGAGAAAGATACAAAAAGAAAAGGGGGGATCTTAATCCTGAATTAGACTTGATGGTTCACACTTAGATCACCCGAAGTTTAATTTGAGTAATTCCAGCATGGCTAATCCTCATAAGAATAATTAGTCTTTGCTGAAATGTACATGCATACACACACACGTCAATTGAATGAAGCATGTTAAATCTTATCTAAATTGAATAACCATATGACATGTTAAGAACTAAAGAATCTTAACTTTCCATTTTTGCAAAATGCACACCTCATGTCTGCTTCCACTAAACCAATATAACATTATTATCATAATATAGAGTACAAGATTTTAATTTTAAATATAGAACCATTCCATTCATACTTCATCTTTTATTCCAGCATAGCTTTGTATTTACATGCATACCTGTTATGCAACATTTAAATAAAGAATGTGCTAAAAGATCTTAATAGTAACCTATACACTTAGAAATTCATAACTTAAGCCCTAATAGTCCGAATTGAATCAATCCAATTGCGTTAGCTTCATGATAGTGTCTCCCATACCTTAGGATGCATTTCATACATTTTGTCATTCCTTTTCTTCCTGGTTTTCATTTATACCCTTGCTGTTTTTCCGGTCTTTTGGGTGTTATTTCAATAGAGTCGGACAACCAGGGAGATTCTGGAGTTGCTTTCCAACTAGCTCACGATTTTGAACAACCAGGCAAGCTTGCTAGCTTGTTGATAATATTCCAGTTACTCTTTTACTATGCGTGGTCGATTGAATGATATTTGTGAGTATGTGCGACTTCTAGCATGAGCAGGTGCTGTCGTTGGTTGTGGTTGATTGGTGTGTCCCCTTTAAATCACTTAACTAATATCGGAACCCTCTGAAAAGTTGTGAGAGACGGGATCGGGCACGTGGGAGACATGGCGAGAGGAGTTCGTGTGGTCTTACCATTGCTGCCAATCCTTGAGCCGGCGATAAGTGTTAGCGAGTGGAGTTGGAGGGTCATAGTGGGCCTACTATGAACCCACACCCATTGGAACACTTGTTCGCGTGAGGTTAGGGTGGTCAACCCTCCCTCACTACACTTGAGTCGAATTGGGTGGTCAACCCGTTCGGCATCTCCCTAGGTGGGTAGCTTAGGGAGAATAACACGTGTTGGGTGTAATGGTTGTCTCCATGCTTGTGAACTTGAAAATTGGTGGAGTTTGGTGATATGGGAGTTTGGGTGGTTAGCCCAACTCTAGAAACTGCTTTGAACGTTGTACTTGTGACAATTGGTGGATGAGCATGATGGTTTTTCATACTTATTCAGATCTGAACCTGAGGGTTATTTGCATGGTTTGTCAAGTGGTTAGCTTGGCTGAATGTAACATGGCATGGTATGTTAAATGTGATAGCTTGTGTAGCTTATTCTCCATATTATGCTGATTATTTCACTTTATCATGTCAATTGTCATGCTATGTTTAAGACTAACTTGGAATAAGCAATTGCATCTTGCGAGTACGAAAGTACTCATTCGGGAATTCCATTCCTGCAGGTTGTTCAGGTATCGTAGCATATTACGACTCCGGTTATTTCGATTTGGATGTTTAATTTGCAGGGATTGCCCAACTTGGTCAAGAGGTCGTTTATGTAGGGATGTTAGGAGATGATTATGATGGCCATCTCCGTATTTTAATAGTCCTTCCGCTGCTGTTTTTGAATTGATGTCTGCTGAAAATGACTATTTAGTCATGTAAAATCGTAACTATGATGTCCCCTTTGTATGGAGGACAGGTATTATCTTTAATCCCTCTCATGTAGAGTTTTGCAATGATATACTTGTTGTATTGAGGGCTGCCCATGTGCAATGCGTGTATGGATGAAGCACTTGGGTATGTCGTGAAGGATTACCTCTGTTCTTACTATTCACTGAGTCAAGCAGTTATCAGTGAGCGACCCGCTGGCTGTGATGTGTTCCAGTCAGGCAGGGTGTGGGTGTGTTCCTACCGGGCCTTCGGGTGACCCACTAGCTTCCGAGCTAGGTTTGGGTGTGGGTAGAACCACCGGGCTCCTCCGACTCTGTTTTTCCTAGTGGACGTGAGAAACTGTTCTAAGCCTTCACAGGATTTCTGGTATCATATGTGGCTTTGGGAAGTTTTGTCGCTTCCGGCCGGCTTGACCCATGGTGATAGATACATACGACGTATGGTGCGTATGGTATGTGGGTCCGGTGTCGGGTTACCCAACGGTAATAGATACATACGACGTATTGCGCGTATGGTATGTTGGGTAGCTTCTCGGTCCTTGGCGACGATCCGTTCCTCTAACCATATGTGATCCCGGGGTCCGCTACAGTATGAACCACAACTTCATGCGTATCAGTGAGTTAATCGACAAACACAAGTGCCTCATTACATTATTACTAGCTAAATATCCATGCATTGCTACGGATAAATAAATTAGATTACTAAGCATGTCAAATTATCGCTGTCGCGCTCCATGCCACGTCCTCGGCTTTGTCTCAGCTCTTGGTTGAGCTTCGACTCGGGAAGAATTAAGAGTTGTTTGCAGGGAGTAGCACCTTGGCGAATTTGAAGTTTTGAATTTGGAGTCGGTGGATGAGGACATCTGTTGAGGTTTTGTCACGGGCATATAGGTTTGCCAAAATTTCAAGATGTTCCCACATGTAAGGACGGGGAGGAGAAAGTATACAGACCGCTACCGCCGATTGACATCTTTATTTTATGAAAAGAATATCAAAGAGAAGGCATAAAAGCTCAAAGATAGAACTAACAGCTGATTCAACTCAATTCCAACATAAATAAAAAAACATTTGTGATGGAACTCAATTCCATAATATATGTTGGTTAATTACGTGATGGTTGATGAACACGGGGTTCTTCTTTTTCAGGTAGATCCCAACGACCTCTTAGTATTCAGCGCGATGTTGATGAACTCATCGAATGTGATGATGTGCGACATCCTGTGAAAACAAGAGAATTTACATAGGTAATGGTCTAATACGCTAGCACTTTTACCTACTGTAAACATCAGTGTATGTAGAATTTAGATTGATTAATTTTAGAGTAATGGAGTCACCTAAAAAACTGCAATTGGATCAATGAAAAATGCACGTACCGTCATGAGATTTGTCATAGAATTCATACCTCTGCTTCTCCCTCAGTCTTTAGCTGCGAGAAATTACAAAACCAATTAATATAAGAACATGTTCGTTCGATCATCACAGATCAATCAAAAATCAATAAAAATGTGGAGCTGGATGATGCGAGGTTATATATATGGGGCTCACTGATGAAGTGTCTATTGATGTTGGCCCACTGCACCTTGAGCGTGCGGCGGCGGGTGGCGAACTCCTTGTGGTCGGCAGCGTCGGTGGTGTCATCGAGCGTCATGTCGTGGAAGCAGATGACATGGCCGTCCCTAGTCGCTGCGATAACCGACTTGATGAAATCAGCGCCATCGTTGGCACACATGTACACCGCTGCCATCTCCTCCGGGAGCTTGCCGTTCGACCCGCAGTGCACGATGTTGAATCGCCATGATATCTGCAGCGCCCGCTTCTCCTCCGCCGCCATGCCACGCCCGCGCAGCATCTGAGGACGACTAGCTACAGCGCAGCCGCGACGATGATCCCTGCACTCACGCACGCATGCAAACACACCCACGTCGGATTAAACATATATATAAGAAGAAGAAGATTAATCACGCTAGGATCACGAGGTCAGGGACTCCCCCGTGCGTGCACGTACAAAGAGAGGAAATAACTAATATGAGTTTTTAGGGAAGTTTGTTAGAGAGAGTTTTGGGAAGTTTGTTTGTTTGTTGAGATACCAAAAAGATAAGTTTGTTAGAGGAATTTTTGAGAAGTTTGTTTGTTTGTTTGTTTGATGGTGGTGAGGGTGTGACACCACCACAACCACCAACTCCAATATATAATATAGTAAAGATTTTTTTATTTATTTCCTCGTTGCTTAAATTTTTGGAAACACGCAAGTTATTTGCCACTTACGTGTCCCGTGGGAGGTGATCCAATTTAGCATGCCACGATAAATTGAAACACTATTTCAATTTTAAGGTCTTCGCTGAGTATAGAATAATACTCTATATCATCATTTCAAATTCATAATAATCCCTCTCGAACTAAGACATTTTCTCTTCGTAGTGCCGTCAGTAGCCAAATTAAGGGAACCAACCTTTGTGGGATACTACACCTGCCACTATATGCAGTAGCTCATGAAGTCTTTGAAGACCCAAGATGTTAAGGTTTGTCAATCATTCGACTGCTTCTTCATATATACATCTTGTCTTATATATATCCATGAATTTAATCTTACTTGATATATGTTGGTGTCAAAATGGAAATAAAGATGATAACCAATGTTGAGCTCACAGAGATTGGAGCACGATTCATCTTGTTCTTCATTAACCAAGTACTCGACACGAGGGCTGAGTTTCATCGACTATAGCTAGCTAGCGAGGTCATCATGCATGAACTGAAATGAATGGTTGTAATAATATGGATATTTAGAACTTGATTTGTTCATGTACTTATGTGGATATTGATGGAGATGCTAATGTATTGTTCGTATTATTATTTTATTCGTATCATTTTAGTTAGTTTGTTGTGAGTGTGAATGTCATGCTGCGAATATGAATATATCTCTATATATATACTGTCAAATTTGTTGTTTCAGAGGCTAGCCAAAAAGTAGCAAAAGTGATTACTGTTATAACTGATATCCGAGATGATTCAGGCAGAAGAAACTGTCTGGAATATCAGTTATAACAGCAACCACCCGGAACTATCTCAGATGGTTCTTAAGTGTGGGATATACATGTAATTTCACACAGTTTAAGAAAGTGAACCGTCTGAGATAACATGAATATTTGAGACGGTTCTAGATCCATTTGAGATAAGGACCGATTATCTCTGACATATATTTCCAGATGACAGCTAAAATCGTGTGAGATGATGATTTTAAACCGTCTGGAGAAACATCCGACATCTATTTATAATGTTCCTACCGAAAGGTGTACAACATATCATCATTATACTTGATGAACCCTTTCTGACACACAACTACTAAATATATGGCTTAGGCATAGGTTAACGCATTTGCTATTTTTTTTCTCGAAAAAAGGAAGTATTTAAGTGCTAGCAACAATACCCTCTTGTTTCATTCAAGAAAACTAAAGGACCACAATCTCTTTCGAAAAGAACAACGTTCACGGAAGACTAAATTGTTCATGTATATTCATACGCACTCAGGGCGGATAAGAGAATAAGGCCCCTCCCAATGCACAAGTGCTTAGATGAGGTGCTAAGTGCATGAAAAGGCTTAGCAACTAAACTCCCCAATGCATAGGTGCTTAGCTTTTTGTAGCTAAGCTTCCTTCATTTAATTGTTTAGCAACTAAACTCCCCAATACATAAATGCCACATAGGCGTTTTGCATAGGTCCGCGCGCTTAGCATCGTTTCTTCCTGGAGACACCAAAAACTATCTTTCTCCTTCTTAATTACCCCGCCACATCATCTTCTTGCCTATGTGACATGTCTTAGCACCGGTCCAAGTTGGAGTGGGAGGGGGCCTAAAAAGCTACTTGTGTCAAGAATAAAGTGAGATATCTTTGACTCTAATTCAAATTCTAAAAGGTGGCCGGCTTTATTTCGATGTAACTCAGTGCCTACCTGGCTTATGGTGACCTCCGATATCACTTGAGCAGGGTATCCGAGAAAACACTCAACTTCATTGCGCATACATACATGATTAGTGCTCCTCCATTTTATAATATAAAATATATTTTAATCGGTTAAGATAAGATTTTGATCCATAATTATGTTATTAATATATGCTTTATGTAACATAAAATTGATATAATTAGATTCGTATTCAAAAGTATTTACTTCTGATTATGACTTTGTATCACATAAACCACATATTAATAGAATAATTGATGATCAAAATCTTATCTTAACTAATCAAGATACACCTTATATTATGGACGGAGAGAGTATTGAACTATGTCAAAATGTGCGCTTATTGAGACTTAGTTTTTGATTGCTGAGTAATACTTTATTCCATTTTTTTGTGATTTCAGTTGAATTTTTAATTCTTTTGAGGCAAGCTCAACTTCCTCCTCTCTAGCCTCCTGGTGCCGCCGCTACTACATGAGTTAGAATTAGAGTTCATCGGAGCCTACCAAGAGGGATGGAGGGGAAAGGGTGGAGACACAACATCAATGGAGTGAAGCGGACAAAAGAGTTGTTGGATCTAGATTAAATGGCTAATTAATTTTTTTTTCATTGAAAATACTAAGGGGTGAATTGTCATTTCCTAGTGTTTTTTTTTCGTATTTGCCACTTCTAAGTCGTCTGAAAAATAGTTATTTCTCAATCGACTGAGTTGCACATTATCAGACTTATAGTAGTTTTTGCATATTATTATGTGTAACTTTAGTGTATATATTTTTTAAAATATACAACTACTCAATTAACTATTAGATAAAGAATAAACGTTCAAGATCGTCGATTTAGAAATAATAATTTCTCAATCCACTTAGAAACAGACGCTTAAAAAAATATTCATTCAAACTTTGGGTTTTTTTTGGAGAAAATATTTATGTATATATTCGACACTTATTCGTCTTTACGGATGCTAGTAAAAACATCTGAGAGGACAAAATACTAGGGAGAAAAAGCAAGGATAGAAAGGTAAATGGAAAAAAGTTTCTTACCGATTACCAAGTGGCTGGGAGCCGACATGCAGAAAAAAGCAGGAGCAATGAAATCCCACGGCGAGAAACACTTCCTGAGAGAAAAAGTGACCGGCTGGAATATGCTCACCGACCTCGCCCCACAATTCCACAAGAAAATTAAATTAGATACCCATCACCGAATCCAAAAGACTATTCCTATCGCCAGTGCTTATCTTTTGTGTATCACTCTTGTATAGTGGTATCTGCATGCCATGCAAGCTAGCTTTTCACACTTAAGCTAGTGCTCTCTCTCTCTCTCTCTCTTTCTCTCTCTAGATCTCTCTCTGTCTCTCTCATACGCAAGAAACCACCTCGAGCTTATCTAGAACAGTAGCGCACATGTGTGCACCAGGCCACAGTATCCCATGCACACGGTCGTCGACGACGTGTATAAATACACGGTCAGGGGGCTAGAGGCCACTACTACTACTCTTCGTACCTAGCAACCACAGTGACTGGCTTAGTTCTACCTTCTTCTCGAATAGTAGTTATGGAGCAGATCAAGATGATCAGGTTCCTAGAGCTGCCCCAGCTAGCCAAGATAGCTGCGCTCCTCCTCCTTTTCCTCCTTGTCCCCTTCGTGCCTCCCTCCCTGAGAGCCCCCTACCTCTACCTCCTCTTCAACGCCCTCGTTGTCGCCCTTGGCATCCAGGCCGGCTTCATCTCCGTCTCCGGCCTGCGCGACGAAAAGGAGTCGCCGCCGCCGCCGTCGACGCCAGGAGCGGCGTCCACAAACCTGCAGACGAAGCCAAGCGATTCTGCTGCTTCTGTAACCAACGCTGATCACCTTGTCAGTGGTACTGCTGTTACCTCCTCCATGCCGCCTAAGGCGGCGCTCTTGGAGCTCAGAGCGTTAAAGCCTACAGATCATGCCGCTATCAAGGGCGTCGTCGGTGCGGCGAAGAAATTGAAGGAGAAGATCAAGAAGTGCCCATCGAGGGCGAGCATCTTCTTCATCGGCAGCGTGGACGCCGACGACGGTGAGGTCGTCGACGCGACGGTCAAGGAGGAGAGGGAGGAGGAGGAGAAAGTGTGGAAGGACGCCGGGGAGCTCATGACCAAGCAGGAGCTGTTCACCAAGGCCGAAGCGTTCATCGGCAACTTCTACAAGCAGCTCAAGATGCAGAGGGAGGAGTCCTGGAACAAGCTGCAGGACCTGTACAACTACCACAACCACTACAAGGCCAAGGCTTTCTAGGGTTTCTCGATCTCTGCTAGTTTTCTCTTAACTGACGAAGGCATATATATATGCGCATGCATCTAGGTATATAGCTAGTATCCATGCATGTGCTGTTGATAGGGGGATGCGCAGTGGAAGGAGCAGAGAGGAACCAACACATATTATGTTGTTCGGTTTTTCATTCTTTCCTTCATCCATAACTAATTACTTTGGATGATCCATTGTTTATTTTTGGGTTACAAGGTCATAGGAGTTCTTTAATTCCCCTGATTATATGAAAGGTCATACAGGAGTTCTTCTGGTTCATGGCATGCATGCATGCATGCATGCTAGCTATATGTACATCTACCAATTGACCAATAAAGTTAAGAACTATTATCGATTTGGTGAACGATTAATTTTTGTTTTCAAGGTAGTATACATTTTAATTGTAACCCGCGATTGGATTTTATCTGGATGATCGTAGTTGTTTCGGAGATGGGTATTAACATTAAACATTTATTGGTCCTCTTCTTATCTCTTTGTGAGTGTAATCTGGCTAGGTCGAAAAAAAAAGGTTTAACAAAATGTCAGTCAACTGAGCCGTTGAATCTCTCGCTATTGCACGCAGCCTCTTCACATACGAGCGAAAAATGTCTGCAGACGGTTTTTTAACCCATCTACGAGAAAAAAACTGTACTATAAGGATATTATCATAGACGGGTTATTTTTACCCATCTGCGATAGCTTCTTAGGGTTTTTTTTAAAAAACCGAGCCGTGGCGTCACTGGCATCGACGTGTTGCTGCCCCTATTCTCGCCGTACATAGGCCAACAAATGTTGTGCACCGAACAGGAGCAGCAGGGCGATCTACGACGCCACCAAGCCAACCACCATGGATCTATGACGCTGCCGAGCCGGCCACTACGTGGATCTGCGACGCCACTTCTTTCCGAACCCATCCTCCACCTTGACGCTCCCATGGATCAACAACGTGTGGTGTCACCACTGTCGTTGACCAATCAAAGCAGCTTGGCCATGGAGTTGCACATGATGGCGGCAATCGGCGACGTGGTCCTCGGTGGAGAAGATGTCATTGTAGGAGTACTAGTGCATGTTGGAGATGTGGGGGGACTTGGGGATCCAGGCACGGAGAGTCTTGACAAGGATGACGCATGGTTTGGATCCGACCGCGGGCAAAGGGCTGCGAGGGGCTGAACTCGGTACCGCAGGCCATAAGGCTCGGCGTGCAACTCGACCTTGGCGAGCTCAAGCTTGAGGCGCCTGAAGTCATGACCATGGGAGAAGAGGAGGCGGCGGAGTGGAGGCGAGAGAGAGAGCGCGGCAGCGGTGTGGATCTGAGCGAGAGGGACACGTGGTGGCGGTTGGGTTAGGGAGAGGGACGAGGGGAGTTGTGAGAGGGAGAGCATGCACGGCAATGATTAGGATTAGGGTTATGGGGCGGGCAGCGCTTTATATATCCGGATATATGGACCAGTTAGACCAAGTTAAGTTAATTTGGTCTATTGTAAAAATCGCCTATGATGAATGGTGATGTCGATATTCAGCACAATTAGAAATCTGTTTCTAATATATATTTCTATAAAAATCATTTGTGATAAATCTTATCATAGATGGTTTTGTTAAACTATCTATAATGAAGTGTTTATAATTAATGTTATCGTACGGTTAAAAATAAAAACAAAAGTTTACATTGAGACAAACTAAAAACGTATCCTAAAGTTAGTCCGCTCGGCCGACCGGGACTTAATAATATCTCGTCTAGTACCATCCCAATTCGTTCACCACCACGTATCTCTTCGTCTCCGGGCGAGCTATTTGGGTTCGGGGTTCAACACGTGATTAGGCTTAGGGTACACCGAGATTAGGAAGGATACACCGAGACACCGTCTGTAGAGCGATGGTTGCAGGCGGCGCTATTGCCTAACAGAGCGCGCGTAGTCACATGCACTTGCGAGCAAATGAATAGCGTAGGTGATCGGTAAGCATATGTGTGCACATACAAGGAAATAATACTATGCAATCAAGTAAGATTCGGATGCTACAGGTCGAAAAAATGCCAAGAGTCCGATTGATCGGAAAAAGTCTACTAAAATCTGTTTTCAAGCGGTAAGCCCGAGTCCGACAGGAGCCACCTAATAAACCGCGCTTTCGCAAGTAATATGCAAAGTAATATGGACCATAAAGACAAAACCAGGTGCTAGAAGGCATGCGCCGGTTATTAGACAAGAAAAAGTAATACACACGGAAATTAACAAACCCTCTCATAGATGTTCCTATCTGTAACACTATAATGTGTTTTGTTTGAAATCTCCCATATCGAACTTGTCGTCTCTCTTTCCAGGAAATAATCCCGTAAAGGGAATTCCTATGCACAACGGGCATCGGTTTCATTAAATAGATGTACAAAGGAGCGCAAGGACGAACTTCCTATCACAGCTCGCTGCTACTAAAGTGCTTAATTTTAAAAGACGACCGCTACAAATCGGCATGTCAATTTGTGCATTCCATCGGCACAGTGCACAGCCGTCGGATTTGACGGTAAGATTAGCAATAAACATGATTAGCTAAATTTATGGGAAATATTTTTAGTGACTATAGGAAACAATTGTAGTGACAATATGAAACATTGACAACTGTCTGCATGCAATATGTAGTGTGGGTTTCTTTTATTAATGCAACATGGAAATATTTGTATAGCGATAGGGAAACACTTTATTAAATCTTGTGCAACAAAATTTTTGAACCAATACAACAATGGAAACACATGTTGTAGATCCGATTTTTAAGAAAACTGATCCCGAAATTTTAGGAAACAAACTGCGAATTTAATTGGTTTAATTGACGATTTGATTGGCCAGAGTAGATATGTGTGGAAACATTGTTGTCGTGATACAGAAACATATAGTTAAGACATAGGCAACAAACTTGTTGAACCAATGCAACACACGTCGTGGATCTGATTTTACAAAATCAAATTTGGTTTTATTGGTTTCTTCCATCTAGGTATTTTGTTTCCTATACAACACAAAATTGCTTCATATACAACAATAATTTGTTTTCATCGTCGTCGACGAGGTGCTTCACGTTGGCGTTGTAGATGACGAGGCCGAACTGGTTGAGCTCCAGCTATACCCTGTTGAACACCTTCTCCTTGAAAGTCTTGGTGCCCTTGAAGATCTCCTCCATGGTCAGATCCGCGGCGAGCACGCGGGTCTCGCCCTCGATGACACCCTTGACGAGCTCGTGGATGTGGCTCGTGGACAGGTGCAGAGGGGCGATGAGCTTGGCGTAGAGGAGGAGTTGTGCCTCTAGATCTTGCTTGCCCGCCTCGTCGGGGGCCGGTGGCGGTGACCTTGGGGCCGATGGTGAAGACGGCGGGGAGAACGAAGGGCAGCTTCTCGGCGCTCATGGCGTTCACCTCGAACTCGTAGTTGACCGGCAAGATGCTGAACTTCTTGCACTGCTGCCCGACGAACACCCACGCCTTCTTGGCAAGCTTGACGTCGTTGATGCCCCAGCCGGTGATGGCCAGGTACTCCGATGCGTCGGCGACATGGAAACTCGCCATCTCCGATGATCTCTAGCTAGTTCTTGGAGGCTGAGAGATGAGAATAGGATGTGGGGAGAGATGGAACCCTAATTGGGGTTGGGAAATTTTATAGAAGGAGATGAATGGTTGGATAAATAGTGAGAGAATGAATGGTTAGATGTTAGGAGGATGAATTGCTTAAATCAGCATACCAGCCTGTAGAGTTTACCAAAGAATAATCATGTGCATTTGAGAAGGGCAAGAGATAATACGCCTGTCCAAAGGCGGCCTGTTTTATTGTGGTGGAAAGACAAAACTGCAGTATTCATGCAGGCATGCAGACACACAAAAGTTAGTCAAGAAAACCCCAAATATGTTGTTTAAGTAAATAAAAAACAAGAGGCACATCTGGAGACATAATATTAACCTGTTTGAGTCAGAGATTGTAAGGAGAATATGCTTGGAGTTTGAAATCTTGTCTTAATCAAAGGAGCAAAAAAACTTGTTAACATGTATTTAGAGGTTATAAAGGAAGTTTCTTGCGATTTATCCTTAAATTAAACAAATAAGCACATGCTATTTCTGTGAAAGTTCCAATTACTAGTACACTAACAGCAATTCGCAATGAAAAAGCATTATACAATATAGCGCCTCAAATTTAATAACCCAAAAATGTGGCCTTAATAGCGCTCATAAATTACAACATGATCATGATCGATTGGGCCGTAGTCATCAGAAATACCAAATTACAACAGAGAATTAATTGTCCTGTACAATGAAATATCTGAATCGTAGGCATATATGGCATGAAGTACTAAGGTTGCATATGTCAGTTGCTCCAGAAGCTGTAGCCGAATCATGCAGTGATGCAGATCACAGCACCAGCTTGTTCGACAGAACCTTGCAGTGTAAAGTGCACACATCATCCTTACAGAAAGAATCTTCTAACCTTTTTACATCCGACCAAAGGAAAAAATAAGAATCAGTTACTTTCCGACAAGTGTGTGTGCACAAATTTTAGCTGTAATCATGTTGGAGTAGAATAAAAGATTACCTGTTCCAAAGTTAAGAACATTATGACATTCCATGACCCAACTCGACAAAAGTTTGCGATAAACCCCTTATAAAAAGCAGCAAGTCCCTGCAGAAAAGAATGATCACCGATCAGTATGGATGTATTGTAGTGATGATTTGCTGCAAAACACCTAGTATATGACATTACATGTTCTAAGCCCTGTTTGGTTGAGCTGTGGGAAAGCAGCTTATGGCTGTATGCTGTCTGTTGTGGGAAAGCTGTTGTGGATTGTCTGTTGTGGAAATGTTGTAGGTCGTTCGGCAAACTGGTTATTAGATTAAGCTAATTGAGACATTCAACAACAAAAATTCAGAAAACTAGACATTGTTACATCGTAGACAAACCATGAAAGCAAAAAACCAAAAGCCACCTCCAAT
Organism: Stipa capillata; assembly: GCA_019208055.1. Lineage (NCBI taxonomy): Eukaryota > Viridiplantae > Streptophyta > Magnoliopsida > Poales > Poaceae > Stipa > Stipa capillata. Next base: position 395,238 of record JAGXJF010005649.1, on the reverse strand, counting down.
AAGTCTAACCAAACACCCCCTAAATCAGTGCAGAAAACAACCCATTCCTGTAGCACAAGCATCTGCAGCATCCAAAACTAGACCAGACCAAAAGAGCTATGGTTGGTAGAACATGCCCATCATGAAACTCTAGCGTGCCACATATCACCAAAACCTTTATGATTAAATAGCAAATAATTAGAATTACCTATGAAAGCAAGCAAAGCTTTGGAATGGCCAAAAGGTACACATTCCATTTCCTTATTGGTTTTCCCCATGGGAGACACCCTCCCTCCCTCCCTCTCTCTAGCACATTTATAATTCTCTAGTGCTCTTAGTACAGGCCAGGCTAAACCCAAACTATAATATATGGGCATGTTCGCAACGGCATTACAAGCATGAAAAAAACTGAAGGGAAAAACAAATAGCCATGCACATGCTTCCTGATTAAGCTGCGAAATACAGCCAAGCATACCAGTTCACAAATAATCCAGTAAACAGGTACTCAGCGATAAAACAGCATTTACCTCCTGGATACCTTGACTCCCATTATGCATATGAACAAACCAACTAGATGTCCATGGAAACAAAAACAAAAAAAACCCAACAACCTATAGGTGAATATCTATCTGGAACAAAATATCAACTGTATTCTCATTTTTACATTTGAGTATGGATGAAGGCGTATTTAGAGCAGAGGTTGACATATGTCACATATTGGATACATACAGATATGAGCTTCACAAGGAAGAACCCAAGTCCCGAACGGAGAATGACTTCTGTTGTTTGCTAGAAGTCTTTGCATATTGGTTTACAACAGCAAAATTCATTTGTTATGAAATTTTTGAAAATTGGGAGGTATAGAACAGCATAATAGTGAAAGGAATGGAAATGGTTTGGCGTACATCATTCTTTAATGTCTTGACGAAACAATCAAGTGTACTTTTGTATGTTGAATCACCCATCATTCTTGATTTCACCTACATAAGAGTCGCAAAGTAAATTTCGTGAAAACCAAAGCATTCATCATTATGGAAGATAAGGGAAATAGTGAGGTACAAAGCATTTGCAGAGCATACCACATCCACTGGAGAGCCAATGCAAATGGCAAAAATACCGGCACCAAGTCCAGCTAAAAGATGGGTGTAAACATTATCCGTAAACCCAGGAAGTTTTAGAAACATCTGCACAAACAGAGCAAAGTGATGAAGAGTGATAATTAAAGACAATGACCAAAAGATGAAAGAGAATGACGAAAAACCTGCTTGAATTGGTCGTAGCTGGCCAACTCGGCAGCATTAATTAAGGCATTGCGTGCGATATTTGGACCAAGGCCAGTCCACAAAGCTGCAATACCTTCCTAGAAAAATAACGAACTTACGGGCCGTGGGCTAGAGGAATAATCTTGTAAAATTTACTGCTTGTTATCGAGATGAATTGTAGCAGCAACCTGTCTGATTATGGTAGCGTACGCATTAAGGGCTCCAGAATAGTGCTTCTTGACAGCTGTAGCCTTTCCATCAGCTTGCAATCTGACTTTGACGAGATCAGTTGGATTTGCGACAACAATCGCTATGGCACCTGCACATATATAGTTAATTCATTTAGTGTGTGTTTGGTTTTTCCACATTGACCTAGACTGGCCCTTCAAATTGAACCAGGGTAACTAGGGTGTGGCCTTGTTGTGACAGAAGTAAAGTTTTTTCAAGTGGAGCGAGGATGGATATGCCTACCAGTTGTAAGAGCAGAGAGAATCTTGTTCAGTAGAGTGGCATCACCCACAAACACAAATAAGGTTTTGACCTGCAGTGCGCGGAAAGAGTGATGTTGTGAGGACGTTAGTCACTGTAAAGTCTGAACTGATGGAGGGAGGGGAATGCACTGCAACTGCAATGTGAAATGGAAGGAGGGGAACAGACGGGCTCATACAAGCCGATGCGGAGGCCGCCATATATGCACTGGCGGTGAAGGCCAGGGACGATGCCCTTCCAAAGTGCAGTGACGCCTTCCTCCCTTGCGATACACATCATCGTGCCTAGCAGTCCCCTTGTAGCTGTAGGTGCAGCAGCTGTTTTCTTCTGCAGCTGAAGCCGCACCTTGGCTGTGTCCAGAGGAATGGTGCACACCTGATCGAATCATTCACAGCAACAATCCCATGTCAGTCAATCAATCAATCAATACATATCGAGTTAGCGTATCCATCATATCATATCCAGGTGAGGAGAGGTAGGCAGGGCAACAAACAAACCCTAAGCCTAGCTAGTGCTAGTGTAGTGCAGCAACTCAGCTGATGAAAATGGAAATGATCCTCCAGTCTCTCCTGCTCTAGTCTTTCTTGTTGGCACAAGAAACATAGTATAGGATCGAGTAGGCATTCTTTCCAATCCCCCAATTGGTGTCACATGCTAGGCAGCAGCGCAGCCAGGATAGAGCGGGGGAGATTAGAATGCTGCGGTGTGTACCTCGGCGAAGCAGGCGGCAAGGGCGCTGCTGATGAAGATGGCGGCGAAGGAGGAGCCCGTCGGCATTTTATCCTCGGCCCGGCGGCGGCGGCAGCGGCGGCGGTTTGGTCGGGGACGAGCAGAGGGAGAGAGGGAGAGAGACGGCAGGCGGCTTGAGTCGCAAAGTGGACTGACCGATTCAGATCTGAGTCTCTTCTTTTGTTTCCTGGGGGCTTCTTGCGGTTGCTAAGGCTGGAGCTACTCGCTCGCTTGGTGTGCATAGCTAGAAAATGAGTACTAGTATTTGCTTGAGGCCAAATTCTCTTCTTTTTTCACAAGACGGTGTTTGGACAAAAGGGTTTGGTAATGACTAGGGCGGCGGCTACTTGTTAGTTAATTTTGTTGTATCAAAATAATGTTATTTTTATTAAAAAAATTTGCTCACCTGTTACAGATTATCTCAGTGTGTATTAGTTGGTTGCGCTTATAATCTTTGTTTCGGCATGGCAGGAGGCATACTCTCGCGACCATGATCTAAGAGCTCTTCATCTCTCATGGTTAGAGGCATAGCAATAGGTTCATAAGGATTGAATTTTCCATTTAGGCTTATGGTGCCTATTGAACTTTTGGCTTTTGCATTTGGCTTTTACAAATAACTTTACGATAATATGTTTGATGTGGAGGTCCGGAGAGGTTCTCTTCTATTATCTAAGAGGATATTTGAAAGGTGTTCAATATAATGTACGTATGTAATCTAGACAAAAGTATATGCAAGATTACATCAAGTAGTGCAATGGATATTTGGAGGGTTCTTCACGGCACCATCCTACTGCCAACAACTATCACACTACTTGACGTCGTTGAGTGCTTTCGAGCTATCTTTCTAGTTTCCCTCGATACAAATTGAATTTTGACTTGAAATCTTAACGAAATGTTTGATGAATTAAGAAACTAACTCCTCGAGGTTTTAGAAATTTTTCATATTGGTTTCATCAGTTGGTGTCTAGATTCATGTAAATTTCACCATAATCATAAATAAATCACACAGGTTTAGCTCCATAAGTAGTAACAACTACACAACACATTCGCAAATTTATTTGCTACCCTTACTAAACCCCATAGGGGCATCTGCAAAGGCATGACGTTAGCTAACTCTTCGTCCTGCCATGTAGGATAATTACTGATGAGAGAGGAGAAGGAGAGATAATAAAATTTACTCTTCATGAAGAGTCAGGCTCTATAAAGAATAAAACATCTAGAGTCAACATTATTGACATTGTATGCTACTGCATTTAATGTTAACTCCTTGTGTAGAGTCAGCATAGTAGTCAACCCATTGTATGGTTTATTTTTGATATCAACTCTAGATGACATGGAGGTTTGGGAAGGTCTTGAAGATAAGCGGCTTTGGTCCTAGAAGTGACAAGAGCAAGATTTTTGGTAAGATAATGACAAGAAGACTAAAGAGAGCTTGCTTTTAATGTCGTGAATTTGATCACTTTATTGTAAGCTATCATAACAAGAAAAGAGACAAGAATGAGGAGAAGGAGAAAAAGTTTAAAAAGGCGTAGTTTCGCAAGAAGAGAAAGTTCCACAAAAAAGAACTACAAAGTGAAGAATGGAATTCCTCCTCCTTCTCCAAAAATGATGATGGTGTTGCGGGGATTGCCATTGAAATTTCAACTCTACCAAAATCACTCTTCGACAACTCAAGTGATGAAGAGTCGCCTATTTGCCTAATGGCAAAAGGCTCTAAGGTATCACCTCTTAAGAAATCATCTCTAGCTTTATTAAATTGTGGTAGTGATCTAGATAATGATAGTGATGATGATTTGCTTGATGATGAATTGGTAACCTCATTAGATAAGAATACCATGACCAAAATATCTCATTTCTTGACAACCATAGAAGCTTTTGGGAAAACAATAGATAAACAAATGGATACATTAGACAAACAAGAAGAGTTTCTTATTTATGAAAAAGAAAAGAATATTAATCTTGAGGAGGAGCTTACTAAAGAAAGGTTGAAAAGTGATGCTATGGTAAAACTTGTTAAAGAAAACAAGATTATAAATACTAAACTTGAAAAATCTCATGAGTGCTTAAAAGAAGATTATTCTCAATTAGAGATTGGATATCTTAAAACAAAGATATTTCTTGAAAATCTTGCCGCCACTCATGAGAAACTCAAAGATTCATCACTTGTTAACAAATTGCCAAATGCTTCTATTGTTGACAAAAATATGCCATGCTCCAAAATTTGAAATTAATTATATATTTGACAATGAAAAATTGAAGAATGGAATGCTCAATTAAAAGCTCAATTTCTATTTGGCTTATTAAAATGTCATAAGGGTAGTAAGGCCCTAATGTGTTGTTGAGTCACCAAGTGGAAAACTTCAATCATGAAGGACTTGGGTTCACATCAAAGTTCAACGAAAATGGTAAGGCTTGGTTGCCTCAACAATATCCCAAAACAAGATTTGTTCATGGCAAAGGTAAGCAAGTGGAGACACTACACTTCAATGGTCATGAGACAAATAAGCGCCAATTGAGTAAGACAATTGGCAGTTGTTCATTTGATGCGTCATAAGAAAAGGTAAGGATGGAAACATTCATGCCAATATGTTGGACTTAGAAATAATAGGCTTAAGAAGAGCACTATTTGGGTGCCCAAAATACTTGTCACTATCATGTAAGGACCCATGCAAAAACGAGTACCTGCATAAATCTTTTTTATAGGACTACTCATCTGGTTGGAGAAGTTGGGTGATAGATAGTGGATGCACTAAACATATGACCAGAGATATGAGTATGTTCTCACAATTGACAAGTGAAGGATCTCCTCATGAAAATATAAATTTCGGTGATAATGCCAAAGGCAAAGTAATGGGACTTGGTAAAGTAGCAATCTCCAATGATCTATCAATATCAATGTGCTAATAGTCAAGTCTCTCAATTATAATTTGCTTTCCATATCTCAATTATGTGTTTTAGGCTATAATTGCTTATTTACCGATATTGATGTGACGGTTTTTAGAAGAGATAATTCCTCAATAGTCTTCAAAGGTTGCATGAAGGACAAGCTTTATCTTATGGATTTTTTCTCGAATAAATCTCGCCTTAAGACTTGCTTGATGGCTACATCTAGCATGGGTTGGTTATGACACTGCCAACTAGCACATATTGGTATAAGGAACTTGAGCAACCTTCTGAAGGGCGAGCACATGTTAGAACTAACGGGTGTTACATTTGATAAGGATATAATTTGTAGCGCTTGTCAAGTCAGGAAGCAAGTTGAAGGTCATCATCCCGCTAAGAACATCATGAAAACATCAAAGCCTTTGGAGCTACTACACGTAGACCTCTTCAGACCGATTGCTTATATTAGCATCGGAGGTAACAAATACGACCTTGTAACAGTTGATGATTACTTATGATATACTTGCGTATTTTTCTTGAGTGATAAAGGTGACACACAAAGAAAGTTCAAGAAATTTGCGAAGCGTGCTCAAAATGAATTCAAATTCAAGATCAAGAATATCTGAAGTGATAATGGGATGGAATTCATGAACACGCAAGTAGAAGAGTATCTTGATGAAGAGGGGATTAAGCATTAGTTCTCATCACCCTATACCCCTCAACAAAATGGTGTGGCGGAGAGGAAGAATTAGATATCGATTGAGATGTCAAGAACAATGTTGGATGAATATAGGACCTCAGATCGCTTTTGGGCAGAAGCCGTCAACACCGCTTGCCATGAAACCAACTGGTTATACCTCCACTGCATCTTGAAGAAAACTCCATATGAGCTACTCACCAAAGGTAAGCTAAAAATTTCTTATTTTCGAGTCTTTGGTAACAAATGTTTTATTCTTAACAAGAAAAATAGATTGTTAAAATTTGCACCTAAATGTGATGAAGGATTTCTATTAGGTTATGGATCAAATTTGCATACTTACCGAGTCTTCAACAAAACCACCGGTTATGTTGGAGAGTCGTGTGATGTGCAATTTGATGAAGCTAACGGCTCTCAAGTAGAGCAAGCTGATTTGAATGATATAGATGATATTAATCCATCTCAAGCAATCAAGAACATGTCCATTGGAGAGATCAAGACAACAGAGAGCACTGAGACTCAACCTACTCAATCGCCATCGATGTGAGTTGAGATATCAACCTCCATTCAAGACTCAAGCAGAGCAATAGAGCAAGAGGAAGAGATTACAACTTCACAAGCTTCCCCTCACCCAAGGGTTCATCAATGCATTCAATAGGATCACCCTGTTGACAACATTTTTGGTGATATGAACAAAGGCGTAACGACTCGCTCACGTGTCACAAATTTTTGTGAACACTATTCCTTTGTTTCTTGTGTTGAACCCGTTAAGGTTAAAGAAGCACTTGACAATCCGGATTGGGTGAATGCAATGCATGAAGAACTAAACAACTTCAGCTGCAATAAAGTTTGGTCCTTGGTGGAAAGACCATGCAAAACATAATTGGGACCAAATGGGTATTCTGGAACAAGCAAGACAAAGATGGTCAAGTTATTCGAAAAAATGCAAGGTTAGTGGCATAAAGATTCATCTAAGTTGAAGGTTTGGACTTCGGTGAGACATATGCCCCATTGCCTGTCTAGAGGCTAATCGTATTTTTCTTGCATTTGCTTCACATCACGACTCTAAATTATATCAAATGGATGTGAAATTTGCTTTCTTAAATGGATCTATTTCCGAATTAGTATATGTTGAGCAACCACCGAGTTTTGAAGATTCTAAATTCCCCAATCTTGTCCATAAACTCCATAAGGCACTATATGGGTTGAAACAAGCCCCTAGTGTCTTAGGGATTTTCTAGTCAAGAAAGGGTTTGAAGTTAGAAAAGTCGATACTACATTATGCACTGAAAAGGTTGATGATGATTTGTTCTATGCCAAATTTATGTTGATGATATTATATTTGATTCTACTAACAAATCATTTAGTGAAGAGTTTGGAAAAATGATGGCTAGAAAATTTGAGATGTTCATGATGGAGGAGTTACAATTCTTTCTCGGATTCCAAATCAAGCAACTCAAGAAGGGGATGTTCATTTGTCAAACCAAGCATGTGAAAGATATTCGAAAGAGGTTTGACATGGTGAACGCCAAGCCTACCCGAACCCCAATGCAAACAAATGGCCACCTCAACCTCAACATTGATGAAAAATCAGTCGACCAAAAGGTATATCGCTCCATGATAAGATCGTTACTTTACCCTGTGCATCTAGGTCCGATATCATGCTTAGCATTTGCATGTGTGCATGGTTTCAAGCCGCTCTGAAAGAGTGCCATTTAGTGGCGATTAAAACAATTCTAAGATATCTAGTTTATTTCCCAAACTTTGGGCTTTGGTATCCAAAACGCTCTAGTTTTGATCTTATTGGCTATTCGGATTCAGATTATGCGGGTTGCAAAGTTCATAGGAAAAACACCTCCAGAACATGCAAATTCCTTGGTAGTTCATTAGTTTCGTGGGCCTCCAAGAAACAAAATTATGTAGCCCTATCCACCGCCGAAGCCAAATATATCTCCGATGGCAATTGTTGTGCTCAATTATTGTGGATGAAGCGAGCATTGAAGGATGGAATCAATATGAAATAATTTCCTCTTTTGTGTGATAATGAAAACGCAATAGAAATTGCCAATAATCCCGTCCAACATTCCTGAACCAAGCATATTGACATTCGTCATCATTTTAGGGGCCATGTTGCAAAAGGAGATATAGAGATAAGTCATGTAGGACCAAAAATAATTAGCGGAGATATTCACCAAACCCCTAGATAGGCATAGGTTTTGCGAGTTAAGAAGTGAATTAAATATCATTGATCCTAAAAACTTGGCTTGAGCTCTTGCATGCACACATAGGCTTAAACTTGATATCTTAGTGCTAGGTGTACACACACACATAGTGGAAGTGTTATAATTGTCAATATAATAACACAACCCTACAACTATGAATAAATTAATATTTTTATAATATATCAGGTTCATATTGATCACATTACAAATATTGAGTTTTTACCCTTGAAGTCCTATTCTAAAATGAATAAGTGACTTCGACATACCAAGAAACTCATACAAGGAGGCAACGCCGAAAAATTTGATAGATATAGAGTTTTGGAATTCTAATTGCATTAATATTCTATTTGTAATTGAAAACTGGATCTTGTTCAAAACCACACATGATCATTGTTTTGGTTGGTTGAATTTTCGTTGATCATGTGTGGAGAGAACCCCTAAGGACTCCTAATAGCTCTTCTGCTCTAAAACATCTTATCTCAGATCTTTATCTTCTCTCATGAGCATTTGAAATCAACCACATCAGAACATCTGATGTTATGGTTGGAACCTTTGATCCTAACCGGAACATCCAGAAAATCGTATCTTGAACTTCTGATCTGTCACACCCTGATTTTCTGAAACATGAAAATTAGGGCTAACAAAAACTTTTGTTAACAAAACCAACCACTTCAGTTCACATCATGACTGAGCTATATACCAAAACACGAAAACCCTTGCTCCTATTTTTCTCAATCTCCATTTTGTCAAAACCCTAATTCTCCGAACTACGCCCGACAACACAGGGCAACCCTGTTCAATATCTTGGCACCATACGTGGCTACTTGCTCCCGTGTACTCGCCATGAACCGTCTTCAACCCCTCGCCCTTTCTGCCTTGTCGGCATATTCTGGACAGGCATCTGCAGCTAAGTACCCACACGGTACTTCTGTGAAATTGGAACATATATACATCATGTACCTTTTCCGAATGCCATGATCTTCTACCATCTACTTCGCCATGCCCTATCATGAGTATGTGCTCATATATACCGCCATCATGTATACGCATAAATGCAAACCCTAACCCTCAGCACTCTCCGATTGTCTCAGCCACCAACCGTGTGCGCATATATATATACAAGTATAGTGGTGCCATTTCACAAACCTTAACCTACCGTGAATTTCCACATTCTTCCTGTCCCCAGCGCAACTCCGTATATGCTAAAACTCCCAAGTGTATGTGTGCACATACGCTTCGAACCCTATTTCGATTCCTTTAAACAGAAGTGAAATCCGAAGACCTAACTTCATTGTCCTCCCTCGGCACTTCTACTTTCGTGTGATCTATTTAACCTAGGTATATTTCCAAATCAAAATATCTAGGGAAAGGATATTCCTTTAATTTTGAAACAAGAGTCTGCACCTGGTCTCGACCGTGTAAAACCGCTCAAGATAACAGGTGATTATTCCCTAATCTAAAGGGCATATACGTATGTGCCGCGTATGTTACCAGTGTAGGCGCGTGGGTATAAAAAGGAAAACCCTAATTCTCCTCAATAGTTCATCCTTGGCACGTCCTGTCATCGACACGAAGCCTAACATGAATTAAACTCTAGTAGCACGAGCTCTCTAGAATTATCTTTCTGCTATATCAAGAACTTGCACTATGTTTCTTGCCAACGCATCAATTGGTGCCCAACCTCCCTTATTCCCTTGCAAAGCCATGGCAGCCATGTCAGCTTTTGCTCTTCTTTAAAACCATGCTGAGCTACTCCAGTCTCCTTATCAATAGCAGCCGGTGCCAATAGTCCATGTGGCCACAGCTCTCCCTCTGTCTTGCATTGCTGCACCAGGACACCACACCATCTTGGACTGAAATCGGTGCCTAACCTCAGCTATATATCTACAGCACCGAGCCTACTTTTCTCTGTCCTTCTACAGCCTTTGCAAGCTGCCAGCTCTCTTCTTAAAATTTCTCCTCTGTTGCAAGGACAACCCAGCACCTGAGCTCCTTTTCCTTAAGTCCTTCACTCAATTTCTAATCGAGCTTCAGAGCAGGTCCTGCCATCACCTGCTATCCCTTGTGCCACGCTGATTTGCTACCTGGCAGCCCTGTGCACCGAACCGTGCCCCAAAAGGGAGCTACACTAGTCGGCGCCTACTCCCTCTGCTGCCAACCACCTCCATGAATGAAGCACAGCACCAGCACGACACTAACTGCCCTCACTCCTACCTCCCTTGCTTAGCTAGACTCCTTCTTCAAGTATCCCCTCGAACCGAGCTGTTCTAGCTCTTCGGCTCAAGCGCACAGCTCGTTTGTTTTTCGTTCATCCACCCATTTGTTCTTCCCCGAGCCAGCTTCCTCCTTCTCTAGCTGTTCTCTCTATTTCTCAGTTCCCCATTGTTTCCCCCATTTGCTCTCCCTTCCTCTCTTTCCTTAGAGGTTGCCGCAACCTCTCGCCCCAGCACCGAGTAGCTTGCCCTAGCTAGCACCGCATATCTCCTTATTTTTAGCTTGCCCCAACTCATCCCAAATCCGGTCCTTTTCGCGGAGTTCTCCCCTCCTCTACTCCGGTGAGGACTTTGTTGTGGCCTCCCTAGCAACCATGGCCGCCGGCCTGAGCCGCGTCTCTGAACTTCTAGTTCTTTTCTGGACAACCTCGCCACCACCTTTGCTCGGTAAGCCGCCCCTACGGGTCCTCGTCACGCACGAGCACCTCAAGCTCACCACCATTAACGCATCTGCTCAAGCATTTCTTTCCAAGGTTCTTAAATCCCGAGCTCTCCATTCCCCATTTCTTCTCCTTCCTCCCCTTTTCATGCCGCAGCCGAGGAAGCCAGGTCGTCGCTGCCATGGCCGACGGGCCCCTCCTCCTCCTCTCTAGCACGAGCCCGCAAGCCGCGCTGCTGCTCCGGCAGGCATGCCGCCGGTGGCGGGCCCCTCTTGTTGCCAACACCCCTTCTCTCGGCACCCAACGGAACCACCGCTCCCGTCACCCCCAAAGTCCTCCCCTATGCTCCTTCCACTGCTGTCCGAGCTGCCCCTGCTCTCCCCGCCATTGCCGAGCTCCCAAGCTATCCAGCGAGCTCCCCACCGGTAGTTTCGCATTTCAATCCACAACAACAGCCCCGAGCTTCCCCAATCTCCCCCTCCTCGGCTCTAACAGCAAGTACCGCTGGCGACCCTAGCCCCGCTCCCATTGGATCCACCGAGCTCTCCTCTCACCGACACAGTCACCGCCGCTATCGGTGAGACCGCGCCGTGTCTCCTACCTCCAGTCGGACCGCTGAGACTCCGACCAGGATTCAGTCCCCACAACTGCCGCGAGCGCTGCCGGTAAGTCACCACCGAGCCGCCCCAGGTTCACTGTCGGAGCATGCCCGTGTCACCCTATCCCTCCTCCCTAATCTTTCTTCCCCAGTGGCCGGTCCGGAGAAGGAGCCCGACGCTCTTACGTTCCCTCTGAAGCAAAGCACAATCCCCATTTCCTTTCCTCTCTATTACGCCTCCCAAAGCTGAAGGCGTACTCCTGAGCTACGCTTCCGACATCAGCCTATAACCCAACCTAGCTAAGTAGAGAACGATCCTAGTATAGCTAAACTTCAGACAGTTATTTCTCTAAAACTACTCGTCCAAACTAATCGATTCTTGTTCGTAAATTCCTGAAATTTCATACTCTCTCTACTAGTGCCACTTTTAAGATTTTTGAATTTAATTGAAGTTTCATAATAGAGTCTAAGCCTTAGCAATTCATAAAATGAGCATATATATTATGTAAAATCGGGCTAAAGCAATCCCTTTGATGTGGGAAATGTTTTCAACCTACCTTACACCCTCTAGACTCAAGTATACCCAAAATAAATTGCTTGGGAAAGATGTAGGGCATACGACATATACATATATCTCAAAAAGCTTCAAAACAGAAGTATAATGCTCTCTCCTCTTCTACCAGGAAACTTCTCTAGACTTACCGAATGTTTGAAACATACGGGTTCCAAGGGTTTAATAAAATCTCTAGCCCTTTTTAAGTTCGGAACGCTAAGTGAATCCCGAGTGTGCCCAAAGTCCTAAAAGGTCGATACCTTTTATCATTATTTCCTGAACCTACTGAACAAGCTTCAGCAAGTGTCTTATCTACATTCATCGAAACCCTAAACGGCACATTCCAATGTTCGATCGAGATTCATCTTAATACAATTTAAAGAACAACAAACTCTTTGAACCCAATTAGGATATGAAAACCGAGACCATCTTAGGATCTATATATGTTGACCATCTAACAAGCTAGGGTTCTTGGTTCGGAAACCCTAATAAGCATCCAGGTCCAGAACACATATCCTAGAGTTCATGAGTGTGTATTTGGTTCTTGCTTCGATTTTCCCTGCACCGCTATTTACTTGTTGTTTTTCCAACGTGTAGTTACAACGTAGCGGTACCTCGTCGGAAGAAACCCGCGCGTTGTCGTATTGGAACCAAGTTTCGGACCAGGGCCAATATTGCCAAGCAAGCATTCCCACTTTGATCATGTTGAAACCCATATGTTTAAAAATTTAATTATCTTGTTTGCAACCATGCATACTATGTGAGTATCAACGTTATTTTATGTTAGACCTAGCTACACATAGTATATGCATATACCTCAGGCTCGATGACTCCATCCTTGAAACCTTAGTATTAATTGCTGATCATCATACGATCGGTAGAGTATTGAAGAATATAGGCAATAACCCTGCTTAGACCTACTTAGAGAAAAACCATTTTCTATCGGTGTATACCGACTCCTTCAATCATGGGATAAAACCCTCGGATGGACATGAGCCTTCCGAGGTGAGTGTTTGAAAAGAATGCTGCTGTTTTCAAAATCCCAAAACAAAAGTGGAGAAAGATTTTGATTCAAGTGAGAATGCTAAGGGCAGCTTGGGGATGGTAGAGTAGCTGATAATAATATGGTTGTCTGTGTGACTATGGAGTCTTGCTCGAATCAACCAAGGACCGAACCTAAAGTGCCGTCAGACCAGATTCCTTATCGTACGTCCACATGTCCTTTATGGGAAGGACTTGGCCTATTACCCCGGCAAGTATTAGGGTTTGGACCCGTGGGCAGTAAGAAGAGTGTGCTAGGTAGATTGGCATCCCTAGAGGATCTCCACGGGATTACGTGGGTAGAGTCTCTCAGTGAGCTCCACGTAGTACGTGGGTAGAGGTTTGACACAGAGATGAGTCCACTTCTTCGGGTTGTGGTGTCGAGCTGCCCGGGCACAAGCGAAGAAATGGGTAGATCTTATCTAGCAGGTCCAACTCTAGTGTGGAAGTGGGTGAAAAGCTTCGTTGTAATAACCTTGCCGGCACACCTCGCGAAGTATGCTCATCGATCTCTGGCAACAAGGGGGACTTACATCTTGTGGGTAAAGCCGTACAACCTCTGCAGAGTGTTAAAAACTATTTGAATAGCCGCGTCCGCGGTCATGGACAAGAACTAGTTAGGCTACACACTGGTTAGACTGAGTTTTATTTAAAAAACTTGGGCAAGGGATTAAGGACGTGGGCATGACGTGTCCACAAGAGAGCAATTAAGGCCACGCTGTGGGTGGCAAGGAATTGCAGGAGAATAGGATTAGCCGTGCTATCGGGGGTAGTATGGGCTGGTGTTGGGAACCTTAGGCGTCGATAGACAGAGCTATCGGGTCAAGGCAGAGAAAGGAGGTAGCGGAGACTACCTCATATGATGACATGAATGTGTGAAACACATTGATTTCTAAACATGCCCTTGAATCTAGTATTCGTATTTAAAGAGAAAACTTACTTTGTGCACAACATATTACTTAGAATAGAGCTATCTCCTTTGAATCAAGCCTTGCATGAAATATAGCTGTATTACTCTCCTGTGGAAGTGGCTTGCGAGTACATTCCATGTGCTCACCTAGCTTGTTGATTTGGCCAGACAAAAGGAACATCAACGCCGAGGATACGATTGTGTTCGCGAAAGCTAGGGTGTAACCCCAGTCAGTGCCTGTCGGGTATAGCATATTGATGGGCTTCATCACCGCTTGATTTCGGCTACAAGTTTATAGCCGTTGGGCTACAGATATCAGACAATCGACCTTGACAGTCTATTTGCATAGTGTATACTGATATACGCATGTATGACAATGATATACAGGTTAACTTGTGCGTACCGGCTACTGATCCAGGAACCGGTACAGTAATCACAAGGGGGTATCCGGCCTTAAAACCGGGTACACCACACGATCTTGTCAGAACTTCCTATCCTCCCATCGGAACTTCTGATGTGGAAGTCACTTTTGACCTCGGGTAAAAGGGGAGAGGGGTAAAAGTTATTTATAACTCCTCACAAACCGAACCTTCTCCCCAACCTCCGACCCAAGCACCTCCTCACTGGACTTCTAGACTGAAGCTCTGACAACCTCGCTGCCACCTCTCCATGGTTGCTATAGGTCCTCCTCACCGTCCCACGCATCCTCCAACCCCGTGGGTCGCTGTAGGATATTCTCCACCTAGTTAGGGCAAGAAGGTCTCCCCCGTAAACTCCTTCAAATCTTTACGGGATTCTCATTTCTCTTCGGTAAAACACCTTTTCCCACCTCCTAGTTGCTAGATCTTTACATTCCACACATAGATCTAGGAGAAGCACCGGGGGGTTGATGGTTTAGGTTCTAAATTGTGAAAATCGAAACATCTAGTGGTACTATCAAAACTTTCATTGTGGCTGGAACTTCCAAATATTCATATCTGGAACTTCCAACATGATCGAACTTCTGATGATATAGTTGGAACTTCCAATATGCTCATAAACAGAACCTTCTCCGTTGAATTTTGTCGATTTCATCCGTTGCTCATGAGTGCTCACCCTATGCTACTTTCCTAAAATCATTCACAGGGAAGTTAGATGGTAGGTAGAGCAAAAGGAATTGAGATTAGGGATGCCAAAATTGAAAGTGAAGGAGAGTTTGAGTATGGTCTAGATTCTGATGATGAGGAGGAAAGAGCTTTGAGGGCTGAGAGAAAGAGGAGGAAAAGAGAAGGTAGGAAGGTAGTCATGAGGACTCGCTGTACAGGCCTAAAGAGGATGAAGATGAGATTCCTTTATCTGTGAGGCAAAGAAATGCCATAAGGAAGGTAAAAGTAAAAAGAGCATCTAAAGGATGCAGTAAGAATGTTTACTCAAGAAGCCAGAAATAACAAGGAGAGAAGGAATCTTCAAGAGTTAGAACAATGCATGTCAAGGAAAGAGGAGAAAGACTACCTACCTTAAAGAGTAGAGGCTCAAGTTCCAGTGCCTCCAATGCACCTCTGCCCATTATGCCACTAGAAGAGCAATTTGAGCAAGGTGCCATCATTGGGCCTCTAAGGATTGTGTTGCCATTCCATAGCAGTGATCATCCAAGGCATGCAACGAGTTACAAAGGAAAGAGGGCCCAAGTCCAGAAGGAGAGGGAGAAGGACCCATGGAAATATGAGCAACTCTCCTCGGATAAAAGATTTTGGAATCATTTCGAACAAGACTTTTATGAGACCGTGATCCATCTAAGGAAGACCCTAGTGATCCCGATGTTCGTGTTTAAGTAAAGGCCACGGCGGCATGCAAAAAAGATTCGACAAAAAACACATTAAATTAGACAAAAAATTAACCTCATTTCTTTAAGTTTCCCTATTGTTCGATTTTGCTACCACCGCAACCAAATTTCCGGTGACCATCTCCTGTTGCACCACTTGAGGCCGCCCCTCCTTTCAATCAGGACCGGTCACCTCCAAGACTATTCACTCACCCAAGAACCACTCATGACCGTGAGCCAAAAACCCCAAGAACTAATATACCTAGGATTGAAGGGCAAGCAAGAGGCACATACATCTTCAAGAACTGTTGCGCCACCTAGCTCTAGCTTCCTGCTGCTGAGCCATTGGAGCCAAGGTGACCACCTCGAGTTGCCTCACTGCCACACTCTACACCGGGTGCGTGTTGAGGAAGGAAATGAGTAGGGCCTTGGGGACGGCCTAATGCGGCATGAAACAATAGGACTTGGCAGCGATGGTGGCGGGTGGGGAGGAGGGTGAGGACCAGCAACAGGTGATGAAGGTGAGCTCATGGGGTGAGGGCTCATAAGAGGCGGCGAAACGAGAGAGAGAGGAAATGTAGGTCTAGAAGGAGCAATCAAGCACCACACATAAACATGGGACCCATCCAAGACCTAGAGGCTCTAGAGGACGTCCCTTTAGCCCCCAATGATCTTCATCTGTATTTTGGTTTTGTTTTCTCTTGTATTTTTTCCTTCTTTCTTTATCATATTTCAATATTTTGTGGTTTCCATTTTTTCTCCCATTTTTAGTTTCTTAATTGTTCCATTATAGCATTTTCAATAGTTATGAGAAATTATAATTTTTTAACTGTACTTTTTGTCGTTTCCTTGATTTTTATTTCTTTAATCGCTCCCTTGATACCCTCTCGGATAGTTTCGACAACGAATATTTTATGCTATTATTTTTTATCCACTAATATGTTGCATTGTGGACTTCCAATTTGTTGCGCTAATTTTATTCCATGAGCACTTTGCATTTTTCCATTAGTATTATTTTTTTCATGCACACTTCAAATTTTTCACAAAATTTGAATTTTGTTCCACTAACAATTAAAAAAATGCCTCAATAACTCTTTTTATTTGTTCATTAATTATTTTTGTTCCACTAGTGAGTAAATTCATGTTTTTTCACGATAGTCGTAATTGTTCGATGATGAATGTCTTTTGTTTCATTTCTTTTAAATTTTTGTTCCACTAGTAATCATGAATTGTTCCTTGTCAATTTCGTGCTACTACGCAATGAATTGTTTCATAAATAATTTAGTTTTGTTTTATTTAACATAAATTTTTGTTCCACTGGTAATTGTGAATTGTTCCATGTGTATTTTCGTGTGGTTCCACGTATTAGTGAATTATTCCATGAAATTTTTCTTTTTTTGACTTATTCCAATTTTTGTTCCTCCAGAATTGTTCCACTTATTTTAAATTTTTGTTCCTCCAGGAGTCACAAATTGTTCTGCTATGGTCATATAGTCTAAGTAGATTTCCTTTTTAATTTGTTCTAGATGATATTTTTTGTTTCACTAGCATTTTGTATTTGTTATGTAGACACAAATTAGCTTGTTCTTTGGACACAAGTTAGATTCACCGCTCCCTCGTATGCAAGATTAATCATGAATCTTATTTATACTAGTAATTACAACTAGTAGCAGAAAACTCTTGCGAATAACATAGTACATATGGTGAAAAAGATCTCATGCGTTTATAAGAACCGTTTGCATTTACTTTTCTGAGTTGCCTGTTTCTGAGAATTTTATGTTTCGTCTAGCACTTTAGTTGTACATCAACAAGACATTTTTTCCTTGGAAAAATTAGATTTATGCCACTGCCGTTAACTCGAAATCGAGATCTGCCATTACTATTTTCGGGTATGGACAAATGCCATTAAAATTTGAATGTATTTAGAGATATGCCTGTCGGAGTCTTATTCCGGCAATACTGAATATGGGGCGGTGTGAGCACAGCAAATCCAGATGGGTGCACACGGGAGACAGGTTTTAGACAGGTTCAGGCCCTCGCGGAGAGGTAATACCCTACGTCCTGTGTTTAGTGGCTGGTATAGCTTGAATCCCGAGTGCCGCAAGCCCTGGAGGATTGATCTCGAGGTTGCTTGAGCTATGAAACAATGGAGATAGCCTATGACTAAAAGCTTACCGATCGGAGGTTCCCTACCAGGTCTTATATAGGCGGCTGGGATAGGGTGACAAGAGTCCGAATCGGTTAGCAGGCCGATGTTTCAGGCGATCGCACAGGCTCCTCAGCAGGCGTTAGGAGTCGGCGCTCTACCCCTCCAAGAAGTCCACCCATCGTGGGTGGACGACAAGCAAGCCCCGACCGATGTCAGCCGGCCGGGGCAGTTTACGAGCGACTCGGGCCCAATTGTGATGCCTGAGGCACCATAGCTGCAAGAAACCACGCCCGCCAGGACGCGGACAAAAATGCTCGCCAAGCCGCGCCGGTCCGCAGTCGACTCGGGCCACGGAACCCCGCAGACGCTGAGAGAAGCGCCCATCAAGGTCCCAAGAGGGACAATCGTGGCAGCCACCGCGATGACAGTGGCGCCACCAGCCGGGGACGTTCCCCGACTTCCTCCGGCGTGGGATATTCGGGTCCGAAAGCATTCGGCCCCCGCATCCGTAGCGTCATCTTCCCGTCGCGATTCCAAGTCACCGGCATCGACAAATACACAGGTGAAACTCGGCCGGACATTTGGCTGGCCGACTACCATACGGCGTGCAAAACCAATGGTGGGAACGACTACGTTGCGATCCACTATTTGCCGCTGTTTCTAGCCGACTCAGCACGGGCCTGGCTCACTAGCTTACCTCCGGGTTGCATCCAGACGTGGAGCGACCTTGAGACCCTCTTTGTGAACAACTTCTAGGGCACTTACAACCGGCCCGTGAACGCGTGGGATCTCCATAGTTTGTACCCAAGAGGAGGATGAGACTCTCGGAGAGTACATCCAGCGTTTTTCCAAGAAGAAAAATTCCTTACCTGAGGTTCGAGAGGGTGATGTCATTACCACCTTCTCCAAGGGAGTTCGAAGCACCGACCTCATCCACAAGATAGCGCGCAAGAATCCCCAGACTACGCGCGAGCTTTTCGACATAGCCAATAACTTTGCCACCGGCGAAGAGGCTGTCCGCAGTGCTACTCGGGATGACAAGGGAAGAAGCAAGGGCAAGGTGCCCGAGTCACCCAGTCGGGACGCCCATCCCGAGTCGTCCAGGCAAAAGCACCGGAAGTGTAAAGGCGGAGATCTCGTTGCTGCGACTGAGCGCGCCCCGCCGCGCCGTCCTCAGCGCACCAACGCGACCTTCGAGGAGATGATGAGTCGGCCGTGTCACCTTCATGGGCCCAAATCTAATCACCTAACGCGTGACTGCAATCTCTTGAAGAATCTGAACAAACCCTACGTCCCCAATCGGGCAAAAAAGAGCCCCCCCAGGACGAAGGCGACGAATTCCCGAAAGAAACTGCTTGTCTGATGATCTTTGGCAGACCCAACGGCTACGAATCCAAGCGCCGCCAGAAGATCACAGATAGAGAGGTCAACGCAGTGGAACCGGCTGTACCCAAGTACCTGCGTTGGTCCGAGTCCGTGATTTCATTCGGCCGTTCGGATCACCCCGACTACATTCCCCAGCCGGGACGATTGCCCTTGGTGGTAGACCCGATCGTTTGCGGTGTCCGCCTTACCAAGGTCCTCATGGACGGCGGGAGTGGTCTTAATATCCTATACGTCAAAACCCTTGACGACATGAAGATCTCCCGCTCCGAGATCCAGCCGACTGGTGCTCCGTTCCACGGGGTGGTACCCGGCAAGATGGCGAGTCCACTCGGGCAGGTCAGCCTGCCCTTTACTTTTGGCACTCCCAGCAACTTCTGGACCGAGACCCTCACCTTTGAGGTTGTCGACTTCCCAGGATCGTACCATGCCATCCTGGGGCGTCCCTGCTACACCAAATTCATGGCTGTTCACAGCTATGTCTATTTGAAGCTCAAGATGCCGGGCCCCCCACGGGGTAATCACGGTGCAAAGCAGTTTCCAGCACGCATAGACGTGCGACTTGGAAAATTGCAACCTCGCCGCGGCCCAGATCGTTAAGGCTGCGCTTACCGACCTCAAATCGGCCGTGGTTGAGGAAGCGCCCTCGGCCAAGAAGGTTTCAACAACGACATCTTTTCAGCCGGCGCGGGACACCAAGTCGATCCAGCTCGATCCCAAAGATCCATCCAAGACGACGCAGATCGGAACTGCGCTCAGTGATAAATAGGAATGCGCGCTCGTCAGCTTCCTCCAGAACAACCGGGACATCTTTGCATGGACGTCTTCCGATATGCCCGGAGTTCCACGGGAGGCTGCTGAGAACTCTCTGAATGTTTGACCGGACGCTAAACCAGTCAAGCAGCGCTTGCGCCGTTTCGCTGAGGATAGACGTCAGGCTATAGGAGAAGAAATAGCCAAGCTTCTAGTATCTGGCTTCATTAAAGAAGTGTATCATCCCGACTGGTTAGCGAACCCAGTTCTTGTTCACAAAAAGAATGGAAAGTGGAGGATGTGTGTTGATTATACTAGCCTTAACAAGGCATGTCCCAAAGATCCTTTCACTCTCCCACGCATCGACCAAGTGATTGATTCCACGGCCGGGTGCGAAATTTTATGTTTTCTCGACGCCTACTCGGGCTATCACCAGATTAAGATGAAGGAGGATGATGAGATCAAGACATCTTTCATCACTCCATTTGGCGCTTTCTGCTACGTCTCCATGCCTTTCGGCCTCAAGAACGCAGGCGCTACGTATCAACGGTGCATACAGCGTTGCCTTCAGTCGCAGATCGGCCGGAATGTACAAGCCTACGTCAACGATGTGGTGATCAAGTCCCAAAAAGAGAAGACCTCCTGAGCGATCTGGGAGAGACCTTCTCCAACCTTAGGAGATTTAGCATGAAGCTCAACCCCGAAAAGTGTGTATTCGGGGTCCCTTCGGGCAAGCTGCTCGGTTTTATCGTTTCCGAACGAGGGATCGAAGTCAACCCGGAGAAGATCGACGCCATCGTCAAGATGGGCCCACCGAAGAATCTCAAAGACGTCCAAAGGTTGACTGGGTGCATGGCAGCTCTCAGCCGATTCATCTCCCGACTCGGCGAAAGAGCCATGCCCCTTTACAAGCTCATGAAGAAGTCGGAGACCTTCACCTGGATGTCCGAAGCCCAGGACGCCCTTGACGGCTTGAAGAAGTTCTTAACTACCCCCCCGGTGCTGGCGTCTCCCATGCCCAACGAGCCACTGCTTCTCTATGTCGCAGCAACTACTCAGGTAGTTAGCACGGTCTTGGTTGTGGAACGCTCCGAGCCCGACCACATCCAGAAGGTCTAGCGCCCGGTCTACTTCATCAGTGAAGTCCTCTCCGAGTCCAAAGCGCGGTACCCTCAGATACAGAAGATCGTCTATGCGGTGTTCATAACGTCGCGGAAGCTAGTCCACTACTTCCAAGGACACCCCATTACGGTGGTCAGCTCCTTCCCGATCTCCGATGTCATCAACAACCGTAATGCCACCGGCAGGATCGCCAAGTGGGCGATGGAACTCATGGCCTTCAGCATAGTTTATGCCCCCGCACGGCCATCAAGTCCCAGGCTCTCGCCGACTTCATGGCCGAGTGGACAGAAGTCCAAACTCCACCCTCCGTCGTCGACCTCGAGCACTGGACACTCTACTTCGACGGCTCTCTGAAGCTTCAGGGCGCGGGGGCTGGCGTCGTGCTCATATCTCCCAAAGGAGAACGCTTCAAGTATGTTTTGCAGATCCACTTCCCGGCATCTAACAATGTTGCCGAGTATGCGGCTTTGCTCCACAGTCTTTGTCTTGCCGTTTCACTCGGGATCCGCCGCCTCCTGGCACGCGGAGACTCGGAACTGGTAGTCCGGCAGGTCATGAAGGACTGGTCGTGTAGAGACCCCTCCATGGAAGCCTACTGCCAAGAAGTGCGCAAGCTCGAGGACAAGTTCGACGGTCTCGAAATTACCCATGTTCTACGCCGAGACAATGAAGCTACGGATGCACTTGCCAAGCTGGGATCTAGTCGGGACGTCGTCCCGACTGGAGTTTTCATCCAGGAGTTGCACGCCCCTTCTATCAAGACAGAAACAACACCTGAGACCGAAGAACAGCAAGTCCCGGAAAGTGACGCCACTCAGCAGCCCTCATCAGAGGTCCTGGCTGTCACTCCCGACTGGACAATACCCTTCCTAGATCACCTCCTACGGGACATCCTCCCGCCGGATCAAACTGAGACGCGCCGTATGGCGCGACGCGCCAAGGCCTTCGTCATTGTCGATGGTGAACGTTACAAAAAGAGCACCTCTGGGATACTCCAGCGATGCATATCCCAGGATCAAGGAAAGGAACTGCTGCACGATATCCACTCGGGAGTGTGCGGATACCATGCGGCGCCCAGGTCGCTAGTCGGGAAAGCCTTCCGACAAGGTTTCTACTGGCCGACTGCCGTATCGGATGCTGAACATATCGTCCGAACATGCGAGGGATGCCAGCACTTCGCCCGACAGACACACTTGCCGGCTCAGGCTCTCCAAACTATCCCGATCACCTGGCCGTTCGTGGTTTGGGGTCTGGACATGGTTGGTCCCCTCAAGAAGGCTCCCGGGGGCTACACACATCTTTTCGTTGCGGTCGACAAGTTCACCAAGTGGATCAAAGCCAAGCCGGTTGCCACGATAACTGCAGAAAAGGTCGTCGAATTCTTTTGGGACATTGTCTTCCATTTCGGCGTGCCCAACAGCATTATCACGGATAACGACACCCAGTTCACCGGGCGAGTTTTTCTCCAATTCTGCGACGACTACAACATCAGCCTCGACTTTGCCGCTGTAGCACACCCGTGCACCAACGGGCAAGTTGAGCGGTCCAATGGTTTGATATTGCAAGGCCTCAAGCCTCGGATTTTCTAGCGACTGAACAAATTCGCAGGCAAGTGGGCAGCTGAGTTACCATCAGTACTTTGGAGCCTTCGGACTACCCCCAACCGGTCAACCGGCTATACACCTTTCTTCATGGTCTTTGGAGCCGAGGCCATCCTCCCGACTGACCTGGAGTACGGGTCCCCACGCGTCCGTGCTTTCAACGAGGCCGAGTCAGAGGAGGCCAGACAAGACGCTCTCGACCAACTCGACGAAGCTCGCGAGGTTGCGCTCCTTCGATCGGTAAGTACCAGCAGGGTCTACGACGCTATCACAGCCGACACGTACGCGGCCGCTCCTTCAACGTCGGCGACCTGGTCCTACGTCGAGTCCAATCCAGCAAGGAGCAGCATAAACTCTCACCACCATGGGAGGGCCCGTACATAGTCGCTGAGGTGCTGCCCGGGGGCTTACCGACTGAAGGACGGCGACGGCAACACCTTCACCAACGCGTGGAACATCGAACAGCTACGTCGCTTCTACGCCTAAATACTTTATATGTTACACATGACAGCATTAATAAAAAGACACTTTTTTCGTTCACTCGGAATAAGTTCCTCTTCCCGACTGACCCGCTACGCTCGCCCGTAGCGGACACTCGGCAAATACGTGGTTTTCCCCACACTTGTGAAATCTTTTAGTACCGTGTATAAAGCACGGCGTTAATTCCTTGACTCCAGCCGCCGGTTTACGCCGCAACCTTACGCTGCACGGGACACACGCCCACGGCTAATCCCTACACAAAGGAGGCTACAACGGGTTGGCAGGGAACAGAAACGAACGAGCAAACATACATGGGAACGAAGTCTTTTCATAGATAAAATAAACTTACTTAATAATTGAGCAGTTTATACACAAGTCACTCGGCATCCCCGAGTGCACGCCAAAGAAAATCACTCGGGCTTCCCGAGTCCTTACAAAATTCACTCGGGCCCCCCGAGTCCTTACAAAAATAACCTGGCATTACCGAGCTGTTCACTGCTACCATTATTTTCACAGGCCCGTGCGATCCATGAGAGAGTCGGCCGTAGACTCGACGGTCTTCACCATCTCCGGGATCTCTTCGTCCGGGACGTCGGCAGCGTACCCCTCTCCGATCGTTTGTATGTCTAGCAGTGGATAGTGCGACCGAGCCACCGCCAGAACCATGGTGGCCCCCGTCCGCGCGGCGTCTGACTCTAACTTCTTCACTTGGTCAAGCGCTTGCATCAGGCGCTCTGCGACTCCCGCTATAGAGTCCGGGGCCGGTTCCTCCAACCAAATGGTGCCCGCGCGCCACCCGTCCCGCAGTCAGTAGTGACTCGGTCATCCCACGGGCCTTCTCGAGGCGCGCCTTAAAAGCTGCAAAGACAACACTTCAACGGTGAGCAGTGAAGACTTGCGGACCCCGACTTGCTCCAAGTTCGAGTCAAAAACTTACCAGTCTCAGCCTCGGCGGCTCCCCTCTTTGCCGTTTCAGCAGCCGCCGCCGAGTCGGCCGCCTTGCGCTCGAGTTGATCCGCACGGACTTTCTCCGCCACGAGCATCTCCTCGAGCTTGCGGACCCGGTCCTTCGCAGCATCGAGCTCCCGAGTGCGGGTCTGCACCGCCTCGAGTTCCGCCTTAAACTTCACGGCCTCCTCCTCGGCGGCTACAAAGGACAACACATCAGTAAGGCAGGCGGCAATAAAGGACAACAAATGCCACTCGGATCACCCACCTTTGGTCCGGGCGATCTGCTGCGACAGGCCCGCCTGCAGAGCGGTGACTTCCGCCCCGCGCTTGCGGGCCGTATCCTCCGCCGACTGCCGACTCGCAGCCATCTTGTCCCACTCGGCCTTCCGCAGGTCGAGTCGGTCAAGGACCGGGAGACGGTCCTGGAGGAAGGCAATCTTGTGCTGCGACCGCTGATTCAGACTCTGCAAAAAAAGAAGGCGACAGAATAAGGTCACCCGGGACGATTATCAAAACCCTCCACTCGGTCCCAAGGACCCAACGAAGGCTCGGGGCTACACCCTCTGGGTGCGCTGTTCGTGCACCCAGAGTCAAAGGCTATCCTAGTCGCACGAAGGCTCGGGGGCTACACCCTCTGGGTGCACTGTCCGTGCACCCAGAGTGACAACTACAAAAAGCTAAGGGCCCTCCACCCGACTACCTTAGTCGGGCGGAGGCCCGGGGGCTACTCCCTACGGATGCACCTTTCCGAAAGTAAAGAGGACTCACCTGCATCAACGGGCGCAACCTTTCGTTCAGCAGATTAGCTCCCTCCTTCATAGTCTTCAGCAAGGCCGGGAGCATCTCGCCAAGCTGAGCCGCGACCTCCGTCGTGTCGTTCCACTCCTTCTCCTCCGCGAGGTAGTCGATCTCCCTGACCGTCATAGCCGGCCGCCACGGGTCCGACTCCCGGACCTGAAGTGGTCGGAGCACCAGCTCGGAGGTCGGCTGGCGAGGAGGAGCAGCGCTAAACTCCTCCATCGGCGGGGGCAGGCCACGGCTGCTCCCACGGCCCCGCGAGGCAGCCCCAGCTGACTCGGGACCTGCCTCTCCTGCGGCGACCAACTCCCGGCCGGTGTCCTCAGGTGCCCCCTAAGCCGGTGCTTCGGCGGGGGGCTCCTCCCCCCGAGGCTCGGCAGGCGAAGCGGGCTGCACGCTAGGCTGCTCGGGGGACGGCCGGGGAAATGACAACGAGGTCGCAAGAGGGGGCGACGCGGGCCGGACGTCCGACGCCGGGGGATCCCCGCCTTGGCTAGGTCCCGGGGCGCTTGGGGGAGCCTTCGGGATGTCCCCCGCCCTCCGCGTCCTGCAGAAAGGAGGTCGAGTTCGTCAGCCTTTGAAGAAAACAAAACAAACCAAACAAACAGAAAGACAATCGCCGAAACACTTACTTAGCAGATCGCGGGACGGGAATGCGCCTCTTGGGCCCCGCAGCCCGCCCCCCGGGAGCGGCAGCAGCCGGGGCCGACGAGGTCCCCATTCCACCCTGCGCCCCGAAGGCGGTGTCCGCATCTCTTTTCTCCCCCCGGCAGGGGGGAACGTCATCCCTGGCCGCCCGAGGAGTGTCACTCGGGGCGGCAGCCGGCGTCGGGTCGACACCAGCGGCAGAGCCGTCTCGCTCCACCGGAGTAGTCCCCGCATCAGCCGGCGCCACAGGGTCAGCACCAGCAGCGGAGCCATCCCGCTCCGCCGGAGTAGCCCCCGCGTCAGCCGGCGCCACAGGGTCAGCACCAGCGGCGGAGCCATCCCGCTCCGCCGGAGCAGTCCCCGCGGCAGCCGGCGCCACCGGGTCAGCCCCAGTAGCGGGGCCGTCCGGCCCGGCCGGAGCAGCTCCGGCGGCGGACGGAGCCGCCGAGTCAGGGTCGGCGGCAGAGCCGCCCTGCCCCGATGAAGCGGAGCCCGCCGCAGCAGGCGTCGGACCGGCGGCGGAGCTGCCTCGCCCCCTTGGGGGCAGGTCCCGCCGGCGTGCTCCGCCTCTTCACGCGGAGGGGGACGTCATCTTCCTCCTCGTCCTCCTCCGGGGCCGGCGCGCTCGGCGGAGGAGGGCGGGGGGCCGCGGCCGCCGGTGCCTTCCCCTTAGAAGGACCGGCGCCCCTCAAAGACCCGGCGCCCTTGGAAGAGCCAGCGCCGGAGGAAGATGCCCCGACTGCCCCCTGCGGTGGCTGCCCGCTGCTCGGGACGTCGGCGTAGCGCGGCTGGTTCCATATCTCGTCCTCCGGGAGGGGGGCATTGGAACAAAAGCCGAACAGGACTTGCCAAAACATAAAGGCAGGCCCCGAGTGAGATCTGGTGAAGAGTTGAGGAAGAACAAAAGGGGCAAGACTCAATTACTCACGTCACTCGGCGGGTTCGCCCGGCTGAAGGGCGGCGGCCGCCCAGAGAAGTCCAGGCTCGTCCCCTGGGTGACGATCCTCTCGAGCCGGCTTTGGACCTCGCCCTCCGTAAGCTCTTCAGTGGACTCCCGGGTCGCGTCACCTTCGCTGGTGTACTCGAACATGGGATGCGCCCGCAGCTTGGCAGGCTGCACCTGCCACCGGACGAAGGTCGTGGCGACGACCGCCCCGGTCACCCCGACCTTCATCGTCTCCTCGAGCTGCGCCATTAGGACGGCGACGCTGTCCCAGCTCCCTGTCGAGAGGAGGGTCCGACCAGCTCGTTTTGACTTCTGGTGGCTGGCCCGAAAGGCCGGCAGAGATGGCTCGGGGTTGGCGTAGTAGAACCAGTAGGCGTGCCAGCCCTTGTTCGACGACTGCATCGGCGGGGCCGGGTAACTCTTCGCCGCTCCGGACCTCAGCTGAAACTCGGCACCACCAACCACGGCCGGGTTGTCCCTGCTCGGCTGTGGCTTCACCATGAAAAGGTGCTTCCACAGGGCGAAGTGCGGCCGAATGCCAAGGTAGCACTTGCAGAGGGTGATGAAGCACGCGACATGGAGCACGCTGTTGGGGTTGAGGTTGTGGAACTCCAGCCCATAGTAGTAAAGCAGCCCCCGCAGGAATGGGTGGACCGGCACCGAGAATTCTCGCTCGAAGAAGGAGCCGTGGACGACCAGCTCACCGGTGTTCGGAGTGGGAATGGTCTCCCCTGCGGCGGCGCGCCACTCGACCAACTCCCTTGGTGGCAGCAACCCGAATCGCACGAGGATCTCCAGCCAGGAATCCGTCACCGACGATCTCATCCACGGAGCCATTGGACTAGCGGGCGACTCCCCTTCGCTCAGTAGTTTCCACACCAAGGCGTCCTCTTCGGCTTCGGTCGGATCGGCTTCCCAATGCAGGGATTGCATCCGAGGTGGTTGAAGTGGAGGTTAGGGTTTTGGGTGGAGCGGCACGTACGGGCGGATTTGGGAGAGGAGAAGGCGAAGAGTTCGGGCGCAGGAGGAAGAAGAAGGCAAATGGATGTGTGGGCCGAACCCGCGGTCTCTTTAGAATATAAAGGGACGGCCCGAACGGTTCGGTTTCCCCACGTCTGCACGCGCCCGGATTCGCCGCGTCCCACGATGCGCCCTTTCAGATTCCCTCACGCGCGGTTCTGACGGGCCACGCCGCGTCCTTTTCGCGCCCATGACCTGGCGGCGCTGCGATTCGTGCTGATTAATGAAGGAGGATCCGACAGTTGGCCTCCCAGGCTTAATGACCCGACGGAATATACCTCCACTAACAGCGACCAAAGCGTATTTTCCGCAAATCACTAGCCGGTTACCAGATGAATTGGAACTGGGTGCTTTGGTCGTGAAGGGTATCAAAGGCTGGCCTCAAGCAGGAACGCAGTCGCCTGAGTACACCCGAGCGAGGGGCAGTAATGGCGTGCCTCCCGTAGGCCACAAGTCGGATGCTGAGCAACTCGAAGCTGCTGGATTCTCCGCCCGGACCTGCTGAGCATTCAAGCCTCGGAGGTTTTGGTATCTGGAATCCCCAGATTCAGTGGAATGACATGGCATAAGGCTTCGTGACTCGGGAACCTATGCGCCATGGCTTGTTTTCTCTGGTTCTGATGTGAATTTCGGAGGCATTCCTTCAGGGGACTTTAGCTGGCCTTAATCCACTCGGAAAGGCTGGGTGCTACTCGGAAATCCACTCGGAATTCATGGCATGCCCCATGCTGGGTTATCAGCTGGCCCCTGTCCATAAGGATGGGCCGGGTGCCACCAGAGCTTACCCGTTAGTAGCTCACCCGCCTTAATATTCCTGCCTTACGGGTGAATGTTACTTGGCTTTAATTGTCTTTTCCGCAGGAGTTCAATTAGTCCTTCGCAATCTCCTAGCAAGCAGAAGTCAGTCGGAAAGCTCGGCCAGAGGTGAAGACCGGCAGCAGTGAGATCGTGAAGGACTCGGGGGCTACTGATGGTGACATGGCACCCGGGTATCATCAAGGAGGACGAATCCGGCCCTTTGGCCACGGGGTGGGCTGGGCCGACTACTCGAAGTCCGACTCCTACACGGGGGCGCCACATCAACGTGGAGTACAAGACATGGATGAATCTATATCCGGCTTACCCGGAATCAGTTGTAACAAGTTAGGAAATCAATCTGTTAACCGATTCGGACTCTTGTAACCCTACCCCGGTCGCCTATATAAGGCCCGGTAGGGAACCTCCGATCGACAGGAAGCTCTTAGGTCATAGACTATCTCCATTGTTTCCAAGTCCAAGCAACCTCGAGATCGAATCTCCAGGGCTTGCGGCAGTCAGGATACAAGCTATATCAACCACCAAAACACAGGACGTAGGGTATTACCTCTCCGTGAGGGCCTGAACCTGTCTAAATCCTATCTCCCGTGTGCACCCATTCTGATTTGCTGTGCTCACGCCGCCCCATAGTTAGTATTGCCGGAATAATACTCCGACACTTGGACTCATAGCCGTTGGGTCTGCCAAAGATCATCAGACAAGCGGTCTCTTTTGGAAATTCGTCACCTTCGTCCTGAGGGGGCTCTTTTTTGTTCCGATTGGGGACGTAAGGTTTATTCAAATTGTTCAAGAGGTTGCAGTCTCATGTCAGGTGGTTAGACTTGGGTCCATGAAAGTGACATGGCTGACTCATCATTTCTTCGAAAGTCGTGTTGGTGCGCTGAGGACGGCGCGGTGGGGCGCGCGCTCGACTGCAGCAACGAGATCTCCGCCCTTGCGCTTCCGGTGCCTCTTTCTGGACGACTCGGGATGAGCATCCCGACTGGGGGACTCGGACGCCTTGCCCTTGCTCCTGCCCTTGTCGTCTTTGGTAGCGCTGCGGATGGCCTCTTCGTCGGTGGCGAAGTTATTGGCGATATCGAAGAGCTCGCGCGTAGTCTGAGGGTTCTTGCGCGCTATCTTATGGATGAGGTCGGTGCTTCGAACACGTTTGGAGAAGGCGGTGATGACATCACCCTCTCGGACCTCAGGTAGAGAATTCTTCTTCTTGGAGAAACACTGAATGTACTCTCGGAGAGTCTCATTCGCCTCTTGGGTACAACTGTAGAGATCCCACGCATTTCCGAGCCTGTTGTAAGTGCCCTGGAAGTTATTCACAAAGAGGGTCTCGAGGTCACTCCATAACTGGATGCAACCCGGAGGTAAGCTGGTGAGCCAGGCTCATGCTGAGTCGGCTAGAAACAACGGCAGATAATGGATCGCGATGTAGTCGTTGCCACCATTGGTTCTGCATGCCGTGTGATAGTCGGCCAACCAGATGTCTGGCCAAGTTTCGCCCATGTATTTGTCGATGCCGGTGACTCGGAATCGCGACGGGAAGATGACGCTGCGGATGCGGATGCCGAATGCTTTTGGGCCAGCATACCCCATGCCGGAGGGGGTCGGTGAACGGCCTCGGCTGGTGGCGCTGCTGTCATCGTGGCGGTTGCCACGGTCATCCCTCTCGGGACCTCGATGAGCGCTCCGTCCGGCGTCAGCGGGGTTCCGTGCATCATGATCTTACCCGAGTCGGCTATGGACCGACTCGGCTCGGCGAGCGTTTTTGTCCACGTCCTGACGGGCGCGGCTCCATGCGGCTATGGTGCCCCGGGCATCACGATTGGGCCCGAGTCGCTTGTGAACCGCTCCAGCCGGCTGATGTCGGTCGGGGTTTGAACGGTGGCCTTCTGCGGCTGGAGGGCTTTTGGGGGGTGAAGAGCGCCGACTCCTAGCACTTGCTGAAGAGCCCGCGTGGTCCCCTGAGGCTTCGGCCTGCTGAAGAGCTGTCTCTTCTAGCAGGATGCGGAGTCGCCGGAGTTCGTCATGTCCCGGGGTGCTCTCAAGGACGTTAATGGCGCGTGCCGCCATCGTGGCAGCGACGATGTTGTGACTAGGAAGCGGGAATATTGGAACCCCGTCCCTTTCACGCATGCGGAACTCATTATGGACTTGGCATCCTCGAGCCCTCATGTCGTCGTGCTGCCGAGTAGCAACGGTGAAGTTTGCTGACATTGTCGGCGATGAAGTCCAACTTTTCGAATTGGAAAAGCTGTCTAGGATTCGGAGTAACGTCCATAGAAGCGAATCTCATGACGCTTCCCGGATGAAAACATCGTTGTTGCTGATGAAACCCATCCGGATTCGTGTAGATGGATCTATGCGCACCTCCCCTATCTGGCGCGCCAACTGTCGGAGTATTATTCCGGCAATACTGAATATGGGGCGTGTGTGAGCACAGCAAATCCAGATGGGTGCACACGGAAGACAGGATTTAGACAGGTTCAGGCCCTCGCGGAGAGGTAATACCCTACGTCATGTGTTTAGTGGCTGGTATAGCTTGAATCCCGAGTGCCGCAAGCCCTAGAGGATTGATCTCGAGGTTGCTTGAGCTATGAAACAATGGAGATAGCGTATGACTAAAAGCTTACCGATCGGAGGTTCCCTACCAGGCCTTATATAGGTGACCGGGATAGGGTGACAAGAGTCTAGATCGGTTAACAGATTGATTTCCTAATTAGTTACAACAGATTTCGGGTATGTCGGGCAGGTATTAGTCCATGTCTTGTACTCCATGTTGATGAGGCGCGCCCGTGTAGAAGTTGGACTCCGAGTAGTCCGCCCAGCCCACCCTATGGCCAGAGGGCCGGATTCATCCTCCTTGATGATACCCGGGTGCCATGTCATCATCAATGCCATTACGAGCGATTTGGGGCAATTTCGGTGAAATACAGCCCCGTATCTCACACCGTATCTACACAAGGGACCAAAATACCCCCGCTGGCTGGGACGAGTGAACGGCAGTGACATATATCTAATTTTCCCAATCAAAATCCCCCTCAAAAAGGGGGAACAAAAATCTATACGCAACATTCAAACTACAGAGGAAAAAAAAGAAGGAAATTACATCTCCGAAGAACACAACAAGAGCATATCAGAACCGCGCCAAGAATCCTCTTAGAAACACCCTCCTCTGGTTGCAATGCCTCATCTTGGGAGTGTACTGTAGCCGTAGGTGCTCCCCGTGAAGGAAGATACGCGTTGTCGAAGGAGTCCCTCTCGTCGATGTAAACGTTCATGCAGAACGCGACGTGCACACCGATGACGGCGGCGGCGAGGACGAGGGACACGAGCAGGTTGAGCCCCGCGTGCGTGAGCGCGAGCGCGAGCACGGTGGCAGCCGAGAGTGCCGCGAGCACGACACGTCGTCGACCTCGAGCCCGAGGCAGACGAGCGGCTAGCCGTCACTGCCGCCGCAGCCGAAGTAGAGCGCGAGCTAGGCTACGAAGAGCGCCAGGAACGCGAGCATGGACTGCGGGCGGTAGATGAGCCCCAGGAAGACGAGCACGAGCGCGGCTAACGCGTAGTTCGCCCGGAAGTAGGCCAGGTTCCGCCGCGCCCGCGCCTCGCCGCAGGTCTCCGGGCGAGAGAACGCCGTCGCGTCTAGCACCTCCCGCCACGCCCACGGCCACCCCACCGCCGCGGCCGCCATCGCGCTGGCCTGCGCGCGGGAGAAGAAGGCGGCCCCGGCATCCGCTGCAGTCGTCTTTGCCGCCGCCGCCGCCGGCAACGACGACGAGGGCGCCGCCCGCAGCCTCGCCGTCCACGTCCGTCTCCGGTGTCGGCGGGGGAGAGGCCGGGACGGTGCCGTAGTGCGACCAGGAGACGGTGGAGGAGGACATGGCGAACGAAGGAAACCTAGGACTAGGAGGGGTGGATCGGCACGGCGGGATCGGTGGCTCGTCGTGCCGCGTGTGATTTGCTGCTGCTGGGTGGGCGTCGATCGGGTTGCGCGGTGGATCTGGCTGGAGGAGAGAGAGACAGAGAGGAGGGGAAGAGAGGGGAGAAGGAAAATGTTTGGGGACTCCGCTTTCAAAAATTAGATATATGCCACTGCCGTTCACTCGTCCCAGCCAGTGGGGGCATTTTGGTCCCTTGTGTAGATACGGGTTGTATTTCACCGAAATTGCCTCAAATCGCTCGTAATGGCATATCTCTAAGTACATTCAAATTTTAATGGCATTTGTCCAAATCCAAAAATAGTAATGGTAGATCTCGATTTCGAGTTAACGACAGTGGCATAAATCTAATTTTCTCTTTTTCCTTTTGTTCTGGAATAGTTTTGAAAAAACAAATTCCATTTGTGCAATACAGAATAATTATGAAAATTCAAGAAATGCATGGAAATTACAAAGGAAACATGAATGATCTCGCGGAAGTAAAAAGTGTAAGAACGCTCGTACTAAATCATCGAAGAAACACTTCCGTACGATGCGTGCGCACTGCTTGGACACGGTACATAATTTGGCTGCCCCTTAAATAGTACAATGTTCATTAGTTCTATTGGTGTTCACGCGTGCGGTTCAACGGTTCGTCATGGGTTCGAACTTGGAGCCATCGTATGAATATTTTTAAATCTCCTCACTGATTGATGGAGCCCAAGACTGCTTGACGACTTTCGGTGTGGGGTCGTTGAACAGTAAGTGGGTCGCCGGCTGTTTCCAAGCCCAGTTAGAGCACACCAGGGCCGATAGACGATCGCATGGTATGAGTCGTCTGGGCGATAGGGATGGGACCCCAGGCTACCGGTGAAGGACAGTCGCCGGCGACATCAGTGTACAAGCATACCGACCCAATTTTACAAGGCCAACCCACATATTTCCAGCCCAAATGAGGCTGGTGACTCACGCACCTTACTTAGTCAGCCCACGACCATCGCCACAGAGGATTCAAGTATCCAACCCATAATAAGTATACTTGGAGCAACTCCAAGGGCCTCCCTATATTTGCCTCTTCATATCTCCATATGGAGAGTCTCTCTAAAAAATTTACTCTCCATATTTCTTTACACTCCAATGGACTCTCCATATTTCACCCTCCTCCATATTTCACCCTCCTGGGCCAAGTTTGCCTCCCCTGGCCAGCTCGGCCGCTCGCACCCAACCCGCACGCCGCCGCTCCCTTCACCTCCTCCTCCTCCTCTTCCCTCCTCCTCTCCTTTTCCTCGCGCGCGCCGCCACCCACAAGCCAAGCTGCGCCGCCGCCGTGCACAGCTCCCGTCGCCGCCGCCGCTTCTGATCTGGTGAACCGAGGCGCCTCCAGCAGATTCCGTCCGCCTGCAGCACCGCGCCGACGAGAGGGACTCATCTCCGTGGTCAGCAACCCGTGCTGGCGACCACAACGCCGGAATTCGACCGCCTCCTCCAACTCCAGCCGACGAGCTCCACTGTCCCGATCTCCCTCCACTGGCCGTCCCGCTTCAATTCCTCGCCGATGAGCCCTCTTCTCCGTCTCCTCTCCTGTTCCCCTCGAGCAATTTAGTGCTTCGGATGACGTTGGCACAGATGGAGGAGGCTTGGCGAGGCGCTACTTCTGGCTACGGGGATGGCAAAGATGGAGAAGCGCCAATTTTGGAGTCCATTATGGGGAGGCCGTTGGAGCTCGGTTTTTCTACTGTGCTCCCCAAAAATAGCTTGGAGTCCATTTTGGGGAGGCCCTTGGAGTTGCTCTTAGGCCCTGAAGTTTTGCCTCAGAGACACAACACTCCCCTTCCCCCCTCAAGTACTAACTCGGATACTTAACCCCACTGGGTACATGAACCAGCGCTAATTGTTACAACCCAATGTCGGTGATCAATTTATAACTACAGTACAGTTAGCAATGTCCTTTGAGGAAGAAATGTCTTTTCTATTATTGTAATATCTATCCTCTTGTGTTTGTATATAAACTAGTAAGCACGCACGTGAAAATTCACGTATACATAAAAGAGAGTCCAATAATATTTTAAAAAATTATAAATTAACCTTGTTTGAAATGAGTTTCAAAAGAAGCTATAGTTTAGCATCATATGGTATAGAAATAACAAGGACACAACCAAATATCTCTTAGTAAACTATCTATTCTCTAAGGCACTTAAGAAATTCTCGTACAACATTAGAGATGTTGTCTTCGGATTTGTTCCCATTGTACTTCAACAAGTTTACCAAAAACTATCTCCTCAGTTTGTAACCATCCTGCATGTGCATTATTATTATTATTACTATTACTATTATTATTATCATCATCATCATGAAGGGCTCATATGAAAAGTATCTAGAAATGTGCAATAGAGAATACTCACCATGCAAACTGATGGATCTAATTCTTCACCATTCCACGAGCGCATAAAATTAATGACAAAAATAACCAGACACATCCCTGTAGATGAATAAATTGTTACGTTGGGAGTAGAAAAATAAAATTAAATAAATTCTAGTGATTTTCAGAGCAAGTCACCTGTCTGGGTTTGTTGGAACACTCGCTGGTAATATACGACGGTAGAATAAATATTGTCATTCCAGCCAGGTTGTGCTACTTCGAGAGCAAGCTTAAGGTTAAATGAAATTGTCGACGATTGGTAAACCACCGATCTTACAGTTGTCATGAGCAGAAAATTTGTATGAGGGTAGGAACCCCTGGGGCCGTTGTCTAGTAGCACCGGTAAACACGGACTAGGATTTTTATATAGGTTCGGGTCTGTCTTAGGATAATAACCCTACGTCCTGTTGATATATATTGAATATCGAGTAGCTTACAAGGATCTATTAGTGTCTAACCTAGATGGGATCTAAACCTAGTCGGGAATCTCCTTTGGCTGGTCTGCTGGGGGTCGACTTCCTAAAGGCGACAAATCTTCTCTAGGAATTCGGGACTCGGATCGAGGCTCTAGAGAGGCTAGAACTCAATCGGCTGAAGGCCTCTGTGGGCTGGCTATCTCTTCTTTAGATCTTGTTTGATCTGTTCCCTCCTCCCTCTTTGTAGGGCTGTCGGGTCCTTTTATAGAGGGTAGTCTGAGTCATGGGAGACACGGACTCATCTCGGAGTAGAACTCTATCTTCCCTTAAACGTAGGGATAGACTTCCTAGTTTAAAGGGTCTCCTGGATCCTTACAGGGGGATCTCCCTATCTCCTAGAATCCTTTGCAGATACGTCAACTGCTCCGGCTATCCAGGGTATTGTATATGGATACCACCTCGTATATGGTAGTAATATACTACTCATCGTCAAGCCCCCCACCAGTAAGTGAAATGAGGCTAAGACGGATCAATAGAATCAACCTAGCCGGGTACAACATCCGACAAAATGTTTTCTTGAGTTATCGTAAGCGCTTTCGAGTAGGTTGAGCCGTCTACTCGGGCCCTTAGTCATCCAAATCTCCTAGTCGGGAACTGGACACCCTCGAGTAGTTTTAGGAAACTCCTAAGTAGTCCCACGTCCGAGTAGTAACTCTGGGGAGTCTAACAGATGCTTAGGTCACACCCGTGACTTTGTAATCATACTTATCTGATCCGGCGTGTTTTCCAAAATTTGAACCGTTGCGGAGGAGATTTTGTGTGGTGGTGTGAATCTTTTTCCCCTTTTTTCTGCAATTACTGTGATGACGTGAGAAACTTGAGGTGTGTATGACGAGGAATTGTGTAGAGTGGTCAGCCCCTCGCCCGACGTTGCTCTGATTGTGGAGGCTGTGAAGCCCCTGGCATTGATAACGGCCCTGGCTCTGGGTCTAGGAAGATGGGGCCTTCTTAGTCATTGTTGTCGTCGGAGCTAGTGGCCCTTGTCATGGAGGTCTCGATTTGGAGAAATATGGCGGGCCCCTGTTTGAGGTAACAAGTGAAAAGAGATATTAGTCTGTTAATCTACTCGTATTGAGACTAACCTTGCTGTTGCAACTCGCTCTGTCCGGAATGACTCCCCTCCGGTCGGAAGTCCAGGAGCTGAAGAAAGTGACTGGTCGAATATGACACGGCGTTGGAGGCAAAGAAGTCCGGGGCGGCGCAATTGGAGCACGAGAAGCTGGTCGCGGCTATGAATGAGGCCATGGATGCTTTCGTGAAAGGCTTAAAGTGTAAACCTCCTGCATAAATAAATAAAGACTCGAGTGCCTTTGGTCAATATCTATGTTATGTGAATGACTATTATGTTTTTCCATTAATTTAGAGTTAGAAACTTATCGGGAACTTGGTACTAAGTACTTGTCGAGAGCTTGTGACACTTAGCGCTTTCTACCCTTTTTTCTTTGGTCCAAGTCGAAAGACTTCGCTACTAGTCGAGGAGTTTGGTTAGTCAGGCCTTAGGTCTAGGTCAAGTGGAGGGTGCTGAGACCCCCAGTCACTTGTAGACGCGATAAGGGACCTCCCTCTCTCCCATTCGAGACTGTAGCTCAGACTTCTTCCTCTTTGTAAGGAGAAAGGCATAGGCACGTATGTCCTTCATGGTCGACAAACTATTTTAGTATCACGTTGACCCGGTTATTCCTTGCGATAGCTAGTTGGAAAGCCTTATCGGTTTGCTAAGTGTTGAACGGTTTCGTCGAATGTGTTGTACTTTGCACCCTCAGACTCCTCCTCGTCCCGAGTCAAAAAACTTTGCCACTAGTCGAGGAGTTCGGTTAGTCAGGCCGTAGGTTAAGGTCAAGTGGAGAGTTCTGGGACCCTCTGTCATTCGTCGACACGGTAAGGGACTTTCCTCTGTCCCATGAGGCTAGAGCTCGGAATTTCTTCCCGTCGCGGGTACTAAGTCTTGGGGTGTTCCATATAACACGTTGTCGTGAAAATTTTCAATCCCGTTATACCTATCCAGCCCCCAACTGTCTATTGAAAAACGAACGCTTTTGATGGACAATTAAGAATAGAAATTTTATTTAATTGAGTATTCATTTACAGCTTGAAAAGACTAAAAAAAATTATCATATCTAGAGCTGAGAACTGATATAATGCTAAAGGCGTGTCCTCTTGCAAAAGTAGTTGTGGGTTGTTCCAGGTTCTCCAGTTCTCATGTCATGACCTGTTTTTCAGAAGTGTGTTTGGGAGCGCATGCTAGGCAGAGGTGCCGGTGCGTCTTAACACCGACCCGTCCGTCGTTAGACGGGTTGCTTAGCTTGATGACCAGAGGTAGGAATCGGGTACAACTTGGGTGATCCTGAGGCTCGGGGGGCGACGTGTGTGTGAACTTACTCTTACCATTTACACATAAAACTTTCGGAGTTGATCGGTGTTCCAGGAGTTTGTGAGGACTCCATCATCTTCTATTGCTAGCCTGAATAATCCTGGTCAGGAAGCCTCGACCACTCTGTAGGGACCCTCCCACTTGGGAGACAGTTTGTTACTGTTGCCGTGGTTCTGAACGAATCGTAGAATCAGGTCTCCGACCTGCAAGGATCGTCTCCATACGTGTCATTCATAATAGCGTCGGAGATTTTGCTGGTTTTTTGGCCGATCGCATCAGCGTTTGAGTCCGTCGTTCTTCAATGTTGTGGAGGTCATCTTCTCGTCCAAGGGTTTCTTCTTTCTCGGTGTAAAGCTCAACTTGGGGAGATTTTAGCTTTAGTTCACATGGAAGCATGGCGTCGGCTCTGTAAACCAAGAAAAAGGGCGCTTTGCTACTGGTTCAGCCTCGTTCCACTTGGTGAAGGTATCAATTGTGATGAATATGAACTTGAAGCCCCTGGGCGAGACCGGGAAGGGCCCCAGAATATACACGCCCCATGTCGTGAAGGGCCACTACAAGGTAATCATCCGAGAAGCCAGTTCTTTGCATGAACCTTATCGAATCTTGTGTTGACTCTAATGCTGTCTCAACAGAATCGACCATAGAGGTCCCCACAATCGATGTCATCTGTCAACAATTGGTAAACCGCTAATCTTACGGTTGTTGTGAGCAAAAGATTTGTTTGAGGGTAAGGACCCTTGGGGCCGTTGTCTAGTAGCATCGGTAAACACGGACAATGATTTTTATACAGGTTCGGGCCTATCTCAAGATAATAACCCTACGTGCTGTTGATATATATTGAATGTCGAGTAGCTTACAAGTATCTGTTAGTGTCTAACCTAGATGGGATCTAAACCTAGTCGGGAATCTCCTTTGGCTGGTCTGCTGGAGGTCGACTTCCTAAAGGCGACGGATCTTCTTTGGGAATTCAGGACTCGGATCGAGGCTCTAGAGAGGCTAGGGCTCAATCGGCAAGGCCTCTGTGGGCTGGCTATCTCTTCTCTAGATCTTATTCGATCTGTTCCCTCCTCCCTCCTTGTAGGGCTGCCCGGTCCTTTATAGAGGGTATTCTGAGTCGTGGGAGACACAGACTCATCTCAGAGTAGAACTCTATCTTCCCTTAAACGTAGGGATAGACTTCCTAGTTTAAAGAGTCTCTTGGATCCTTACCGGGGGGGGGAGGGGGACTCCTTATCTCCTAGAATCCTTTGCAGATACGTCAACTGCTCCGGTTATCCAGGGTATTGTATACGGATACCACTTCGTATATGGTAGTAATATACTACTCATCGCCAGAAATCCTTTGAATTTTAAATATGTATCTCATGACTGGAGTATTTTTAAGCTCAGCCGGTATAGGATGGGAATCCAATATATAGACATATCTAGCATCTTGGTCAAAGATGAAGAGTATGAAGTGGCCAAGGAAAGCATATGACAATAGGATCTACAAGTGGTAGGCATTAGGAATACGTACACGACACCAACGGACAAGGGAATCAATCTTACCAACTTGCATGGTGAGATATTGTAGTTTATCCCAGGTCAGCTATCAAATAATTTTGCCTGCAGCTGAACATCAAGCTTTACGCGACGCTTTGGGTCTCGTGCAAAATCAGACACCGTCTACGATAAAAGTAAAGTTTATGTTTTGAGAGATATAAAAGGTTTATAATTCGTAGACGCATTATTGGTGGCTCACATAATATCTCCCCTCTTCATCAACTGTCGTGGAAGAGTCAATACAAGCATGCTGGTGGTGATTATATATTTTTATTCTCCTCATAATTTTAGTAGTTTTACAGTGACATATATAGGGTAGGTGGTTAGCAAAAGAAACCGTGGGAAAGTTCATAAACATGATGAAAAGAGTGATATGTGATTGGAATAACTTACACAAAACGACAGGTCCATATAGTGAATTTGAGTCTCTCTCAACAGCTGGAGCTCGTCGCATACGAGTATTCGTACGACCAAGTTGAACAATTGTTGTCCATATGTTGGTCCATCTTTAGTGTGTCGTGTATATTTTTTAGACTTAAACTAATTGGTTAAGCCTTGGAGCTTCGCACCCATTCTTTCCTATGAAACAATCAGTTGCTTTAAGTATAATAACATAAAAACAATGTATATTAACACCAATATATTTTTAACATAAGTGACTTACTTCAAACACTCGGTATGATCAATTGACATGGTATATTTGCAAAGTTCGTCTACTATGTCATGTGCGTTCGTCGGCATGATGGGAATGGAAAGGGGACATAGTAATGACTGGTCTTCGGTTCCATCAGATGAGTTTGATCGCTTGATTCACTTGGCAAGACTTTGCAAAATTACATCTGCATATATTTTTTATTTATTATCGCCAATATGTTCATACTTTGGACATCCTTTATCTTGTTCAATTCCAAATGCCAGCTAACTTGTGCTAAAATTTTCATATCGTCCTGCAAAGTAGTAATCAGAATTAATTTCTTAAGAGAATAATTTAACATGGAAGCTACTTTTGTGATCCCGAATAAAATATTTGCGTAACATAGTCGGATAGCATATCTCTTGTCCAGTATTCCATGTAGTTTAGCATAAATAGTCCACATGATGAGCTACAGGATTACAAAATCATGATGTAGACCTTCATTTGGATCGTAGATTTTTAAATGAGTGAATGCATGTGGGTTGTGATTAGTGTCAGCTATACCTATCTGTCTACATTGGTTTCTGAAACTGTTCTATGACTGGCCATGTTGTAACATGGAGGTCCTGCCACTTATGGTCTTTATTTATGAACTCTTTGCTTTATGATGCAATGTTTAGATGATTATCAAGTCCTCGCACCTGTTAAATGACAAAAATATTACCAATTCAACTAAAATAAGCAGAAATATTAATCAAAGAGGAGTATGGAAGTAGTAATTACTCGCCATAGTAGTGAGGTCATCGCGGTTCAGTCCAGCACCTAGTGAGTCGAGCACCTGTATCTCACATTTTTTGGCGTTGACAACTGCTAGATACCAATGACACTGAGTAATGTTAACTGGAATGAAAACCTGAAGCAAAAGTTTTGTAAGTCGTAGCCACAGGTAGGTAAACATAAATAACGAATTAAAATCATAGGTAGGGAGTTAAGTCTAACCATGTCATGGTCTACATAAATATTTACCCTTTTTACTATATGCTTATGATCTGCTAGGGTAGAAATGAATGTATTTTCTAGATATACATTTCCACCGGCCCTATACGGAGGTAGATCAACTCACGCTATTGAGTTATCAATTTCTGTCGAGTCGCATTGTTGACTAGACTAGATGGAGAGGAAGTTGTATTGCGGATTCATCTCATACATGACATTCATCGCAATTATTTCATACACATGCATATACATTGGAATTTGAATTTTATTCAATTAAAGAATATAAATGTAAGGTCTAATATAGAAGTACAAGATACAAAAACAAAGAATCATACTAAAGGAAGATTACAAATATCTGTTACAAGAATAAGTAAAGAAAAATTACATGAGTGATTTCTTCTACCTATATAAAAATATCTAGACCTAATCTTTATGTGTCGAGTCGTAGAGGAATACCGAGCGTAGGGGGAGGCAGCCTTCGAAAATATTTGCGATATCCGAGGACACCGAGTATATGCACTCGGGACCATTAGGATCTCACAAATTGTTGTAGGAGGCAAATGGTTTTGAAAACAATGTTTTTAAAATAAATGTAGTTCCACCGGCACAATTTCATCGAAACCTGCAAGATTAGTGTTAGAGTATTATTCCGGCAATACTGAATATGGGACGGTGTGAGCACATCAAATCCAGATGGGTGCACACGGGAGACAGGATTTAGACAAGATCAGGCCCTCGCGGAGAGGTAATACCCTACGTCCTGTGTTTGGTGGCTAATATAGCTTGAATCCCGAGTGCCGCAAACCCTTGAGGATTGATCTCGAGGTTGCTTGAGCTATGAAACAATGGAGATAGCCTATGACTAAAAGCTCTTGCCGATCGGAGGTCCCCTACCAGGCCTTATATAGGCGACTGGGATAGGGTTACAAGAGTCCGGGTCGGTTAACAGATTAGTTTCCTAATTTGTTACAACAGATTCCGGGCATACCGAACAAGTATTGGTCTATGTCTTGTACTCCACGTTGATGAGGCGTCCCCGTGTAGGAGTCGGACTCCGAGTAGTTGGCCTGGCCCACCCTATGGCCAGAGGGCCGGATTCGTCCTCCTTGATGATACCCGGGTGCCATGTCACCATCAATTAGTTACGAGAGCAAAAGAATAGTTGAAATGGAACCTAAATATTTTTATTTTCAAAAATAGGTTCATGGCTAAGACCCTTAATTGACAAATCTAATATATATATGTATATGAAAAAGAGAGGTGAGAATAGTAAAATATTTTTATTTTATCTATACTACTTTGCCTCCATGAGTTTTCTTTTTGTTTTAGAAAATAATTTTTTTGAAAGCAATAGGTTGTGATAAGGCATCGTCCATTAGAGGAATTATCCAGCAGCCACATATATTGACCCAAGTCAAAATTCTTAGCGTAGAAGGCACCCAAAGCATTAATAGTTATCCCATAGTGGCACCACTGAAGTAAGGCAGCAAGAGGTGGCAATAAAATTTCCACCAAAAAGGCCTCAAGAAGGCTCGGTAGAAATAGGAGCAAGACAACCAGATAGAGTAAGCCACCATTTTCACCATAGACCCCAGTGTAGAACCAGCATCCTTCACAAGAAACCACTCAAAGAAGCCATGATGACCTCTTAGGAAGACCAAGACCAAGCGGACATCAGGAGCAACAAGGAGGAGGAGCTCAAGTGGATCAAGGCAACTAGGCAAAAAGTCGTTAGTTGGTCAAGAACACCAGGACCAAGAATTTAGGAAGCCAAGTCTGCTTTGTCCAAACTGAGACTAAGGTAAATTTTCCATCCGAGATCACCATAATATATATGTACACATGAATAAAGGATAGACACGGTGGAAATGACCCTCAGTTAAATTTCATAATAGGGTTTTAACGCAGCCATTCTATAACATCTGTTCTCATCAGATTTACCTTTTCCCAAACCTTTCTTAGAAAATCATCATAGAAAACAACAATTAATTTAGGCAGCTAGTACAGAATCTTGCTCTTTCAGTTAACGAACTGATATAGATATATGCACATATATAAAGAGTCCATTCATATAGCCAGATTTTCATTTAACACCATATGGTAGGGTCAGAGGGCATAAGCACACAAGCATGCTTCACATATCAGTGCACAAAAATAATGAGCAATCACTGATCAGCTCAAAGACAACAGCATATTCCTAATAAATATAGCATCCTTTAGTATTGTAGAATACCAGCCAAAATCAAGCACAATGTCTATTCTTATCAGGCTTTATTTCCCTTTCAAAAATTCTTCTCTGAGATAGACATCATAGGGGGTAACTAGAGAACGTTAGCGTCATGTCCTTAGTAGGGAAGAAAAAACT
The DNA here is from genome assembly GCA_019208055.1 of Stipa capillata. Lineage (NCBI taxonomy): Eukaryota > Viridiplantae > Streptophyta > Magnoliopsida > Poales > Poaceae > Stipa > Stipa capillata. The sequence goes on along the minus strand of JAGXJF010005649.1, from coordinate 352,034 downwards.
AAGGAACAGCATGTACCAGAACACATGTAAGCATAGTTGATTGGAAAAAAATATACAGAGCTTTATAGGACCAATTTCCAGAACCTCATATGAGCAGAAGACATGCATAACAATTTACTAAAGCATCCAGTAACATCAAATTATATGTATCAATGCTAATTTCCCAGCAGTATAGCAACCAAAGCATTCACCACTGCTACTGCTAAGACAAGAGTAACCCTAACCAAATCAATGTAGAAGAGAAGGGGAAGATGAGGAAATACTTGCCAGCAGTGAAGAAATCAAGCGGCACCGGTTCACCCAAGGCGTGCCACCGGCAGGAGGCGGACCTGGCGGAGCACCGCCGGAGGCTGGGCTACATCGAGCTGCAGGCCACCCCGGGCAGCATGGCAAGGGCAACTGGAGTGGGCGGCAGCGTCAGGGGCAACCAGTGAAGGCGGCACACACGTGTGGAAGTCAAAGCAGTGCCATCACCGGTGCTGCACCAAAGAGAGGCAGCAGCGCCGTTTGCAGCGTCAACCTGAGGCTGGTCCGGCGGTGTTGGACAACCTCAGTGGAGGTGCAGGGACGCTCGGGAGAGGCCGAGCGCCGAACGAAGGAGATAAAGAAGGCGCTCAGCGGCGGTGTAGTCACCATTCGAATCTAGGCGGCGACGACATCAGGTGGCGGCGGTGCGCAAGAGGGCAAATGGGATCAATGCGTTAGATGTGAGTGCGGGCATGTGGGAGACAGAGAGATGTGAGGAGGGGTGATGGTCAGGCATGTCTTCCAAATGTTTTATGTTTGTTTTGATGTCTGCAAAAAGGGATTTGCTGGTAGAAAGGTCATAAGACTTGATGGGTTTTTTTCAAAGGTGCTTGCCAAGGTGAGTTGATACATGCCATAAGTAGAGATGCTAATAATCAAATCACCACAACAGGAAATCCTCGTAGAGATGTCCAAATTATATACTAGATGCACTTTAAATCATCTCTAGGTGATTGTAGAGTCGCTTCTATAAAGCGTCTCCCAACGAACTGTGTCAAGAACCGTAGAGATGCATTATAAGCATTTCTTCAAGAAATGAGACGTTTTATAAAACATACCTATGTTTATAGAGACACATTAATAGATGCACTTATGCATCGCCTCTACCAATATGTAAAGTCGTTTTGATGCATGCTAAAGAAACATTGATACACCTTCTTCTTTAGTTGAAAATGGATATTTTATCTATCATTGTACTCAAATATATTCACAAACGTATTCTCGCTGTCATGTGACCACAAAACACCAAGAGTAATCCAACGCATTGTAGGAAAAATAATTTACATTAGATAAGAGTAACAATATCTTACAACTAATGCAGCGCAGTAGGCAGTAGCAAGTTGTTGTATGTGACGGGTTGTGCCAGTTGTCCTCAACACATAACTGTGCCGCTCGCAACAAAGGACGAGCTGGATAGCACGCCAGGGGAGAACGACGACAAGGAGCATTTCCATGATGCCCTTGACCACTGGATCCACTCTTAAAGCTGTGACTCAGGCCAGGTCGGGTCGGCCCGGCACGAGCCCGGCATGCCTCGGGCTGCAGCGTGGCCATGCTGGCACAACCCGCCAAGCCCGCCGTGCCGTGCGGGGCCGACATGACGAGCCGCAACCAAGCCCAAACACGGCACGAGCACACCATGGGAGGCGAACGGAGGAAGCGTGGCTTTAGGGAGGACCGGAGGAGGGCAGCCGGGCCATGTGCGTGATGGCGGCGGTCGGCAGACCGAGCGGTGGCGCGCGCGAGGAGGGCGGCGGGAGGAGGTCAGCGAGAGGAGGGCGCGCGGTGGAGGAGAGAGGAGGCGCAGGACTCGTGGTGGCAGCGGACTGGTTGGTGACGCATGTGAGGGAGGAGAGAGGAGGGAGGAGGGTAGCGGGGGAGTTGGGGAAGACCGGAAGAGGAAGAGGTGGACGACGGCTGATGCGGGATTTGGGGAAGAGTTGAGGGGAAGAGTTGAGGGGAAGAGGCGGAGAGCACCTGGGGGATCGAATAAGGAGTGGCAGGGTGGGGGCATGAGGGGCCGGGAGGGCACGTGGGGTCCCTGGGGGTGGCGGGGTGGCCAGGTTGGGTGAGGGGGGATTGGGGGCCGGGGAGAGGACGTTGGCACATGGCCACGTGGTGTGGGCCTAGGGCTTGACCGGGTGAGGGAGTTAGGGTTAGGAGGGTAGATTGGTAGGGGGCTAGGAAAAAATAAAAGATAGGAGAAAATAGAAAGAAGAGAGAGTAGAGGAAAAAAATAAAAAGAAGAGAGGGAATAAAGGGTAGAGGAGAAAAAAAGAAAAAGTAAAGAGATAAATATATAAATAAAAATAATGGTAAACACAAAAATAATTGGAGAAATAACTAAATTTTATTGATACACAGTCATTGCCTCATTAAAAATCTTACACTCTAGTGCGGAGTACCTCCTGTAAGGAAAAGAGTATAATAACTATCTTTGCACGCATACATGGATGCTACTTAATATCAAGATTCTCAAGGTTGGCCATGGTCTTCGTGATCTCCGGATCCTCGAGCTGATGTTGTATTTGGGTCTTTGCTTTGTCCCCATCATCGAGGCAAGTAAGTGCCTCAACCATATTAGGTGCGTGGGATGACCTTCTTGGCTCGATTATCCTTCCTACCATACTAAAACTGGCTTCCGATGAGACAGATGATACCGGAACCATGATTATATCTTGTGCAAAATGTGATAGCACGGGATATATCCTATGATGGTTCTTCTATCACGTGCGTAGATTGACATTTTGGCCTTCTGCAAGGTCAAACTCAGTTTCTGCATAAGGTGTGTCAAGGTAGTGGTTGATCTCTACTTTGGGATTCCATTATGTCCTGCCAGATGTTTGGGAAGACGATTCACTAGAAACTCTGCCTTTTAGCTTCTTCCACACAATGGCGACGCTCAAAGTGATATTTCCTTGTGGTGTTACCGATGCACTTGTCCTTGGTTGACCTTAAGAATACGTTCTGCGATGGCCTCTCCAGTGTGTGCCTCATCTATTGACCTAAAGCCTATGACTCGTTTGCTTAAATTATATTCATCATCCAAATAGTGTGCAACAACACTAAGATAGACAGACCTTTGATGGGAGGAAGTCCATATGTCAGATGTTAAAGAGAAAGAAAACTCATTTTTATGTACTGATCTTTTAGTTCTGCCATTTTACGATTGTAAAGTGATACTATGTCTCTTGTAGTGGTTTTTCTAGTGACGTGATTGTACTGTGGGCAAAAAGCACGTTGGATCAATCTCTCAAACCTCGCGTTTTCCCCCATACTAATTGGAAGATTCTCGCTAACTATGTATTTAGCTATCTCCTCTCTTGCCAGCTGAGGGTTATACATCCATGTACTTACCGAACCATCAGGGCAAAGACTAAGCTGGGTTTCACATGACGCAGTGGTGAACAATACATGTTAGTCCTTTAACAACTCCATTGTCTCAACCAGGTATCTCCCTATTATTTCTATGCTTGAGGCTGTTAGACTTAGATGTAAAACTATCGTAAGGATCAAGAGAATAGGACTAGGGCAGAGAAGTGGAGAGGGAGGATTGGTCCTAACATATTCAAAAAATTAAAACTAAACATCAAGATCTGGACAATGTCAAGTTCTATGGAATGGGAGAGATGGATTTGAGGTTAAGGAGGGAGAAGTATGAGGTTCACTGTAAACCTGGAGCAGAGATATTGTTCATGTTGATACTGGCAACTGGTTGGTCTACCATGCTGTCATTCACTCAGTGCTATCTATTGAGTTGGCAGAAATGTAGATGATTTTATTGATAACTACTGCACAATAGATGAGTATAAAGAAACATACGAACATTGCCTACAACCTATTGAGGGTGAAGAGAGTTGGGAACCTCTGATCATCCAAGGCCATCATCTCCAGGTTATATAAGGATGCCAGGAAGACCAAAAACAGAAAGGAGAAGGGCAGCAAGAGAGCCTGCCAAGGGTCCAAAGCTATCAAAAAGAGGGACTAAGATGAGATGTGTTGTTTCCCAAAGTACCACACACAACTCCAGGACATGTTCAGAAAATCCTAGTTCTAAGAACATGCAAGCACAATATGCTAGAGCTTCTGGCAGCACTTCTCAGGTGGATACCTGCAAAACATCTCTTCAGTCTTGTTTATTTGTTAAGGTAATTGATATGCTTATCTCTGTAGGTGGTTAGGCAACGTCAGGCCAATCCATCTGCAAGTCAAAGTGCACCTACCCAGGTATATACCTGTGTAAGATCTCTTTTTGCTTATTTAGTTGTTACTAATAAATATGTTCATCTCTGCAGGTGATTAAGCAAGCTCAGGGTAATCCATTTGCAAGTCAAAGTGCACTTTCTCAAGGATCCCAGAGATGCTCCATAAGAATGTTAATTTTTTGCCTAATTTTTTAGTAATAGAAAAAGAGTAAATTGGTCCAGGAACTTTAGAGGTGGGAGCATCATAGTCCAAGAACTCTGAAAAACGTGTATCTGGGTCCCTAAACTTGTTTAAGTGAAGCAAGGGTCATCCAAATAAGGACAGCTGGAACTCTCGACCGACGTGGGCATGCTCCAGCTGTTCTCATTTGGATGACTCTTGCTTTACTTAAACAAGTTTAGGGACTAGATGCACGTTCTCGGAGTTTCTGGACTATGATTCTCCCACCTCCAAAGTTCATAGACTAATGGTGTAATTTACTCATAGGAAAACAAGCAACACTATGCATACTATTTGATACATCATCTCCTCCATGCAACCTGCAATGTCTCTCATTTTGTGATTAAAATTGGAGCTTCCGAAAACAATGGAGGTTCAAATAACAAGACTGGAGGGAGCAAGAAGTGATACAAATGACTGGATGTTATCTAGCTGGGCATGTCAGCTAGAGTGTCTTTAGATTTGAAAACATTATAGGAAATATGGTAATTTTGCCCTAGAAGTTCCAAATTCCTTTTGCTGCTACAACATTTCCAAACTTACGGGGTTGCCGCATGTGTAGTATCTCCTCAGTGGATTGGCATTGGCTCCAGGAAATCCATCGTGGAGCTTTCTCCCCACAGAAGCAATTAACTACTCCCTGTAGGCCTCGGGCGCATGCGTGCCCTCTCTTCTTCCGCGAGATGCCACCAACGAACGGGATGAGCTCGGGCTCGCATCCGTCATGGCCGGATTTAGGATGATTTGGACGATATGAACCCTAATCCTCTCAATTTAGGGGAAAATAGATGACGCCGTGGCCCCTTTCAACCCCCTTGCCACGTCAACCGAAGGGTTAAGTCTGACATGGCGTTTATGTGGACTAAATCAGTGTCAGGCCGAGCCACGTTAGATAAACCGGAGCTAAAAACTAGCATTCGAGTTAGTACTTGGGGGTATTGTGTCTCCCAGGCAATAACTCAGGGGTTAAGCATACTTATCCCTCTTAAGGAAACTGCCCTCGCCGCCCCACCGCTGCGACGCGCCTCCCCCGCCGCACCGCCCTTGCCTCTGCGCCTTCCTTTTTGTCGCCGCCCACCTCCGCGCAACAACCTATGATTGAAGAAGCGTGGTAGCAGCTTGGCCACAACATGGGAAAGAAGCGCGGCAGTGATGGCCCTTCCTTGGCATTCAGGGCCACGAACCAGGTCGTGTCGCTCCGCGAGGAGAGCTCCGGGAAGACGCAAGCCGACGCGGCGTCCCTGCTGAGGGTCCAGCACCTGCAGCAGCTAGCCACGTGGGCCAGCGGGGAGGCAGGGGTGGAACCGATCGGAGCACTGCTGGGCCACCGCCTCGCCACGAACACCGAGGCGGCCGGGATTCCCCTAGGTGCCTCCACCTTCCTTTGCCATAGGTGAGACTTACAGCTTTCTAGACCTTGCTTGCATATTTTGCTTCTTGTGTGTAGCCTCAAAATGCCCATACTGTTGACCATATCAATCTGCCCCTTTTCTTGGCATTTTAACCTCTACTAGAATTTATTTTTTTTTCACTTGTGTATCCTAAACCCTAAACCCTAAACCCCAATCTCTAAAACCCTAAACCCTAAACCCTAAACCCTAGACTAACCCTAGAAACTCTAAACCTTAAAACCCTAAATCCTAAACCCTAAACCCTAAACCCTAACCCTAAAACCCTAAACCCTAAACCCTAACTGCCTCTCGATGGTGTAGCCATACCCCTCTCGTGGAGTAAGGGTGATCGGGTGGATTGCCTTACTCGGGGCAGTTAAGGACAAGACCCCAGCCACCGCAGAGCTCCCTTCCCAGCTTGTCACCCTCGCCCCCGAGCTCCCTCCCTTCAGTTCCTGAGCAACCGCACAAGCCCCTCCACCTTCCCCTCAGCTTCCCAAGCCAATTCTCCTCGCTCCCGAGCCCGGCAACTCCGCCGCCGACGCCTCCATCTCCGGCGAGTTAAACCGAGCCCCTCCCCCCATGCTAACCCTAATTCCCATGAAGAGCTTTCCCTTTTTTCACAAAAATGGAATCCCGAGCTCCTGTGGATCATTCCCAATTGTCTCCGGCGAGCTCTACCGGCGGCCAATTTCGTCCCCGCCACCGGCGGCCACCGTCCCCGTCACCCCTCCTCTGTTCTCCCCTCCCCAGGCCAGGCCGTCGCCTCCCTCCTCCCTCAGGCCGGCCCATTTTCTTTCTTGGGCCAATCCCGAGCACAACAGGCTGGTTCGGCCAGGCTGTTTCCTCTTTTTCCTTTTTCTTTTATTTTCTTTTGTTCCATTTCCTTAGCAGGCCGTAGCCCATTAGTGACTCTATAGCAGCCCGACAGCAGCCCATTAGCTAAACCACTTTGAGCCCAGTGGAATTAGATTTTCTTCTCTTTTTTCTTTTATCTTTTTATTCGGCTGAGCCCAAGACCCATATCTAGCCCTACCTAGCCCAGATCCAACCCAATCCTAGCCCATTTTTAGCGCAACCCGAGGGCCCTAGTGGGCCCTAAATTATTTTGCGGGCCGACCTGACCCGTCGGGCCCGAAACCCTAAAAACGCTATAATATACCGTTTCGATCGTCTCGACGACATGGTTCCAATTTTCCACCCCGTTGAACCAAATTCTCTCTCCTGAACACGTGAAACCATAAAACCTTTTTGACCCACATATGTCCCGACTTCTCCTTCGAAACCCTACCCCGCACTCTATACCTCCCTCCCACTTCTCAACACCCCGGTTTCAACCTCACATACCCCACCTCCTTAATTAAGGTAATATTTTCCAACTATTTTACATTTTGCTCCTAGCTCGCATTCGTCGAGCCCGGACTTATGGGAGTTTGGATCTTTTCGCCAATAGGATGCGGTAGTGACAATCCGACGCTCGAGAGGGACTTCGATAATGAGGATCTTCTTGAAGACGATGATCCAGCCGATCACGGTGCAATAGGCAAGGCACATTCCTTTGTTCATGTTGATCCCAATTGCCTACTACCTATTGTATTACTAGCTTAGCTAATTATTTTCTGCATGTTAATTTGGTACCGTGATATTTTTGAATGATGTGATCGAATAGTTATCACCTACCACCCCACAGCCCAGTTATTTTTGTAAGCCATATTCACCTTGAAGACCTTAGGATAAATATAAATTATATCAGTATCCTTCACCGGCATTAGAGGTTAGGTCAGAGCAACTATAGAAATGTTGATAACCCTAGGTCTAAAGCTCGGAAGATGTGATTTTCAAGAAATTTGCCGACGGTTGGGGACAGAGAAGATGGGGCCCATCATGTATCGATGGTGTAGCCATACCCCTCTCGTGGAGTAAGGGTAATCGGGTGGATTGCCTTACTCGAGGCAGTTAAGGACAAGACCCTTGTGCTTAGTGATGAACATAGAATCCGCTCAACCACATGTTTGACTTGTTGGACCTGGTCTAGTAAATCTGCTCTACCTGCTGGACAACTACAGACTAGCTTGCCGTTCCACTTCTCTGGAAGGCCCACAGAAGCGAAAGAGGTGATAGGCCATTCGATGGGAAATCACAACTGGAACTCACCTGACTCCTGGATCGCGTAGTTGATATTGGCCCATCGGCTCCCGGGAGAGCGAGTGATGAAAGTTCCTGGTTAGAAACTTCAAAAGATAGAGCAGATAAAAAGCCTTGTTATCTTACCTCTGTTGACACACCGATGGGAGTGTGTTAATCTTGAGTGACAATAAGAGGTATAGATATCATGTGGGTAAAGCTGAGCAACTTTGCAGAGTAACAATAAAAGGTATTCGAATACGTCGTGCTTCCGGTCAATAAAGCTGTGTTCAAGGGTGATTCCTACTACAAGGCATAAGTAGAATTTGGTAAGAGATAATTGAATTGGTAATGAACCGACGAGGTTATTAACATACAATTGCTTTGGAGTCCAACTGCTTTTTGTTGTATCGTTTTACTAATAAGATGAAGTCTAGAGTTATGCATCCACCAAATAATGTGAACCCTATTCCCTTCCTTTGAGAATCCCTGCATGGTAGTTAAACAAGTAATTTCCCAATATGGTTTGCTGAGTACTCCATGTACTCATTGCTACTCTAACAATTTTTCAGAAGAAGCGCAAGACGAAGATCTACTGTCGACGCGTTAGGGTTACGACCGCACTCAAGCCTTCCTGTGGGCTTTCGTTGGATCTTTTGAGTGTAGGTAATGTTTTGGGCTTCGCAGCCCATTAAATTCTTGAAAATTGACCCATAGGTCATATTTCATTGACATAACTCTTCTTGTTGATCGTAAGCAGATTTGATATTCTTTCTGTCCACGGCTACAAATCCTGGGCAGTCGCAGGATAACACCTCGGTCCCGTTTTACAAATGGGGTATACCCTGTTTGAAAAATAGGGTCGTGACACGGAGCTCATGCCGGATGTGGCTTGTCGTCGTTGCATGCAAGTCTTTTTTGTTTCAATAGATCGACACGCAACTTTGCGTGTTTGAAAAGAAGATACGTGCTCTTGATCAAAATATGTACATTTGAGACGTGGCCGGTGAGCCTTTATTTAAGAGAGAATTGTAAATTTCTCCCAAAATTGACTGACCTTTCTTTTTTTTTCTAGTTGATCTGCCTCTTGTAAATTCCCTGCCATAGGTCTTTTGAAAATTACCCAATAGGGGCCTTACCCCCACCTTAACCTGGACTTGCCCTCACCTCTAATCCATCCCAAAACCGGCGTCCAATCCATGCCGAGCGCACTCGTATTTTGTTTTGACTTGTTATATCGCTATCTGTATCTATGTGGGGATTTATATGTAAGACTGTTTTTTGTTTTTGCCATATAGATGTCAGAATCTATATCTGATAATTCATTTTTTCCGTCATCTCATATATATGAGGATTTACATGTGAGAATACTCTTTTTCCATGTATATGTTAGAATCTATACGTGAGAATAATTGTTTTTGGTAAAAAATGGATTCAACAATCTATGCTATCTTAGAACAAACCATTTATATGGAAAAATTTGAGGGCAGATTTGAGCAAAAGAGCGAGGGAGACATAGCAGCGAGGAACAGAGAACAGGTAGAGTCAAAGCGCTCTGTTCCTGGAGATGGGGGCAGCATCCTGCACGCTTGAGGAGGGAGCAAGCGGAGGGTATTTTGGTCAGTTAATGTATGATCCTCAAGGTTATCTCCTAATGGGTTTAATTTCCACCAATTTTTTTTCCTATCTTCAGGGTGACTTACCCATATTACACCATTTATCGTTTGGTAGCCATTCTTAATTAATCCAACAATGTGTTGATCAAGTAGTACTACTTCTCGACAACGACTACCCACAATCCGGTTTACTCATAGCATCTAAACCTTTAATCATACTAAAGTATTTCAACCATCGGACACACCCTTCAATAGTTACTTTTAAGTTGAATTAAATCTTCACAAAACATCTGCTTACCACACCCTATAACCAAGATAATAATCCTTCGATCTCCAATATTGCACTATATCTTTTAAGTTGTAATCCAACCGTTCTTCATTAATCATATAAATCTCATCCTCTCAATCTTCTTCATTCTTACACTTCTCCTAGTATTAACACCGCTAATCAATCACTATATCCTTAATGTCTTATGTTTCCCAATTTTATATCTTCTTCCTCCTGATCCACCGAACATACATCTTGTTGTCTCAGGATACATCCCAAATCCATTAGTAATGTTGCCATATATACGTCTTCTATCGTATCACCTGCCAACTCATAATAATCCAAGCCCAACGGCAATACTTCTAATTTCACCAATATCAAATGACTAAACCAATCTTCGGATCTATTACAATTATTGGCACCAATAGCAACCTAAGGTCCTTATCACTAGAGACCTATGAATACATTAGATCCTCCGATAATGCTTATATCATGAACCGCCAAAGATCTATTCGTCTTTGATGCTAAGTCATAATCATAATCAACTGGTCTAGTAATCAATTTCTACTTCTGTCCATCACTTTCTAATTTAAAATCAATGTCGAGGAAATTATCTACTAGCAATAATTAACTACTGTCGGCGTGTAGACGCCTCTAGCGGTGGTCCGGTTGGACCCCCTTTGGGATTCGGCCGGGGGCGATATAGAGTTCTTCTTATGAGCCGGTGACGGATCGTGGGATAGATAATATTTGGCGCAAGAGACACAGGGATTTATCCAGGTTCAGGCCACCCGGAGGTGTAATACCCTACGTCCTGCTTTTTGTGTGTGTGTTTGTATTGATTCTATGGAGGTTACAAGGGTGTTCTTCCTTACAAGAGGCTGGCTTAGAGCCCACTGAAGATGTTCTATGAAAAGTACTATCTGTGGATCTGGATTCAGGAATCCAACCAACCGATCTCACCTAGAGTTGTATGCTTATCAATTAGCCAACCCTTTGCATGGCCTGGGAACTCCCCTTATATAGCCGGGGGTTCACCACAGCGGCCAAGGGTGACTTGGGTGCTAAGGAAACGCCCATTCCTCTATTTAATGCGCTGCGCCGATCCTCGAGCCATACGCCTCCCTGCCATGCCTTCGAACAGGGGCCCTGACATCTTTATGTCCAGCGGGCCCCGCGAGAGAGGACTTACCGGTGCTCTTCTGACCGAGTTGGCGAAACATCTGCTCCCTGGGCCCCGGTGTCAGCGACCAAACGCGGGCCACGGGGCGCGCGGTGATTTGACCCAAAGGGGCAAAAAGGGGTGACAGCGACGCGGGCGCGCGGGGCGGCGCGCCTGGTCGGTCAACAAACCTGTCAGACGGACCCATCCCCTGGCAGGGGCTATGGCAAAAAGGGATTTGCCCTGCATCGGATGGGACCCGGCCTGACCGAATTCATGCCCTCATAGGGCTTAGCATTTAATGTCCGAATGACAGGCATTAAATGCTTCTGCAGGGGTTGAGGCTTGCGGGAGAAGCCAACATACTGCAGCGGTGGGCCCGGAGGAGGGCCCCACAGGGGGATCCTACGACCCCCGAGCGCTCTGATCCCGAGCGACCCCCTCGGCGCCCGAGGGGCGCCAGCTGTCCCGGGCTGTTCCCGGGTGACCCCGAGCGCTCGGGGAGCGCTCGCTGGAGAGTCGCTTGGGACTTCTCTTCGGGGAAAACGCCAGGAGGTTCGCTCGGGGACTCCCCCGAGCACTCCCCTGGGCCCCACGCCCTGCGGGACGCCGGACGCTCGGGGAAGGAGCCCCGAGCGTTTCCTCGATTCTTGGGCCTCGGACCCTCGGGAGCCCGGGGCCCTCTTTAGAGGGCTTGCATGGCCCGAGCACCCAGGCTTAGACCACCGGGCCCACTTGCCACGTCAGTGGGGCCCTCGCCGTTCCGGCCGCCACGTGCCACGCCCTGCGGCCTCTGGTTGGTCTCCACCGGCGGTTCGGGGGACCCTGGGCCCCATTCCGCCGACAGTAGCCCCCGGCCTTGTCTTCCAGTGACGGCCCAAGGGGCCGCGCCTGGGGATAAGGCCTTCTCTTCTTGGGCCAAGCAAAGAGGCCGGCCTATCCGGATGCGCCTTGCGGAGGGGCGCTTTAATGCGCGCGCGCAGAGTGGAAGGGGCGCCCAATCCGCGCGCTCCACCTGGCGGCGCTTCGGTTTTTATCCCGCGCGGGAAAGGCGCGCGCCTTTTTATGCTGCGCCGGCGGTTGCGTGCCCCGGGTTTCGCGCGACCGCATTTTTACTGCGCACGGCAGTGAATCCGCAGGTCATGATTACACGTCCTCCGGGCTTCGCGCGGCCGCAGGCCCACAGCCAATGACAGCGGACTGACAACCCACGCGGCACAAAAATCGCTGGGCGCGGGCGGTTGAACTTCCGAAGCCATTTTCTTTAAAAGAAAAACGACCCCACACCTTTTCGACCTTCCGCACCCCTGCGCAAAAACCCTCTGCCTCCAAAGTTCTTGCGCTCCTTCGTCTTCTTCCTCTCGCCGCCACCTTCTCCGCCTCCGTAAAACTTTCTCTCACCGCCACACCGCCGCCACCATGACTCGCCGCCAGACCCGATCGACCCCCCTGGACAAGGACGCCGTGATCCCCAAGTCCCGCTTCCTCAACGAAGAGGCGATGGACAGAGTTCGGAAGCTGGCGGTGCCGGAAGGCCGGCCGCATCCGACAAGGGTTCGGCCGGCGACGTTTCCCGCCGGAGCCGCGGGCGGACGAGACGGTCATCTTCGTCAGCTTCCTCACCGCCGGGCTGCTCCCGCCATTCTCGCCATTCTTCATGGCGGTGCTGGAGGCCTACGGCATCCACCTGCTGCATCTTACCCCCAACTCCGTAGTGGTGTTGGCGATCTTCGCCCACCTCTGCGAGATGTTCGTGGGGGTGATGCCGTCGGTGGCGCTGCTCCGGCATTACTTCGTCCTCCGCTCCGTTGGGAGGAGCCGGGGCTCGACTCGGGCGGAGGTCAGCGGAAGCGCCAACTTCCAGCTTCGCGCGAAGCTCGCCGACGCCTACATTCAGCAAGATCTGCGGAACAAGTGGGACGACTGGCGCCAGATGTGGTTCTACATCAACACTGACCCGGCGCAGTCGCTCACCCTTCCCGAGGAGCCGGCGACGCATCAGCGATCGTGGGAGAACCTCGCCGAGAACGACAACGAGCTCGTGGTGATGACCCTCCGCATCTCCCAACTTCGGGAGTTGGGTTTAACCGCCACGATGGTTGTCGGCGACTTCCTGCGACGCCGGCTGGCGCCGCTGCGACACCGCGAGCGGCCGGCGTGGATGTACACCGGTGACCTGGACTTCACTCGGACGGAGGTCGGCGCCGACAAGAACCGGACTGAGGCGGCGCTGGCTGCCACCCTGAGGATGCTGCTCGGGATCTCGGACGCCTCGGCCGCCGATCTGTCACGGCCGGACCTGCCGCTCTGCGTCGACGCGGAGCGCCAGGCCATCTTGGACATGATGCCGACGTGCGACGCACGTGGCATCATTGCCCCACCGAAGGACGGCAGGCGCAGGCCGGCGGGGGGCATCCGGATCGCCGCTAGCGAGGAGGAGGTCGAAGCGGCGCGGGCGGCTCAGGCACCGAGCGCCTCAGCCGCGATCCACGACCCTGCGGATCCGAAGGGCAAAGGGCAAGCCCCTCCTCCCCCGTCCCCGCCGCCGCGGCCGCAAGCTCCGAAGCCGAGGCCACCAGCACCGCCGACCATGGGGAGGCGAGCGACGGACGCCGGAGGCAGCTCCGGGGCGGGCTCCTCCGGACAGGCAGGAACTGCGCTGCGGTATTCTGGCCCGGTGCCTCCGCCGCCCCCTCCGCCCGCGCGCCCTGCAGCGCCTGGGGCCGGAGGCAGCGGTTCTGGGCAAGGGCCCTCTGGAATCGCGCCAGCTGGAGGCTCGTCGGCGGCGGACGCGGGCGCCGCCGCCGGGCAGAAGAGGAAGGACCCGCCGCCACCCCTTGGCGCGGGGCGCCATGTTTCCAGGGGCGCGTGGCGGTAAGCGAGAGCTTTTTTCAGTCTGTCCTTTCTTTCTCCTTTTTTGGCTAAGTGTTTTGCTCGGGAGCTGACCCGAACTTGTTTGCGTCTGTCTTTTCAGGGAGAGCAAGAGGTCTCGCCCGTCCCCGAGCTCTCCTCCTGCAGCGAGGGCTCCAACAGTCCCGAGCGGTCCCTCGGTCCCGAGCGAGCCGGTGGGGGCCGGCCCCAAGCACGACCTCTGCCCCGAGCGCGAGCCCTACCCCGAGCTCGGCGGCGGTCGTGACGGAAGAGACGGAGGCGCCGGTAGCGGAGGCGCCGCTGATGGTGGAGGAGCCGGCAACGGTGGAGGTGCCGGCGACGGTGGAGGTGCCAGAGCCAGAGGCGGAGGCGCCTGAGGGGCTTCGCGCCGCCGCAACCGAAGAGCAGGCGGCGGCGCCTGAACAAGAGATGGCCTCAGATGAAGGGGCCGAAGCCATCCGGCCCGAGGGAAGGGCCGATGTCTTGATCGTGGCCGGGCGCCCCGTGCCCCGGGAGGAGGAGCTCGGGGGCCATGGCCTTACTGTGCCGCCCGAGGAGCAGCCTGAGGCGCGACAAGGCCAGGCACCGCGGCGAGGCCAGACATCTCGGGGGGGCCCCTCTGAGATGTTTGAGGCCGCGCACGCCGCCATCGACCAGCTCCGCGAGGACCTCCTTTCTAGGGAGAAATCCTTAGAGGATCGGGAGCGGTCCTTGGAGGAGATGGCAGAGAAGCTCTCAGCTCGTGCTCGCATCGCCAAGCGAGAGTACGAGAAGGATCTTGCCGAAGTCGACCGCCAGCGGGACCTCCTCGACGAGATGAGAAGCGAGATCATCCCGAGGGTGAAGGAGGTCGAACGGCAAGAGCGGGAGCTCAACCGCCGGGCCGCGCTGGTCAGGCCGCGCGAGCTGGATTTGGCGGCGCGGGAAAAACGCGCCGCTGAGAAGGAGGCGCAGCTGCAGCGGCTTGCCGACGACCTCGCCCGGCGGGAAGATCAGCAGTTCCTCCGGGCTGGAGAGCTCGAGACGAAGGCGCAGGAGCTCAGCCAACTCGAGCTCTCCCTTGAAAAGGCGACGAACGACCTGGACGCCGAAGTCAGTCGCGCGTCAATGCCGCTCAGGAGCTGCTAAGGAGATGGCGCAGCTCCGCTCGGAGGGCCAGAACTTCAAGCAGCGGCTTGAAGATTCGTGGGCGACGAGGCGCACCCTCCAAGACCAACTCCGAGAAGCGGAGGAGGCGAGGAAGCGCGAGTCCTCGGAGGCTGCCGCGAAGCTGGAGGAGGTCGACAGCGAGAGGCTCCGGCTCCTCGTCGAGCGGAGCGCGGCGGTGAAGGTGATGAAAGCCATCTTCTACCGCGCGAGGAAACGCCGCCGAGGTTGCTGGACTTGGCACCGCCTCCTTGCCGGGCTTCGACGATGACCCTGGGAACATCGCCCTGGGCTTCGAGAGCATCACCGAGCGCCTCGAAGGACTCGGTGAAGCCGTGCGCAGCCAGATCGAGGAGGAAGGCCGGGAGTTGGCGGTCGTGGTGGCGGAGCACACACTGGCGTGCTACCGCGGCCGCGACCCTAACTTCCCTTTGTCGCCAGCCTTGGAGGGGCTTGACGTGATCGACGAGGCCGCCGAGGAGGAGGCCCGGAAGGCAGTCCGCAGGGCGGCCGATGAGATCGCCCGGCGGTTTTCCCGCGTGGAGGATGCCGGCAGAGGCGACGGCGCCGGCGATGGCGACGGCACCGGCGACGGCGGCGCCAGCGAAGAGTAGCTCCTCCTCTTTTGTCTTTGTTTTTTGTTGCTCTTAGTCCAGGGCTTGACCCTTTGTAAGAACTTTCGCTAGTTATGCAAAGAACCTTTGGCCCGAAGGGCCTTTGTCCCTTGCTTTTTTTTCTTCTTGCTATGCTTGTGCTGGAAATGTCTTCACTTCCTTGCTGCTTCGGGCGAAGCGTCTGGCTCTTGCTCGGAGAAGGGACGAAGACCGGCCCTCGGGTCCCCCGAAGGCCCCAGCCCCCGAGAGCTGGATGCGCCGCGGCTGAAGCGAGGAAGTCCCGCCCTCGGGGACACGGGTGTCCCCGAGCGAAGCCTCCATTAACTCCTTCGTTTTTCTGCAAAAATTTGCCCAAGTCTTTGTGCTCGGGACAATCATTGGAACAGCTTACTGTTAATATGCGTCGCGTTAGTCATTGCACTTATATGATTTTTCCTAACTTTGAGAACTTTTCGTTTTACTCGGCAATGCTTCCTTATGCCTCTGGAACGCTACTGGGAAAAGCCGCCGGGCGCGTGCGAGAGTGCGTAGGGTACTTGGGCGGCTTATTTACCAGGGCTGATGTCCAGGGTTAAGAAACCAGGCAAGACACCAGGGCTTTGAGCGGACAACCCGAAGCACTCCCCGTGACTCTTCGTCGCTGCCTTCAGGTAAACCCCACCGCGAACACAGAAGGCATTTGGAAAAATTGGCGAGGAAAAACTAGTCGTTCATGTATAATGCTCGGGAGCTTTGAGAACATAAAAATGTGATCAGAAGCTTAGCTTATGGATCGGGTCTCACGGTGCCTCGGCGCCCTGCGACTTGGTGTCGATCCAGCGGGCGGCGCCCGGGAACTTCATCATGGTGAACCTGTTTACTTTATGAGCGATTATGCAATTTACTTAGCAAAAGGGGGTGTTTTCCACAGGTCCCTCGGGGGGTTTGCCTGTTAACGCGTCCCTCGAGCTTTCGGGTCTGCCGACCCGTCCCGAGCACGAGAAGTGAAGCTATCCGACTGACATGAAGTTGGGTGGCGCTCGGGTCTGCTAACCAGCAGAGCACGGTGGCCAGGGGCTTATTTGCCCTGACTCGGACGTGCTCGGGGCATAGCTAATTGCCCGAACGTCTTACGGCCTGACAACAGGTATTCGGATAAGCTCGACTGCTCGGGCTCGGACCGGTGGGACCTACTCGCATCGAGAGAGGGGGGCTCGGGAGCCCCGCGCCCGCGCGAAAAAGAACCACTTTTGCTAATTATGGAGGAAATATTGATATTGATATTGGAATAAGGAATTTAAACTTTGCACAGGGAATTCATATGAAGGGAAACTGTAACTTTATATTGATAAGAACGCTAATTAAATAGCTCGGAATACACAGGAGCCCCCGAGCGCGGGCGAGAGCGCGCGGGATACTCGGGTGACCTTTGGCCGGACCGGCGCTCGGGGTTCGGGAACCAGGCTGAGCGGCCGGGGCTTTGGGTGACGAACCCGGAACTTCCCATGACTCACATTTGACACTCGGGGAGCTGACTCTAAAAGCAAAAACTTACCCGGGCTATTCACGGGAAAAACTTGCGTAGGAGCTCGATGTTCCAAGCGTTGGGCAGCGTCATTCCATCTTCGTGCGGCGAGCCTCACCGAGCCTGGCCGGGTGACTCTGGTCACGCGGTATGGTCCCTCCCATTTGGGCGAGAGCTTGTTCTTGCCTTCCCGCGTCTGGACGCGGCGAAGCACCAGGTCTCCGACTTCAAGAGACCTCGGCTTGACGCGGCGCTCATGGTAACGGCGAAGACCTTGCTGGTATCTGGCAGCGCGAAGGGCAGCTCGGCATCTATGTTCCTCAAGGAAGTTGACGTCCTCGACCCTGCGCTGCTCTTGATCTTCCTCCGAGTACGCCGCTACCCGAGGGGAGCGGAAAGTAAGCTCGGAAGGAAGGACTGCTTCTGCCCCGTATACGAGGAAGAAAGGGGTTTCACCGGTCGCCCGACTGGGGGACGTCCGGATGGACCAAAGGACGGCGGGGAGCTCTTCTATCCAGCCAGCGCCGCACTTCTTGAGCCTGTCGAACGATCTTGTCTTGAGCCCCCGAAGGACCTGGGCGTTAGCACGCTCGACCTGTCCGTTTGCTCGGGGGTGTGCGACGGAGGCGAAGCAGATTTCTGTCCCGAGGGCTTGACAGTACTCGAGGAAGGCGTCGCTCGTGAACTGTGTGCCGTTGTCGGTGATGATGCGGTTAGGCACCCCGAACCGGCTCATGATGCCTCGGATGAACTTGATTGCTGACTGCTTGTTTATTTTGACGACTGGCTCGGCTTCCGTCCACTTGGTGAACTTGTCGATTGCGACGTAGAGGTACTCGTAGCCCCCGACCGCTCGGGGGAACGGGCCCAAGATATCCAGCCCCCAGACCGCGAAAGGCCACGAGAGGGGGATGGTCTGGAGTGCCTGAGCGGGCTGATGTATCTGCTTGGCGTGGAATTGGCAGGCTTCGCAGCGTCGAACCAGCTCCAAGGCGTCCTCGAGGGCTGTCGGCCAGTAAAATCCTTGCCGAAAGGCTTTACCGACCAGCGTGCGAGACGATGCATGGCTACCGCACTCGCCCCCGTGGATGTCTGCGAGCATGTCGCAGCCTTCTTCCCAAGAAATGCACTTCATAAGAATGCCATTGTTACCGCGCCGATAGAGGTCCCCATCTACAAGCGCGTACCTTTTTGATTGCCGCGCAATTCTTTCCGCAACGGCTTCGTCTTTGGGAAGGATGTTTTCTTTCAGGTATCCTCGGATCTCGGAGATCCAGGTGTCCTGAGAACAGGTGGCGAGCACGCGGTGCTCACCCGGCGGCGGCCTGACGGGAGGATCTCCCACTGAAGGCGCCGCCTGGGTAAACTCGCCCCGGCGCGAGGTTCCCCCTTCGTCTTGGTCGGCGGCCTCGACGGACGGCCGAGAGAGCCTTTCTTCAAAGGTCCCAGCCGGGACCGGCTCCCGAGAGGAGGCCAGTCGCGATAGAATATCGGCGGCGTCGTTGTAGCGGCGAGGGATATGCTGAAGCTCCAGCCCGTCGAAACGCCGCTCCAACTTCCTGACTTCGCTCAGGTATGCTGCCATTTGAGGGTCCGAGCATTGATATTCCTTCGACACCTGATTGACGACCAACTGGGAGTCGCCTTTGACGAGCAGACGGCGGATCCCGAGGGATGCGGCAGCGCGCAGCCCTGCGAGGAGGCCTTCATACTCGGCCATGTTGTTGGTGGCGCGGAAGAGCAACTGCACGACGTACTGGAGGGTCTCACCCGTCGGAGAGGTGAGGACCACTCCAGCCCCCGCGCCCTTGAGCGTGAGGGAACCGTCGAAGTGCAGAGTCCAGTGCTCGGATCCTCCTTGTCCCGGGTCGGTGGAGAGTTGTTTGCTTTCGTCTTCGGGCACCGGCGTCCACTCGGCGACGAAGTCGGCCAGAGCTCTGCTTTTGACCGCGTGGTTGCTGACGAAGCGTAGATTGAACTCTCCGAGCTCGATGGCCCACTCGACGACTCGTCCAGTGGCCTCCCGGTTGCGGAGGATGCGCTCGAGGGGGAAGGCCGTGACCACCCGAACCTCGTGCGCTTGGAAATAATGCCGAAGCTTCCTTGACGCGACGAGCACCGCGTAGAGGAGCTTCTGGGCTTGGGGGTAACGTGTCTTGGCGTCGCGCAACACTTTACTGATGAAGTACACGGGATGCTGCTGCACGCGTACCCGAGTGGAAGGCTGCTCGGGCTCAGCCCCCGAGCGATTGACTTCATCCTCGAGCAAGGCGGATGGCTCGGGAACGCTTGGAAGATAAGCTTGGCCTTCGGAGTCGGGGACGCTCGGGGACTCGGATCCGAGAGCTCCGCCCGCTTCCCCGAGAGCTACGCTCGGGAGCTCGCTCTCGGGGGATTCTGTTGGTTGCTCGGGGTCACCGCTCGGGGGCCCGAGAACCTTCGCTCGGTCGGGGGATGCCGGGAGCTCAGACCCGACCTCCCTTTCGGCCACGAGGACAGCGCTCACCACCCGGGGTGTCACCGAGAGGTAGAGAAGCAAAGGCTCCTCGGGTCTCGGTGCCACCAGAACCGGAGGCGAGGTGAGGTACTTCTTGAGGCCCTCGAGGGCCTGCTCGGCGTCGGGGGTCCACTCGAAGTGGCCCGACTTCTTGAGGAGCTTGAACAAGGGGAGGCCTCGCTCCCCGAGCTTGGAGATAAAACGTCCCAAGGCAGCCATGCAGCCCGTCAGGCGCTGCACGTCCTTGAGACGAGCCGGCGGGCGCATCTGGTCGATGGCCCGGATCTTCTCGGGGTTGGCTTCAATGCCTCGGCTTGAGACCAAATAGCCGAGAAGCTTGCCGGAAGGAACCCCGAAGACACACTTCTCGGGGTTCAGCTTCATGCGAGTACTGCGGAGACTGTTGAAAGTCTCGGCGAGGTCCTCGATGAGTGTTTCCTCGCGCCTTGATTTGACGACGAGGTCGTCGATGTAGGCCTCAACATTGCGACCTAGCTGCGACTGCAAAGTTATACGCATGGCCCGTTGATAGGTCGGGCCAACGTTTTTCAACCCAAAAGGCATGCGGACATAGCAAAAGGTCCCCGCAGGGGTTGTAAAAGAAGTTTTCTCCTCATCCTTTACAGCCATACTAATCTGGTGATACCCAGAGTAGGCATCTAAAAAACAGAGAAGATCACACCCTGCGGTGGAATCTACTATCTGATCAATGCGAGGTAAAGGAAAAGGGTCTTTAGGACAAGCCTTATTGAGGTCGGTGTAGTCCACGCACATCCTCAGCTTGCCGTTGGGCTTGGGGACGACCACCGGGTTGGCGAGCCATTCGGGGTGGAGGACTTCCCGGATGAAGCCAGCTGCGAGGAGCCTGCTGACTTCGTCCCGGACGAACTCCTGTCGTTCCGGTGCTTGACGGCGCACCTTTTGCCGAATGGGCCGAGCGTCGGGACGCACAGCGAGACGATGCTCAGTCACTTCCCTAGGAACCCCGGGCATGTCGGACGGTTGCCATGCAAACACGTCAGCGTTTGCCCGGAGGAAAGTGATGAGCGCGCCTTCCTATTTGGCGGCCAGGCGGCCGCCGATCTTGACGGTCTTAGACGCGTCTTCCCCCAGGGCCACCTCCTTGACAGGGACAGAGTCATCGGCAGTGACTCTGGCCTTGGTCGGGGGCGGACCCGAGGACTCGGGGAGCTCGGGGGCGTCGACGAAGGCAGTAGCAACCTTGGAGAAGAGTTGCTGGGCGCAGGCGACGGAGCCCTGGATGTCGGCCGGCACGGTGATGGTGCCGTTGGGGCCTGGCATTTTGATCGTTAGGTAAGCGTAGTGGCAAGCCATCATGAACTTGGCGAGCGCCGGCCGCCCCAATATGCCGTTGTAGGGTAGCTCGAACTCGGAAACGTCGAAGACGATGTTTTCGGTCCGATGGTTGCCCTTGGTGCCGAAAGTGACCATCAAGGACACCTGGCCCAAAGGCATGGTGAGGCCGGGGGAGACGCCGTAGAACGGCAGCGTCGCCTTTAGGTCCCCACGGGGTACCTGCATCTTGCCAAACACCTCGGGGGACAGGAGATTAAGCTCTGCGCCCCCGTCGATCAGCATGCGGGTTACCTTAATGTTGCAGATGGTGGGGGAGACCACGAGCGGGAAACGGCCCACACCGGAGATGCTCCCTGGGTGGTCCGAGCAGTCGAAGGTGATCGGGGACCCCGACCACTTGAGTGCTCGGGATGCTTCGGAGCTTGGGGTCGCCGAGCACACTTCACGCGCCAACAGCTTGAACTGATGGCGCGAAGTGGGCGTGAAAGCGCCTCCGTTGATGCATGCCACCGCTTCCGGCTCTTGGAAGCCGAGGTCTTCTTCTTGCCTACCGGGGTTGTCGCCGTCCTCGGCGCGGCGCTCCTCCCGCTGCTTCTTGTTCCTTTCGGCGAGGAACTTGACCGACCGGCACTCAGAGAGGTCGTGCCGGTCAGTCTCGTGTATGGGACACCACAGGCCCGAGCTCGGCTGGGGAGCCCGGGGTGGCTTTTTGCCGCCGTTCGGCCCGCCGCGTGAGGGCTTACGAGGCTTGGCCTCCGCCGCCGCGACAGGCTCGGACTTACGCTTTTTACCCTTCTTGTCCCGCTTCCCAGCGGGGCGAGAAGGGCCAGCGCCGTCGACCGCTGATTGGTCGGGGCGCGGGTCGTGCCAGGCACGGGCTTCCGCCGCTTTAGCGCACTTGTCCGCGATAGCGAACAAGTCCGCGGTGGACCGGACTTCCCGTGTGCCCAGCTTCTCAAGCATCTTTTCGTCGCGGACTCCCTGCCGGAAGGCGGCGATGACGGCTTCATGAGATATCTTGGGGATGGTGTTGCGTACCTGGCTAAAACGTTGGATGAAGTGCCGCAATGTTTCCCCTTTTCGCTGCCGGAGAGCGTGGAGATCGCTCTCCGTACCAGGGCGCTCGAAAGTGCCCTGGAAGTTCGCCACGAACTGGTGGCATAGGTCCTCCCAAGAAGTAACGGAGCCTGAGGGAAGGTTCATGAGCCAGGATCGGGCCGAACCCTTCAGGGCCATCGGGAACCAGTTGGGCATGACCTTCTCGTCGCCTCCAGCGGCCTCCACCGCGGTGGGATAAATCTGGAGGAACTCCTCGGGGTGGAAGGACCCATCATATTTCTGCGGCAGCTCTGGTCGAAACTTGTTCGGCCAGGTGACGCGACGAAGTTCGGGAGTGAAGGCCTGGCAACCCGCTCCATAGCGGGGGGTGCCGGCCTCAACGCCTTGCTGGACGCGGGGGCGCTCCCTAGAGCGCGCGCGGCCGGTGATAGGGCCGGAGGAGGATTGGCCCTCGTCCACCCTATCGCGCTCGCGTTGGCGCTCGATGACGGTGCGCGCGTCCTCGACTTCTCCTCGCCTGCCGAGACGGTGGCGAAGATCTTGAACATTCCCCCGGGCCGGGGAGGCGACCGAGGGTGGAGATCCGCCGCGCCGACCACCGACAGGCGCGCGCGGCGGTCGTGGTGGCGCCGGTGGCGAGGCCGCTGAGGGGACGGCGCGGGCGCCGCCGCGCCCGGATGAGGCGTGATGGCTCCTGGCCGCCGCCTCGCGTCGGGCGGTGTCGACCAGGTTGGCGAGGTCCTGGAGCCATGGGCCCACAGGGGATGCGGCTTGCACCGGGACGGGTGGATGCCGGAGGAGAAAATGCGCCGCTTGCAGCGCGCTCCCCTCCCCGGGATCGTTGAAGTTGAGCTGGCGACGAGGTGGCGGCCGCCGAGAAGACTCGGCGGCACCGCCAGAGGCCCGATGCCGACGACGCAACTCAAAGGCATCGACACCCGGTGTGCCACGGTCTCGCTGAGGGAAACCGAGTCAGAAGGTGACGGGGACAGATCTACCTTTTCCTTCCCGGCAGACAGGCGAGGATCCGCATCCTCTCCGGTAGGCAGGCGAGGATCCGCATCCGCCATGGCGGTAGGCTCGAAAAAACTCTAGACGCCCCCTACCTGGCGCGCCAGCTGTCGGCGTGTAGACACCTCTAGCGGTGGTCCGGTTGGACCCCCTTTGGGATTCGGCCGGGGGCGATATAGAGTTTTTCTTATGAGCCGGTGACGGATCGCGGGATAGATAATATTTGGCGCAAGGGACACAGGGATTTATCCAGGTTCAGGCCACCCGGAGGTGTAATACCCTACGTCCTGCTTTTTGAGTGTGTGTTTCTATTGATTCTATGGAGGTTACAAGGATGTTCTTCCTTACAAGAGGCTGGCTTGGAGCCCTCCGACGATGTTCTATGGAAAGTGCTATATGTGGATCTGGATTCAGCCCTCGAAGCCCCCGATCTCACCTAGAGTCGTATGCTTCTCTATTCGCCAACCCTTTGCATGGCCTGGGAACTCCCCTTATATAGTCGGGGGTTCACCACAGCGGCCAAAGGTGACTTGGGTGCTAAGGAAACGCCCCTTCCTCTATCTAATGCGCTGCCCCGATCCTCGAGCCATATGCCTTCCTGCCATGCCTTCGAACAGGGGCCCTGACATCTTTATGTCCAGCGGGCCCCGCGAGAGAGGACTTACCGGTGCTCTTCTGACCGAGTTGGCGGCACATCTGCTCCCGGGCCCCGGTGTCAGCGACCAAACGCGGGCCACGGGGCGCGCGGTGATTTGACCCAAAGGGGCAAAAAAGGGGTGACAGCGACGCGGGCGCGCGGGGCGGCGCGCCTGGTCGGTCAACAAACTTGTCAGACGGACCCATCCCCTGGCAGGGGCTATGGCAAAAAGGGATTTGCCCTGCATCGGATGGGACCCGGCCTGACCGAATTCATGCCCTCATAGGGCTTAGCATTTAATGTCCGAATGACAGGCATTAAAAGCTTCTGCAGGGGTTGAGGCTTGCGGGAGAAGCCAACATACTGCAGCGGTGGGCCCGGAGGAGGGCCCCACAGGGGGATCCTACGACCCCCGAGCGCTCTGATCCCGAGCGACCCCCTCGGCGCCCGAGGGGCGCCAGCTGTCCCGGGCTGCTCCCGGGCGACCCCGAGCGCTCGGGGAGCGCTCGCTGGAGAGTCGCTTGGGACCCCTTTCGGGGAAAACGCCAGGAGGCTCGCTCGGGTACTTGCCCGAGCACTCCCCTGGGCCCCACGCCCTGCGGGCCGTCGGACGCTCGGGGAAGGAGCCCCGAGCGTTTCCTTGATTCTTGGGCCTCGGACCCTTGGGAGGCCAAGGCCCTCTTTAGAGGGCTCGCATGGCCCAAGCACCCAGGCTAGATCACCGGGCCCACTCGCTGCTTCACCGGGGCCCTCGCTGATCTGGCCGCCACGTGCCACGCCCTGCGGCCTCTGGTTGGTCTCCACCGGCGGTCCGGGGGACCCTGGGCCCCATTTCGCCGACACCCGCCTTACACGAAGCACCATCGATTGCTCTGTCCGTGTTAATCTTGACCTAGCCTGGAGGAGGGTTATTTCACCTTTTGAGTTGGTGCACTCTCGCAGGAATCAGTGGCTTCTTCAGGAGCTCAAGCATCGAGACGGACTCCTAAATCCACTCCATCGCCTTCACTGGGTGGTAGCCCTCATCTCAATGAGTCCACCTATTCATGGAAGACAAAATCGTCCACATAATCGTGAGAAACAAAGGGATAGCCGCGACTAGGACTATATCCACACAAAGAAGGCCCTTTGCCCATGTATCGAGGTGAAGATTCGGTAGCTTTAGTCCCAATTGTTCTCTAGCCACTGCCCAAAACATCTCCATGAGGACATGCAACATAGATTCATGTGCCGAGAAGCATACTTTGCATTGCCCAATCTGCACAGCATGGTGTTGACGAAGAACATCTTCCACCAGCAAGATTCCACGAATCACCCGCCACCAAAAAACTTACACCTTGGGGAACAACTGCGGCCTTCCACAATTTCTTCCAAATCATACCCTTTGAAGCACTTGAACTCTCTGTCCAAATCATCCCGACTGAGCTTCAATCGCACCAGCTTACGGTATGATGTTCGGGACACTGTAGCACCATGCTTCTCACGTTGCCATGCAATTACATCTTCACCACCTTCTGCGCTTAAAGGAATGTTCAAAATAGCAGCCACATCAAATGGGAAGAAAACCTGAGTAATCAAGTCCATGTTCCAGCTCCTTGTCTCCCGATCAATGAGGTCGCTCACCTTATTCAAAGTGCAGTCCTAAAGCCTTCCCATAGGATGCGTACCAAGAGAACCAGTCAGCCACTCATCGTTCCAAATCGACACAGACTCACCGGAACCTATATGATAAATCAAGCTCCCCTCTAGCGCTAGTCGCCCAGTCATAATGGCCCGCCATGTTGGAGACACACACCGAGGGACCGCTGTGGCTAGAAAATCACCTCCAGGGAATTATCGTCCTTTAAGCACCCGTGCACAGAGGGAACCACAAACAGTTAAACAGGGCACCTGTGCACAGAGGAAGAGCATGGCAAGATTAAACAAGGCTAGGTCGTGGAAACCCATGCCCCCTGCTAGCTTCGATATAGCCATTTTGTCCCACGACATCCAATGCATCACCCTTCCCTCAACATCTCCACTCCACCAAAACTTTGACATAGTAGATGTAATCTTCTTGTACATTATCTTGGACAACTTAAAGCAGCTCATGTTGCAGGTAGGCATCACTTGAATAACAAACTTTATAAGCACTTATCCGCAAAAGAGAGCTTCTTCTCGCGCCAACCTTGCATCTTGTTGTGCGCTCTTTCCTTAATACTCAAAATTTCTAAGGTGAGCCGACCTGTTGCAGTAGGGAAACCCAAGTACTTCTCAGAGAAAGCTTCTACATCAATACACAACTCATGTTTCACAACAGCTTTGTATGCATTCGCCGTGTTAGGTCTGGAGAAAATCATAATTTTCTCTGTATTTACCTTCTGGCAAAAATGAACATCAAACTATCATCCGCAAAAAGAAGATGGGACACCCAAGGGGACCCTGTACAAACTCGGATATCTCTGTCCAGAAACATGGTACTATAGTACTTCAACAGTGAGCTTAGTCCTCCAGCGCAAATGAGAAAGAGATATGAAAATATAGGGTCCCCTTGCCGCAAGTCCGTCGAAGGGGAGAAAACCAGAAGTAGGTCACTGTTAAGACGAACCCTAAATCTCATTGGTATGACACATCTCATCATTAAGCTGATCCACTTCTCACTACATAATGGCTCATAGATAGCTCCACTCCACTCTGTCATAGGCTTTTATCATATCTAATTTTACTGCACAAAAACCCTTCTCACCCTGATGATGTCGCACAGAGTGGACACTCTCAAAAGCCACAAAAACATTATCTTTAAGAAGACGCATCGGTACAAAGGCGATTTGTTGTTCCGCTATCACCTCATCAAGGATTAACCAAAGCCTATTTGCAGCGGTCTTGGAACATAAAGCGAAATAGTTTCGAGATTGTTAAGTGACGTGGGAAAGCTGTAATTCGAACACGCCGCGTACCGCGTAAAGTTACGATATCATTGGAGCGGATGATGATCAATTGATCACCGACTCACTACGATCGAGTCAAGAATGCAACGTGTATTATTTTTTTAATTTTTTGTTGAGGGAGCGTGTGTTGTACGGACGCATGCAGAGTTGTCACGGGAAATGGGCCAGGCCATGAAAGGTAAACCGGGAAGGAGGTAGTACGTTGGGGCCGCAAACTGCATAGTTCGTGGTGGTTTTGGCAATCACGAGTCGCGGACAGGTGCAGCCCACCCCTGGAAAGACTCCCTTCATAAAGAAAAGGATTGTTTTCCCGGAAAACAAATCTGATGGGATAGTGGTTCGGCTCCTCGCACGGTTCATCGGCAGGGTGTGGTAACGCGCATGGGATACCCGAGCACGAGCTTTGGGCCGCGCCGGGACCCCAACCACCACCTCGTACCGCAGGCGGACGGATTCCTGCCCGCACGAGAGCGCGGGCGTCACGTACCGCCACCCATCACCAGCGACGCAACAGCATCTCTCTCGGCGCGTGTGGGCGCGCGCGCACGGGCGGGCCACTGCCAGCCGAGCCGATCGAGTGCCAGCCCCAGGGCGCGCTCACCTGCCCCGGTCTCGCGCACCGCGCGCACGACACGGTCAGAAGCCATCAGGGCTCGGCTCCAACCGCGTGACCACCGAACCCAGCGTTCTAGGCTGTGCGTGCTGTGTTACCAATTGGAGTCCAGGGAACACTCACGCAGTATATATACTTGTTAAATAAATGTCAATGCAAAGTCTCCAGGTTTGAAAAATGTCATTGCATGTCCACTCATGCGGAACCACATCGTTCACACGGCTAATGGCGTTTTCGAAATTTTGCAGTGACATCACACAATTTTCCTTGGAACGACCTACGACCGTGTTGTATGACAGGTTCTTTTGTGGAGAGTTCGTATGCATCATTTCCTGGATGTAAATTGAACTTTTTGAAATAGGATGTAAATGAAACTTTTAGTACTATACTTATATTGGATTATATTGTGCGAACTTGTTAATTAGCAGGGTAAACCGGTAGCAATTTAAGTCGAGATTAGCACGTTCATGCACTGCACTTCACCAACTTTACAAACAGCTCTTCCCCTACTCCAAATGGATTAGTTCCAATTTATTATGTAAAGTTGTTTTGTGCAAATCAGAGGCTTGCCGACAGGATACCACCATCTTATCCAGCGAACTTGTCACATCACGCCTCGCAACTTGAGTACGATGCGTGCTATCACCATAATTTACTCCATAAGCGCGAGAATTGATGTAGTTAAGATCCACTTGCATGGCACCTTGTCATGGTGACTGACAACTACACGAAACTACTGACAGGAACGTTGATTAACAAATGAGGAAGGAAGCGTGAAGAGAAAAATGAAGTCGTACGTTGCGACATCCCATCAGACTATCAGAGTCGTCCGCTCTAGGTATCTGCAGTGTGGTAGCCCGGGGCGCATGTCACTGACCTTCAGCGACATCTTGCGGCAGCGGCGAACGTTCGAATGTCGACTTGCCCGGACTTAGACCATAGAATTATAGTTTGCCCAGATTTTAAAAAACTTCTGGCTCCGCCACTGAGCTTGGGTGTATCATGAGGCAAGTATGAAAGGGTGCGCACCGCGGTGCCTTCAAAACTCAAAAGGGTTTGCTAATTCAGTTATCTAAGAGCCTTAAAAAATATCGGCTATGTAAGATAGTGGTAGTTTTTTTTTCTTTTAGAGAAACACTTCGTACAATATGTAGAGTATACACACTCTTATACATTATCTACTGAAAACTAGACTCGTGAGGCTTAGCAAAATAGAGACTACTTTATGTCGGATTTTCACACGGTAGGAGTACTTTGCCTTGGAAAGCAACACGGATTGAGAGGATCGTCGTTTCGTTTTGCTGGAGGGATTCTACGTACTCGGATTCGTGGACTAGCTTCCTGGCCACCAAACTAAAGTCAATCATCTATGAAGAAACGGAACTTAGACATTTAAACTTTTCAAGACGACGAAAGGTCGGGGAAAGCCAGCTGTGCACACGTCGTTGATGGATAAACGGATACAGGGGACGAGAAGGACTTTGCAGAGTAATTTATCCATGGAAACTTTCCTTTTTGGGTTTGTGATTTTCGGTGGTAGTCATCCCTGTTAGATTTAATTGGATCTAGCCCTTTAATTAACAATTAAATTAGAAAAATTTCAAGACCCATTTATGTGCACAGAAGTGTATTTCCTTTAGTCCCATATAAAGAGTTTAACTTGAGATTCACCAACTTATAAGGTGAAATGTTACTCTGCCTTTGTGACATTAGAAGTGAATAACATAACGCGTGCGCTCACTCACTCATTCGCTCGTCTCGCCGAGCTCGGCTCGGGCACGTGGCACGAGCGCGAGCCGAGCCGTGACGTGACGTGGCAGGATGGATGGTGTGGTCTTTTGGACTTCGGTGAGAATTATTTTTGTAACAGACGCGTTACTAAATTAATTACGAAGTATCTGTTTGTTTCATCTCCTGACGAGGAAATGAAATGAGTGCCTGTTCGCAGAGCTCCTCTCTCGCAAGCTTTCTGCTCCACTGTTTTGCTGCTGTCTCCAACGTTGCCCCATCCCGACGTTTGCGTGCACGGGCGTTCGGGAGGACAGGCCTCCAGAACCCTCGCCTTTGAGATTCTGCACCGGGAGAAGGCGAATAAGGTTTTTAGGGAGCGCTCTGCGCGACTGTCCGCTGCTGTTCGGTTTGCCTTCTTTGACTACTTCACGCTGCTGGATCGGAGTTGCGGTACGACTACTTCCTCTACATCAAGCGAGGACCAAGGCGAGGCTGTGTGCGGCTTCTTTGTCTACATCAAGCGAACTACTACATGGCGGGTGACAACGGCAACAACAGTGGTACTGCTATCAACAATAGCAGTGTTGCTGTCTTCCCAACGAACGCCACGTACATTCTGTGCTTCTCTCTATTCGTAATACCCTTAGATTATGAGCTAGATACTAGCATGTCTAGTTTATTTAGAGATATTCTGATGATTAAGTACATTAACATGTGTAGCTTGATTGGAAATGCTTCTGTAGATATATTCGCCAGAATATCTGTCATGTTGTATTTCGTGATTTCGTGAATTAGTATAATTTGAAAATTGATTAGTATTCTAGCAATCCCTGGACTAGTAGCTCCCCGAACCAGCTAGTGCTAATGAATTTTTGTCAACCTGATGCCTCTAGGTTGAAGCGTTGAGCATCTTAATTAGCAATTAGCATAGGTCAAGCTTTTGCTTGTGTGAAATGAAAACTGGTGCTTTGAACATAATCCTTTTAAGGCAAAATGAACCTTGATTTGGAGTTCGGGATGTAACCTATTTCTTTGCGACGATTTTTTTAATCAAGCATTGAACCATACGGAAATGTTTTTCATCAGTATGTAGAGACAGTAGGGTTGTTGATCGAAGTTTGTTACTGGCAGATCAATTTCTGCACCTGACATTTGTTGCAAGCGAAGATAATCCTATTCCAGCTCAGCACAAAAATTCAACACTCACGAGATATATCCGATCTAGAAATAAATGTACGGAATCAATTCTGAAGAAATGAATGTACCAAATCAAGAGAAGATTGAGCACTAGAAATATAAATTTTACAATCTTATCACTGAATATCCAGCATTGATTCCCAGTGGTAATGCATGGACGAGCGATTTGTTCCTTATAGCAAATAGTCTGCTCTCTATAACGGTTCAAAACAAAATAGGAAGGATGACTTGAAAATCGGAAATACAGAGGCAACAACTAATTAAATTCCAATTATTTATTATTTATTTTTACAACAATTGCTATACTGGACCTGTGGATAGCCTGCTGATCCATGCGAGCTGCTAGATCGAGTTCTGTCAGCCCGTTCCTTCACAAATCAACGCTTGGGATTTCATATCAATGCGAATTGGAAATTTCAGTTAATGTATTAGTTTAGAAAACAAGCACACATTAAATTCGCTTATATCTTTTTGTACTATAAATTATACCTTATACTCTATATCAACCGTTGGATCGCCAATCGATGGCTGGTACGTTGAGTGAATCGGCAGCCACAGCATCCAACGGTCCAGAACCCAGGGTGGTGTCTATATAAACCTCCTCTGGCCCCAGCCTCCTCTTCTGCCACCATCTCCTTTCTGTTTCTCGCATCTCTCGAGAGGCCAGAATGGCACCGCACTCCCCCGCCGTGAAGCTCCCGTCCCGCGCCACGTCATCGTCGGCGGCGGCGATGGGCGCGCACCGGTGGTCCCACGCCATCGCGAAGGCTGCGGCGGCGCCGCCGCGGAAAATCAGGATCGTGCACGTCCTGGCGCCGGAGGTGATCAAGACGGACGCCCGGCACTTCCGCGAGCTCGTGCAGCGGCTCACCGGGAAGCCGAACGGCTGCGGCGGCGGCGGCGGGGCGTCTTCGTCGTCGTCCGAGAGCGCCGCCGCGGAGTTGTCGTCCCAGCCTGCCTGCTCGGCGTCCGACGCGGCGAGTGGCGGGGAGGGCGCCGGCGCCGCGGAAGGCGGGGACACGGCCACGGCGGGGACGATCAAGGCTGAGGTGAAGGAGGAGGGAGCGTCGCCGGAGGAATGGTTCGTGCCCGCGCTCGCGGAGGGGCAGGGGGACATGAACGACGTGTTCTTCCAGGGCCTCGAGGACTTCCTTTTCAGTTCCTGCCACACGGATGGCTTTAGTTTCTGATCACCTGCATGCCATTAGAGCTAAGTCTGAATTTGTTTTACCCCAACCTCCCTCTCTCTCCGTTGTTGCATAGGATGTTTGGTTCGATTAATGGAGATCTACCATTTGCTTGATTCACATGGATAAAGCATCAAACATGAATTTCCTGCGTTTGCTTCTTCTATAGTTTCTTAATATTTCAGTTTGTGTTTGAAATTTGAACAGCACATGGAAATGCCAAATTCGTTTGATTCTTTCGATGGCATTAGGTGTTTGATTCCAACCTGCCCTTCTTTGCTTATTTGGGAGAAATAGAGAAGAGGAGACGCAGTTACGCAGGCTCTGACCTGACACCGAGGATAGCAGAATGCTTTTGCAGTATCAGCGTGTCAGGACTCAGGAGTGATCAGGTGCAGGACCAAACTTGCGCCGCACGTCCGACAGAGAGATAGAAAGATCATGAGGTGATGATTTCTCACGTTATTGCAAAAATAAAGATGATTTCTCACGACGAACTGAACATTCTTTCAGGCAGAACGTACAGATCGTGCCCTCTCTCTCTGCTGTTGATCACATCGATTAAAGGTAGAGAAAACAATTTGCTTGTTTGATTATCTTTCGCAATAACTTCACCGTTTGAAACCTTACGCCTGTGAGGAATGAAGAGATCGCGGTTGCTGCCGTCCCCACTTATACTGTGCAGCTGATGCGAACAATGCAGGCTTTAGATATAATGGCGTTCATGATACTGCTGTTTACCATCACGGCAAAGATCAGAGTCGAAAATACCATACAGTGTGTCACTAACATGTGGCCCTGTGCCCCACATGTCATTTGGAGCCGAGCCCTGATGGCTTCTGACCGTGTCGTGCACGCGGTGCGCGAGACCGGGGCAGGTGAGCGCGCCCTGGGGCTGGCACTCGATCGGCTCGGCTGGCAGTGGCCCGCCCCGTGATGCAACCCCGTCGTGCCGGCCGTTGCGATGCCACGCGACGCGAGGCGACCTTTTTGGTGTGACCGCACGGCAACCCTCGCGTCGCGCGGGGAGTCAGCGCCCGTGCGCGATGTCATTGACACATTGGGTGGTTCTCTTTGCAATAATAATAAGCTATTGTTCTCTACTAGCGCCATTGGAAGATAGAACAAAATGACATTAACTTTTAGACACCATTGAGCCCATACAAGCTCGGAGCCTGGAATTAAATCAGAAAAATTACAGTGGTGGTTTGCTATATAGTATCTGGGCATGCACTCCAGAGTTATTTGCTGCTCAGTCTGCATATAAAAATTTCATCTTATTTCATTGCTTGATGGCCACAGAATATTGCTCAACTCCAGAATAGCAGTGTACTCTAGGAGACTAGGAACCAACAATAGGGAGGGTAAGTTTACACAATCAAGTGATTGTTAACATATACTACAATTTTTATGTATGTGCAAACCTGGAAAATGACCAAACAGAAAAGGAATCTCTGAAAAATTTAACCACGATGTTCCAATTAGTACCCAAAACACTAGCTTTGATATTCTGAAATCACTGCGTCTGATGTGCCATCGATTGGATTTGGTTGTGGCCCTTCCAATTTGGTTAGGACATCAGGTGCTCCAGCAGCATCTCTGATAATCTAAAAGAGAAGACAGCGCAACCATGAGGAGTTGAAACTTTTCCATACTTCAAACGTATTACCAAGGGAAACAATATGAAATTTAAAACCTTTCATTTTGTATTCATGAAACACTGTTAACTTGACTGTCTAAATCAGAGGATTCAGGAAGAAGTTATCTGCAGTAATTTTGTCGATACCGATGACATTGGGGAGAGTTACATCAGAAGGACGCTAGTGTGTAACCAATTGAGTAGTTAAGCAGGTTATCAGCATCTTAAGCTGCAAATGATGTTAAGCATATGCCATAAAACTGGCATCTTATCAATGATGATTTTTTAAAATAAAAAAATCTGATGAATATGTGCATTTCATTTTCAGTTCAAACCAAATTCTAATCTTGTATTAGCTACGATAGATAGCATTCTCCAAAAGGCATGGTGAACTGGCCTTTCAGAGGATTAAGGACCTCAATTTGAACTGTGTAGAGTGATGATAATAAACCTATGCATATTACAACTCAGTCTTTCATCAGCCTTTATGTTCTCCTAAATGAATGTGCTTATGAGCTAAAGTTCATTAAGCATAGAACCAGATGTTCAATAAGTAAGTTCAACGGTGAGACTAAGTAGAAGAACCATACATACAATAAAACTCAAAATCAAAGCTGATTCGACAGTTTTGGGAAAGTTAAAACTAATGCAGTCCCCTCATCAAGGGGAAGTTGGACTACACTAAAGGGAGATGATTATTTTGAAGATGGATGCCATATGTTCACTTTAGCTTGATTGTGAATATGCACAATAACAAGCATATGTTATTACAATATGATTTTGTTGCTCACTGTAAGTGTGGAATAAACATACCAATATTTCTTCATCCAGGTAAGAAATCATGAATAAGCGCTGGAACATCCCATCTGTAATAAGAAACAGAAGCATGCAATGTGTCTAAATAATCCATGCAATAAAGTTACTATGTATGTACTCATTGCATCATATTTTCTTTTGAAAAATAGCATAACTATACTGAAGTACTACGATATGGTTGCGCCAAATATTCCAGACAGACAAAATGGGTACAGACAAACTAGCTACCATGATGCGATGAATCGTGGAAGCAATTATCAATTATCATTGTCTACAATTAAGTTTTCTTCCCCTAATACAGTGACAGTGAACAAAAAATATATATTCCAACAATTGAAGATTTTTGGCAAAGAATTCAATGGCTATAAATGTATTGAAACAAGCAAGAGTTATTAACAAAAAAAGTCCAGTAACGAATCCAGCAGTTTCTTTATCTTAATGGGGCAGTAGGTCCTCAAAAACTGGAACGGTCATATACTAAGTTTGCATTTAATTTATATAGTTGCTACTATGGTAGTACTCGAAAACCAGTATATTGCTATAACAAGACGATAAATACACTGAACCCTTGTGTACTTACTAAGTGGTAACTTAAGCCCCTCAGAAACAGCATCCCTTATGGGAGCAGGAAGTTGTTGTAGAGCTCCTGCAGTTTGTCCAATCAAGCCTTTTAGTTGTTCAGGCAGTGTTTCATCACTAATCTTGGGGATCTCTAAAAGGCCCTCAACATATTCCTCTTTCATCCTGATAGGTCCCTCCACGGACAATTGAGTAGTCAGTAGGAACTTGCTTTGTATCTGCATACACCAAGGGCGGTAAATTGTGAGAACATGACTGCAACAAGAGAACTCACCAAAATCATACATATATACAGCTCCCTCAGATAAGACGGATCAATGTCCTGCTGATAAATGACTTAATTATGATTGTGGGATCTTGTAATATTATGGAAGCTACTGCTGATAAATGAAGACTCAAGCCATGACTGTTTTTTGAAATATTGATCCCTGCACGTTGTAGGCAGGCAGGCATATAAATGACATAACGTTGCAAATGTATTGAAATTTTTTGCAAAGGATAGATCCCAAAAATACACAAGTTGTAGGTGCTGCCACATCTTGTGAAATTACCGTATTGAAGAACATGACGTTGGATGAAAGCTTGGAGTATCCATCCTTGATCACCACATCAAGTGCCGTAAAGTTTGCCACAGTTGTAGGTGACCTCCTACGAAAATAGCATATTTGTTACACGATTATGTTTTTGTCAAAGAAATGTCATTGTAGAATTATGTATATGCAACACACCATCGAAAGACAAAAAATTTAACAAACCACATTACTCATTCTCATGAGAACAAGTAAGGAGAAACCTAATTTAAATCAGTTAATTGTAAATATCACTTGCATCCAACCGTAGTGACATACTCGAACAAAAGCCGGGCTGCAAATGCTCCAGGACTGTTGTCACCGAACCATTCAAAGTTCCATCGACCTTCCAGAAAGGGTGATCTGCAAAGTGAAACATATATTATGGAATATGGATTGATGGATCAATGAAATATGTCTGTATAGTAGAACTATTTTAGGCAGAAATATTGGAAGTTCCTCATGGAAACATAGAACCATAAGCAAGTATGAGATTGAGAATGATTGTCCTTCTACAAATAGTAGCAGAACCCAACCATATGGGGCATGAAAATGCTCAGGTGAATCAAACAGCCATTAGGCCTCAAATTGATCATCACGACAGCAGTCTTGCTCTTATTCTAATGATGGTTCCATCCTGAGGATTGTTCCGAACCCCGTTTGATAGAAATCTCATTACCCTATCATGTAAACTGGCGCCCCATTGTGAAAGGTACTTAAATAAGCCACAGTACATGACACATTGCTTCAGCTCCAACACTTACGTTGTGGGGCGAGGAGTGGGGTTGAGGCGTTCGAGTCCAACGATCCGCTCATTGACATCAATCTTCTGCATCTCCGTGGTCTTCCCGCTAACCAAGGATTCGAAGCCTCCAGCGTCTTTGAACTGAAATGTGTAGCGTTTTACATACCCTAGTTGAGGAATTAACTTGAAGCTCAGCATCAACTACTCAACAGTCAACACACAAACACAAAACCTAGCAATTTCTCTACTTGTTGTTTGGTTGGCTCTGCAAAACTGAGGGTTTACTTATCGATGGAATCGGTGATTGTGCAAACTTGGGTGGGTTGTGCAAAATTTATTAGCAGGTTGGGAAACTAATCTTCGAGACACCTCAGTTTGGCCAGTACGCGTAGCCTAGCCACTCATTCTGATAAGGATGGGGAACAGGGAACTCCTGCCCGCACCAACAAGGTAAGGTCATGTGCTTAGCGCGAGGCTGAGAAGATGGGGGAGGAAGGGAGAGCTCACGGCGAGGAGGAGGGACTCCTTGGCGGAGAGGCGCTCCATCTCGCGGGCGTAGCTGGCGGCGGGGCCACCCTGGAACGTCTGCGCCGTAGCCCTGCAGCGCCACGCGGCGGCGTTGGCGGCGCGGCGGGGTGACGGGTGCAAGCGCAGGCGGCCGTCACGGCGGGCAGGGAGCAGCGGAGGGGACGCGAGGGTGAGCGCCGTGGCGGCGGCGGCGGCTGCGGCAGCCATGCTGTCGTGCGGGGCGGGGAAGAGGAGAGCTAGAGATTTCTCTCTGCAGTAACAGCTGTATTGTTGCCGTGGCGGTTGGTGCTGAGCTGCTGTAGCCTGTAGGCTGAGGCTGTGTTGTGCAGGGCTCCAGGCGAAGCTACGCTACTCCCCACAAGTTGAATTTGTATTGACATGTCGAGGGAAGACCCACATGTCAGTGACACGTGATGGCATAATTTCAAGATACTTCACTCTCTCGCAGTCTCATGGGACATGCTACTCTCTCGCAATCTCATGTCTCATTGACATGTGGACAAAGGACCAAGCCCATACGTCATTGAGACAGTCGTAAGCCAGGGAGTGTCGTCATGAAGATTCTCAGGAATAAATCGTGGGAACTAACAGAGAAATCAGTGACCCATCTTTGGACGACACAGCCGGATAATCTCCACCCATTGCTGAAGCTACAACCGAATAAAGTGCAAAAGAAAAAAGCTCAAAACTCAAAAGATGACTAACTACATTGGCATAACAGGACGAGTGTTCTTAATTCGAAAGCTGAATCTAAAACACAATCCATAGAATCGCAATACAACAGGCTAATCACCTAGAGCCGGAGAGAGAATAGTCACAGTAGCCAATGTGTCCATGGAGGTTCGCCCAAAGTGCATCTCGGCTCTCAGACAGCGACACCCTTCCGCTGCTCATTCTCACCGTGAGCAAAGTGGCAGCGATCACCGAAGGTGCAGGTGCCCTTGAGGAAGTTCTCGCATATCTTGGTTTTGTAGTTGCTCCTGCCCCCAGGACCACCTCCTCGGCCTGCGGGGGGCGCTGCACCAGCAGGATTTTTCGCTGGTGTGCTGGCACTGATGGTTGCAATGAGCTCGCCCACCATATTGCTGGCTTGCTTTATCTGATCAAAATGCCTTCAAGCTCAATGTTCTTCAGGTTAGGGTCTGATTCATGGTCACGGATGGAGAGCTTGACCCCTGTTACTCGGCAAATCTGCTTGGTGTTGACTCCACCCTTCCCAATTATGCCTCCAGCAAGGGAGGCATCAACGCTGATCTTGGCGGTAGCTGAGGCACCAAAGCTGCCAGTTGGAGGGCCCATCGCAGCTGGTGGAGTTGGTTCATGTCGGCCTCCGAATCGACCACCCATAGGAGGAGCATAAGCACTTTCATGGGATATGTAGGCTGGCTTGCCTAGCTCCCTCTCGCCATGGGCAAAATGGCACTTGTCACCAAACTTGCAGCCTTCTGCAGTGTTGAACTTGGCGCACATGCGTGTTTTGCCAGCAGAAGCAGAATTAGCAGAATGATCCACAGGAGCTCTTGCCGGTGCAGACACGGCACTGTGGCCTAGGTTGTGCGTTTTTGATACTGCCTGGTATCCACCAGGGACAAAGTGCATGAAGTGGCAGCCCTCACCAAAAGGGCACCCAACAGTGCTGCATCATTCAAAACATCACAGATTATGTACTGATATTGCAACAACAAAAATAAACACAAGCTTAAGTCTCAGGTGAATTAGAATTTAGAGCTGGATGAACCATTTTAAGACATGTTAGGGTGAATGCTTTTATTGCTTGTTGTGTACAAAGACAGAAGATTTTTCATAACAAAAGAATAGCGTTGTCAAATGCATAAGTGCCGCAATGAACAATTTAGATATTTAATAAAAACAGAATTGAGAAGTTGCATTCAGCCATGTCTAACGATTTTCAGTATACATGAATTTAACTGAGAACAATAGCCATTTATCAATGGAAGTTCAAATAAGTCTAAAATATATATCCAGGGATGTTCAAGAATCAACCAAGATATACAGAAACACCATACTGCATTACTTAACATTACTAGGCCATATAATAGTGGACGCTCAATTACCAAGTAGTAGTGAATGTCTTTCTTTTTAAATGCTACACAACAAAACGTGCATTAAGTATGGCTTGAGGCACTGTTATGTATCTTATCATTTAAACATTATCCCAAGCAAAAGGAAATCCATCTACTATGATAATTTGGCGACAGCTTAGTTCATGTATTACAATTTACAATAATTCATACAGCTTCTGCATCAAAAATAAAATTTGCGCACGCGGGGGGTGTTTGGGGGGACTAATTCTTAACTGTCATAGATATTGAAAATTAGAAGGTATCCTTCTGATGTTATTTTGGATAGGTTAAGATTACAACCTGAAAAACTTGGTGCAAGGCTTCGATTTGCTTGATAGACCAGTTTGATGTGACTCCATTTCTGTTGCATAAAATTAATTACATTTTCTCAGTTGTTAGAAGTTGCATTGTTAATCTTCTAATCAAATAAACATATACAATTTGTGTCCAATGAATGTGATGAATGAACAGAATTTTAGATAATATAAAGATGATATTATAATGGTGGTTATCCTGCAGAAAAGTAATATTTACACACTTACACTGGATATTATGGAAACACGAGAACTAAAATAGATTATTTCTTAACTGATAATTACCATGCGTTCCCATGTTTCTTGTAGCTTGCATTGGAGAGAGGCCTCAAATTCCATTTTGGTCAAAAGCCGAAAGGTGCTATGTTTTTCTAAATATGTTTCACATCACCATTACTTTTCAAACATGTATATTCCTTCTTTTAAAGGAAACCTCATCTAGATCAACATTTGTACACCTTAGTACCTGTTCTTAGATGAGTTGTTTCATACTTTCAGTTGTCAAGCTCTTTTTTGTGTATTGGAAGTATTTCGTTACATAGATAGCATGAATACTGGCAGGCACACAGTGCTTGCTAGATGCAGGCAAATCTGAACTCCACTTAATTGCATGAAGCTGCAACCTGACA
Source organism: Stipa capillata (assembly GCA_019208055.1). Taxonomy (NCBI): domain Eukaryota; kingdom Viridiplantae; phylum Streptophyta; class Magnoliopsida; order Poales; family Poaceae; genus Stipa; species Stipa capillata. Next base: position 312,807 of record JAGXJF010005649.1, on the reverse strand, counting down.
TTTAAACCATATTGAAGAGGAACGCTGACGGGCTTTCTATAACAACCACATTTACTATAGGGCTTTGCCAGCACCACTAGTCCTAGTTACTACAGGTAGGTCAGCTGCTCAAACAAGACACTAGATGACTAGAATGCTGCGGTCCATCAGTACTTACATGGTTATATACTTATATATTCTTATCAGATGTAGGGCTCAGCAATTCAATCTGCAAAACCACCCTCACAAACATTTATCCCAGAGTCTTTTATAAGGGGAAACCAATCTGCCTAGGCATGGCCTGAATATGCTTATTTAATGCTATGGTCAGATGTGCTCACCAAAGTAATCCTATACTGTTAGTGTGAGGTACTTGGCCTTTTCCCCCAGGAAACGAGTTGTTTTAATCTATTTTCATAATAGCTTGACTCGCACACTATCTCAAGCAACACATTAACCTTATAATTCCAATTAAGCATTGCTTGTTCATCTTTGGTCATGAAAACACTTGCCTACTCATAACCATAGATAGTCACAGCAAAGTCCACGCACAAGCATGATTGGTGTGATCTTACTGGGGTTAATTGGCAACACCCTCGCTCGCATAACACACCTTAAGAGCTACCGTAGAGAGCGTCGAGGCTCGCAGATCCATCCGCACAGCTCACACAATATGATGCACTTGGCAAATCTAGCAACAATATCTAGAAGCATACGTGACGAGAGAGGGAGGGAGAGAGAGATGGGAGCGCGAGGCGTTACCTCTCGAGCGCTTCCCGCCGGCGGCGGAGCCTCCGTTGGACGTGTCCGGACGGGATCTCTTGCGGGCTGCGGCGGCGGCGGCCCCCTCCATGGCAAGCCCTCCGCGTCGAAGTCCAAACCCTAGCTTTGCGGTTTTCGCGAAGGCGGAGGAGGAAGAGGCGAAGTGCGAAATCGCTTGGGAAACCCCGGGGGGTGGGGGGTTGAACTGCAGGTGGCTCTTTTTATCGAGGTTGGGCTTGCGAGGCCCAGATTTTGGTGACTTCGTGTCCGTGACGTGGTGCTGGGCATTGGGCCGCCGTTTTGGTTTCCAAGTGAAACTTGCTTTCTTCTTTCTTCTTTTCTTTTTGGCAGCCGATATCGATTTGTATCATCCATCGGCATAGTAGGTAGCCGTCGGATGATATTTTGATGGACGGCAGGATTAGAAACAAGGGGATGGGCTATACGCATACAACAAATTGCTAATTTTGCGGGAAATAAATTTGCAGACAATAGGAAACATGAATAACAGACAAGCAAATTGTTTCCTTAAACAGAACGCTGAATTTTCGGCAACAAATTGGCGTGCAGATATTAAGACCTCATCAGCCTATGTCGTACCCGTCGGATGTGATGGTAGGATTAGTAATAAACATGATTAGCTAAATTTACGGGAAATAATTTTGGTGACAATAGGAAACAATTGTAGTGACCATGGGAAACATAGACAACTGTTTGTATGCAATACGTATCGTATAATTTTTCTATTATGGCAACATGGAAACATTTGTGTAGTACGAGGGAAACATTTTACAAAACTTTACGCAACAAAATTATCGAACCAATACAACAATGAAATACATACAACACAATCCCGGATTTTAGGAAAATTTATGATTCAAATCGCTATATTTTTAGGCATCTTGGATTTCCACGGCCGCGTGGAAACATTTATGTAGTGGGAGGGAACAATTTACCAAAACTTGCGCAACAAATTTGTCAAACTAATACAACAACTAATGTTTCATTCATCCAGGTATTTTGTTTCTGTTTCATTCATCTAGGTATTTTGTTTCCTACACAACAAAAAATTGCTCCATATACAATAATAATTTGTTTCCAACATCATCTGGCTACTCGAACTCGCTGTTGCAAAGGCTCGAGGAATCCTTCGTCTTGAGCTTCTTGTGCATCATCGCCGCTGACGTCAAGCATGCTCCATTCGGCAACCCAAAGGGAGGAGACCCCGTTTCCCTTGTCAGAGGTGGCGCAGCTCGATCTGGGCATCCCTGTCTCCGGTTCCACTGGTATCGGCGAGATGGTTCCGCTGCCGCACAAATCCAGCAGCTCCGTCGGGCGCATTCGGCGGGAGGCGGGCATGACGGACTCGATCTAGAGCAGCGACACCTTTGCACGCCACCGGATCTGACGAGCGATAGCAAAGGGAGTGGCGGCAACGAGGAGAGGGCGTGGCGGCGCGGGCTGGCGAAGATGATGAAGGAGCTGGGGAAGGACCGGCCGGTGTTGGGAGGATCCTTGCTCGGCGTCGCCGGTGTTGGCAAGCCGGAGTTGAGGCTGCGTGGGCAGGACTCCGTGGCGGCGCTGCATAGGAGGAGACGTGGGAGCTGGACCAATTGGGGATTTTATAGAAATGGTTGGACGGTTAGATAAATAGTTGGAGGATGAACGATTAGATGTTATGACGATGAAGTTGCTTCTGTAGGCATGCCGACGGAAAGAGTTTTCTTTTCTTTTTTGAGATCATGAAGCTTGCCTTGTTTTATTTTTTATTTTTTATTTTTTATTCTTTTGAGATAACGTAACTTGCTTTGTGTTGGCATCACAGATGCGTCTGCATGTGAAGCAACATGGAACCTGCCATGCAAAAATGTTGTAGGATCTCCTAGTCTTTCCAAGGCTTATGGGGACGGATGTCTTTGAGATCGGTGGAGGGAGACATGTATCGGTGGAGGGAAACACGTGTCGTCTTTTTACGAGGCCCTAATTTGACGAGTAAATAGATTTTGCCTTACAGGACTTCTCTCGAGCTTCTTAGGCCCTGTTTGTATACTTGGTTTTGGCCCAAATACCCCTGTAATTTACAGCCCACGAAGAAAAAATGACTGGACCGGAAAATACTGTTTGGATGCCCGGTATTGGGCCGGCCCATTTTCGTCTGTTTCTCAATTTCACCAGCAAAAAAGTAATCTGCACCGGTGCTCCGTTTTCTAATCTGAGAAACATCGGGTTTTCCCCGGCCTCCCCGTACCACCCACTCGACAGGAAGAAGATCGCCGCTCGAGAGGAAGCGACGCTGGCTGCCGCGCGTGAGGAAGGCGACTGCGAGCGCCACTTGCTCTCCTTCCTCACGGCTTCCCTGCCACCACGCCCTTCCCGTTCGCATCACCATCACCACCGCCGCCGTGTCCGAGGGAGCTGCTCCCCGGACGAGCTCCTCCGAGCGATGTCCATTTCCTCCGTGCCGACGTCGACCCAGGCTCAAACATCTCCACGGGAGGCGACACCACAAGGGGCCGACTGTGGCCACGCCGCCGACGCTGCTCGCTAGGGTTCCGGCACCGCCACTCGCGCCACCCTCCCCGCACCACTGATCACCTCTTCCACCTCACCAAGGACCGTTGTGCGGTCCTCATCAATCGGGTTTGTGCTTTCGATCCACTGATTTGTGCTCTGATCTGGTAGGGTTTGTGCTAATTTCTAATTTCTTCCCTGTGAGGGTCTAGTTTCAACTACTAGACCCCCCTGTGTACATCCTCGTCAGTCCAGAATCACGCTGACGGTACACCGGTGAAATGAATAACATTGCATGCATTCAAAGTTTAAAAACTTAACTTGAGTACGATATGCCACATGGCTTACATAGTTCCATGTCTTAACAACATTATTACATCAGAGGAAGTAACGGAAATAAAAGCGAAGTGGCTCCATCCGTGCCACAGGCAATTAACGGAAGCCACGTGACCTATTCTTCGTGATCATCATAGAAGAAGTCTTCATGAGCTCCTTCTTCAGCATACTCCTCTGCACACCATCACAACAAAACTTGCACAATGAGTACTTCGCGTATTCAGCAAGCCACCTGGCGGCAGATGGTCCTACCCTACTATATGCAAGGCTTCAAAGGAAGGCTTTATGGCTTAGTTGCGTAAAGCAATCTTTTAGTTGAAATATTAGGGTAGATTCGAAGGTATTATTTTGATGTAAAACAATTTTATTATCAGGGGTATTTTCCAGCGTGTGGTCCTCGACCAACACATTCGAGCATGGAACTCCTGGCTTAGCTCGACCATAGGTTCCATCAGCATAAGGGTAGAGGGAAGTAGCAAAGGGGAGAGGGACATGTCCTTTTCATCAAGAATGAGTCATGTGCTGTCTATAACCATGGGCACGGCTAATCGATTAGTTTATTACTCTGCAGAGTTTGTACACTTTACCCACATGACACGGTCATCCCCTTATACCAAGATGATCGGGCTTGTATACACGCTCATTGGTGTGTCGGCAGGGTGACCGTGACAAGGTCTTTTAGCTAGATCCCTCTAAGGTGTGACATGCCCACCGGGTCTAGCTCGGAGTCGATAGTACATCCCCGCCCTCCGATCCCCCCATCTGTGCCGAGGGTCCTCGTAGCTACGTCCACCCCTTCTGCGGTACGGCAACATCGGCACCAAAGGCTGACTAACCTACTTGACCAAGCCATTGCTCATATAGCATGTGGTTGTACTGTTGTCACAATTCTCCAACTTCAAGACTTCGGCCTTATTCGATGCAGGCGACTAATGGCTTCTTCATCACCCGAAGAACGACCATTGCTCCTTCATCACAATGATCCAGTAGTCATCCGCACCTTTTAAATGGTAAGCTTCACCCAGAGTAGAATAAGAAGAATAGAGAGAGAGAGGGAATCATCGGGCATCCGACCCTAGCTCAGCGAGCTCATCAAGTTTCAACATGGATCATCGATCCGATATTCATTCCTCCATAGAGGCAAATCAAAACACCTAAAGATGTATTTAAGCATGGCTAAGCATATCTCTACTCTATTTAGAATAAAACCTATTAATCTACTCAGAGTATCAATAAAAAAAAGGACGACAAGCGAACAGGGTAAAAGTGTGTCAATCGACACGCTAGCTACTGGATTAAAAACAACATGTATGTTTATAAATGACAAAATATTAATGACTTTCAGAAATATAGGATCAAATATGATCAAGAAAATGAGCATGTCTTCGTGGTAGTACTCTCCTTCTTCAGTTGCTTCGGTCACCGGGTCGGTCTTCACTCCCTATCGTCGTAACGAAACGAGAGCAAGCAAATAAATAACCAACTCCAAAAGGAATAACTTGGAAAGCAATCACGAGAGAGAAGCACAACGAAAGTAAGATACGGGCAGAATGGATCGATGGCGCGATAGCGTCATCGTGACGAAGATAGAATGGGTCTTCTAGAATTGGCCATAACCATACACAACATAATATGTATATATATATATACCATACCGGGTACTTTATGCAAACATACACAACATACACCATAACATGCTATTTATCATGACAAAAGGTATAACTAATTCACAATTAACCACAAATAAATACTTAGGTGAATCCTAAATATTTATAATGGTTAATAACAGTAAGAATAAATTATAACATCTACCCACAATTACACATGCATTTCTGTTATTTAAAAACTAGGAATTAATCATTAGCATGAGCTAACCACAATTACCATTAGCATGAGCTAACTAAGCATGAAACATCTTGGAATATGTTAACAGTACTGGAACAGTACCAAAAATGATTTAATATTAATTTTTAATCTGAACATTATTTAATTAAAGCATTTTCTAACATTTTTAGTGTAACAATTATCTAGAAAATAACAATTAACATTATTAAATCATGTAAATGGGTCAACATGATATAATACCAATTCCAGAGACATTTCATATTTAAAAGTGTGCTGGAAATGTATTTTAAACAATTAAAACTATTATTCTAAGCATGCAAACTACACTAAAAACATGGTAAAACATTATTTAATTATTCTAAATGGGTTCTCATGACTGGACAACATTCACATAACATAACATGATTTATTGGGTACTGGACATGAATTTTTAAAGGCTAAAACAGATTTATAAAGGCACTATTGCTAATTCAGCATTTTAAATATACATCTTAAATCAACCTAGAGCACATCCTGATTTTTATAGCTCAAACCATTGTAGGAAAAATATTTTGATTTACATGGTAAATTATTTTAGGGTTCTCTAATCCTAGGCAAAAATTGGATATAAATATCAGAGAGCATTTCTATTTTTAATAATTACAATAAAGCTTATTTTAATTCTAGAAAATTATAAACAGGTCCAAAAATTATGAAAATTTACAGAAGTGCTCCTTAGCATACTAATAATCTACAGAAAAAGAATGACTTCAAAATAATCATCCAGCACAAAGTTATCTTAGAATTTGATCAAATTTCATCCAAATTTGAATATAGTTCAAATCTAGCGGTCGGATTAAAAATCCGATCGCACCATTGGACTCGTGGGGTTCTAAAGATTCCATTTTACTACTGATATCAAAGATTGGACCTAGATTGGATGGATTCAAAAATTGGACAAAAGGGATGTGCAAAAGGTACTGTATACATGGTACTGTTCACGCAAAACACTGTAGTGCGTACTATAGCAGTAGGGTTTGGGGATGAAATCAACTCATGGTTGCATAATGGTGGATGGTTATGAGCGAAATTGGTTGAGGGGTTTTGATCTAGAGGTTGTTGGAAGTCTACCTCGGAGAGGGGTTGGAGAGAGGCTCACCATTGGGGAAGAAATAGAGGAGAGAAGGAGTTCACCAGAGTTGAGAAAGATGTCGCGGTATGGTTGATGTCGTGGATGAAGCTTGCGATTTGTTGTGGTAGGAGATGCGCGACGGCGTGGGGAAGCTCCAACAGCAAGGCCTCGGGTGGGGGTGCGCCGATGTCGCCGGAATTGCTCGCCGGAGTGGTCGCCGGAATTGCTTGCCGGAATGGTCGCTGGAGTTAGAGAAGAAAAGATGTGGAGGAGGGAAATTTTTGGAGAGGATGCAAAGGGAGAAAACATAGGGATGAGAGGGCCTTTTATAGGAAAAATGGGGGAGGGGAAAAGGCAGCACTAAATTAATGGCAATTAGTGCTGGATTAAGGGGAGCAAAAATTTCAGAATTTAAATTCCAAACGAAATGGACGAACAGGCGGCGGCGCCCTCGCGCGAGGTACGCGTGCGCTCCCGCTCTCGGCCGCTCGGCTGCCACGGGCGCACGGCAAGGCGCCGGCCTGCCAAGGCAGCCCAAGCGGAGGAGGGGCGCGGCCCAAGGGGAGGAGCAAGGTGGCTTGGGGCCGGCCTGGCTGCTGGCCCAGGCGGGTGCCCTGGCTGGCCGGCCTGCTGGGCCAGGCCACGGCCCAAGGGGAAGGCGGGGGCGGCCCAAGGGGCAGGCCGGCAGGGCGGGCTGACGAGGCAGCCTGAGGAGGGGCGGGCCGAGGCCCAGGCGGGCCCAAGAGAGGAGGAAACGGGCCGCCGGCCCAGGAAGTCCAAAAAGAAAGAAAAAACATTTTCATAATAAAATAATTGCAGAAATTCAAATGAAAGCTTAAGCTTCCCAAAAATTCTCAGAAAATTCCAGAAAATCAAATTAAGCATGGGGAATTCAAAAAAAAATACTTTTTGGGGGCAAATTTTCAAATGATGATCAATTTAAAATTCAAACACACACTTATAGCTCTCAAATTAATTCAAGGACTTGAATTAATTTGAATTAAAATCCAACTAAAATACATATAGGTTTATTACATAGTTGCACATCCTCTTCTCTTAAAAAAAAATTTCAAGCCCGAAAAATTCGAGGATGTTACATTGCCTCACTAAGACCTGCCTCTGTGTCAAGCTTGACCACCATCTCCTTGACTGTAGGTGCCTTCATTAGTTCTAGCTCCTTCTGATTTCTTGGTCAATCTAGTTTAGTTTGAAGGTGCTCTTCAGTAAGCAACAACTTGTACACACTGGAGATGGAAATGAATCTCAGAATTGATATAGTTTGATAGTGTGATATTTGTTTGCATGATAATTATTTGTTTCATATCCTGTTTCCACAAGTTTTGGTATTCTAGTGTATCTCCACTGTTCTTCTTCATCTCTGCATTAATGTCCGAAGCTGATTGACTAGATGTGAACCTCTATCCTTTTCGGTAGCTGCTTCAAGCATGGCATTTGTATCAGTTAATTCAGCTTCGGTCAACATGTGCACCCTTAATAACTCATCAGCATCTTAAGAAATCAAGTTGCACAGCAACCTCCTTAACCTGACTTTTCACATAGCTAGCTTCAAGTTCTGCGGCTTCCAGTGTACTGTTACTTCTACAGTAGTCATCAAATGAAAGAAGACTTGAAATGAGAGTCATCTCAATGACTAAATCATGCTTGCCACTGAAATTGAGGGACATGCTAGTCAATATACAACTTTAAGCTGTACAGTAGGGGCACTGCTCATATGTTAGCATCTGTTATGCTTGACTAATAAATGTCTTTTGATTAACATGCAGATTTTAATGAGATTTGCCTTGATCCTTGCAGTTTGATCTGATCTATGCAACCAAGGGGACACTGGACTGGGTTCAGAAACTCAAGTAAGTGACCCATCCAAACCTGGGGATATCGCATTATGTTTTGTCTATTTAACCGCAAACATATAGCCGTATCTAAATAGTGTTGTTTGCAAGCATTTTTACTCGAATTGTATAATGAGATATACTTATTCTGATCATCTAGTGTTCATGTAGTAAGGATGGATGTTTAAGTTTTTAATATTGAACAAGTGCCGTTAGTTCTAACTATAATATAACTTGAAAATTGTATTGCATTTTTTCTTGCATTTACTGGTTGATATAATGAGATGTGTTATTTTGCTGAAGCTGTGTTTGCACAAGTGTATATTTGTTATTGTAGCTATTGTACTGTGCCTATAGTTTTTTGGGTGCCGGTTAGGAAAAATTTTCTCATTAAACTACCTTGATTTGTTAGGACAAATTTTGGATTATTTGAATATGGATAATCTTGTTCTTACCGATTCCGAGGAGGAAGAGGAAGAAGAAATGATGCTTTTAGTTTTCCCGGCGTTATACCAAGCTTCTAGGAGAATTAAAACTCCATGCAATACATCGATCCTTACCGGTGCAAAGTACATCGTTGAGCTATTGGAAGGGCACCCGGACAGATGTTGCAACATTCTTGGAATGGAGTCCCACATTTTTCAGACACTTTGCAACCATCTTAGAACAAAAAATCTTTTGCAAAACACAAGAGGTGTTACTGTCGAGGAGCAATAAGAATGTTCATATATATGCTTTCACGGAATGCTAGTTTCCAAATGTTGACCGATCGATTCCAGCATAGCACAGAAACCGTCCACAGGCATATCGGTGCATGCTTTGATGCAATTACATCGTTAACATCTGCGCTTATCAAGCCTCCATCTATGGATACCCATTGGAAAATATCTTTAAGCCCACAGTTTTGGCCTTACTTTCAGGTACATGTCATCTATGACTGTGAAGTCTAGTAATCTTTATCTTCTCCTAGTATATCTCAATTAGTCACTCTAATTTCCTCATTGCAGAACTGCCTAGGGGCAATCGATGGGACTCATGTTCCTATGACAATATCAAGCAGTGAAGCTGCACCTTACAGAAATAGGAAGGGGAACCTATCACAAAATTTTATGGTTGCTTGTGACTTAGACTTAAATTTTGTCTATGTCTCCATTGGTTGGGAGGGATCAGCATCAGATGCCGGGGTCTTAAAAGTCTGCTATCCAATCATGCTTCCGAGTACCTGAGGGGAAGTACTATTTGGTTGATGGAGGCTATGCAAATACACCAAGCTTTCTTGCTCCCCACCGAGGAGTTCGGTACCATCTCAAAGACCAAGGTCGGAGCAATTGTCGACCGAAAGACTACAAAGAACTCTTTAATCTTCGCCATGCTCGTCTACGGAACCATATTGAGAGGGTTATTGGAATTCTAAAGTTGCGGTTTCCTATATTGAGGGTAGGTACATATTACCCAATAGAGACTCAAGTAAAAATTCTTATAGCCACAATTGTACTACATAATGTAAATAGGAAGGGGAACCTAGCCACAGAGGTGATGACGAATGGCTTAGTACAACAAAACCCCCGATTGACCCTCGTAAATTTGTCACTCTTCCTAGTGGTGATGATACACCACGAGAGGGTTCTACGCCATCAAGTAACCAAAGAAACATGGGCAATGCACTGAGAGATGACATAGCAAATAATATGTGGATAGATTATGAAAGAAACGGGAACCGAAGGGTGCAACGGAGATCTGCTCGATGAGTATTAGCACTAGATAATGTATTGTTCTATGACTTGTGTTGTTAGCTTTGTCTTATTTTGTTATTTTCTCTTATTTTTGCTAATCCAAAAACTTTATGTTAGCTTTGTCTTATTTTATCTTTTCTCTTACTTTGTTCTAGGTTTTAATGGCATAAAGGGCGAGGTGGACATCAAAGTATGAAAAGGGATTGGTCGAAGTACTCATCGAATACAATCTTTCTCACTACCGTGGCCAGAATGGATGGTGTACAGAAGGTTGGAACCGAATCGTGAAGGATATCAACAAGCTATTTCCATAAGCTAGTTTTACCAAGTCACAAATTCAAGATAAAGAAGCCCAATTGAAAAAGGATTACAAGGCACTTAAATGAATCGTCAGGCGTAGTGGCATATCTTAGAACCCAACTGCATGCGTTATAAACACCACAGCTGAGAAATGGGATGAGATCATTGAAGTAAGCTTCTAACCATTCTAACCACAGCTTCAATCTATCTTTGATCATTTTGTTACTTGGTAGGAGGACCCGAAGTTAAGGAGGTATAAAAATAAGAGCTTTCCATTGTTTGAGGCGCTAGATCTCTTGTATGAAGGTAAGTTCATGCTTTTCCTTTAAATGATCTAAGGTAGCTACTGTTTTCTTATAGATTCACGTGATGTCTTAATAGGTCAATTGGCCCAAGGTAAACATTGCTTCACTTCTAGTTTTCCCACTCAATCGAGAGAAGAAAGAGAGAGCACCTTGAATACAAGTTCTGATGCTAGAAGGAAAATAAGGAGTCAAGTGCCAGTAGGAAACATCTCAAAGGTGAAAGAGAGAGTACCATAGATCCGCCTAAAAAAATGACGGTCATGGAAAGCCAAGGAATGGAAAGCCAAGGAATAGACAATTACGTAATTGAAGATGAAGGACAAAACTTCATGTATGAAGTTGAAAGAAGGGAGGCCATTAGGAGGAGTTTTGATCCTCAATTGTCAGTAGATCACAATGATGAAGAATTTACGGTTGAAGACTATGATGAAGATCATGCTAATTCAAGGAACAAGATTGGTGGAGGAGAAGGAGCAAGACCTAAGAAGCAAAAAGGGTCCACATCGGCACCACGCATTGAAGATAGCATGCTAGCTTACGTTGAACTCAAGAGAGAACAATACTCAAGGATGAAAGACCAAGCACTACAACAAGGACAATACTCAATTTGCAAATGCTTGGAGGTGTTGAATGGTATGGTTGATTTGTCCGTTGAAATCAAGGTGCTTGCTTCTGATGTCTTTAAAGATTCAATGAGCCGGGAGCTTTTTCTGTGTTATGATTCAAGGCTTCGAGGGCTGTGGTTGAAGAAGGAAGTGGCGAAACTTGGAACTCAATTGTCTCCATGTAAGTGACTTGATAATTTTTTGCTTATGTATTGAGAATTGTACACTAATGTTGCTTATGTTGATTCATATTTGACAGCTAGCAGTGGCCTCTCTTCTACTCCAAGTAACCCGACACAGAGAGATCCCAAGATTCAGAGACTAATAGATGACCATCCTTCGTTTGACCTAGGCTTGTAATCGATGGTGGTGAAGGTACGGCTCTACTACTTGACATATTTTGGCTGCAAACTCAGTAAATATTTAGGCTTATTGTCATTGGAACCCATGAATCATAAATGCAAAGAAATGTAGATCTGTAGCAGAGAGATGTTGTTGAAATCTTATTTCATATTGTTGTTTAAGACATGTTTTTTAAGGTCTGCACTTGCAATTTTTATAGCACTTAATTTAATGATGCAAAAGTTAGCATAATTTCTAGATGAAAGTTGTTTCTTGTGAATGAATTAGATTATGAAATCTGAATGGAAGTGGCCTTACTAACACTGATGGCCTGAAGTGTGAGGCGGATTGTATAGTGTTTGGATTTTTGCTTTGTGATCACTTCAACAGTTTGATTGGATATCTCAATACTCATATGTTAGTGCAAACTTATAATTTGTGGTAATGCAAGATTCAACAGTTTGATTGGATATCACTTCAAAATCTGGTCTTGCAATTAGTGAATTTTGGTGCTTGCTCTCCATCAACCACTACCAAAAACAATCACACAACACTGCATTAGATTAACTAATTGAAACTGAACCTTTATTTGTTTGTGTGTTCAAACATGGTTGGTTGCCTCAATAAGTGTTACCCCTCTTATTGAGGCATTCCCTTACTCTGAAGTGGCAGTGTGCCTAGGAACGGTTCTTTTTGTTATAATCAGATATAGCAGACTACTAATACCGAGAGTTAGATCTATGGATAAATGAGTCATTGTATATTATTTTTGCCACCTCTAGTTCGTAGACAGTAATAATGGTGAAGTAGATAGCAAAATTGTAGCTATGCAATCATGCGCAAATAATGTGAGGTTCTCTCAAATAAACTTCTGTATTCCTTGCAAAATTTTAGTATATTGCTGTATCCAAATGAAAGGGTACTCTAAGCATGTACAATGTTGGTCAACATTGGGTGCTAAGAGGGTGCTAAGGATTCTTAGCACCAACTTTAGTTGGTTCTAAACATTGTGAAGGGAGATGCTAAGAAAAAATTGCTAGCACCTGGTTCTAGTACTAGAACCAGGTTCTAAGAGAGAGTTGACTATATGTGGGACCCAAACTAGAGCAAATAGTGAGAGAGAAATAGATGAGAAATAATATAATATGCTGACATGTGGGTCCAAAGTAGGTGCTAAGAAAAAGTTAACATTGGAGTAAATTTACTTTTCTTAGAACCAAGTGCTAGCAATTTTCTTAGCAAGTTTCTAGCACCACCACATTGTACATGCCCTAATACATTGATATTTTGTAGGTTAAATGGATCTTAAGTATACTAGACTTGGTTGTCAGGGAGCTCCTCAGTAAGTTTTATATACTGAATTAGCCAATTTTGTTGAAATTTGATGTTATTCGACCAGTTCCACGTCTTTGATTTAGATTCGATTATATTCATTATTTACCTTACAGGACTTGTTTGGTTCCATTGCTTCTGAATTAGCCAAGTTTGTTGCTGATGAAGGAAAGGGTACTAGTTTATCAAGCGGGAAGAAACGAGAACTTGGATTCACATTTTCTTTTCCAGTGAGGCAGCGGTCTGTTGCATCCGGTACTCTTGTCAAGTGGACAAAATCATTCAGTAAATCGATGTAGAAGAGATTGAGCATTTGAGCAACTAATTTGCACTGTTACTGTTGTTAGTACTAGTTTATCTCACACTTGCTACTGCTGTTAGTACTAGTTTTGCTAGTTTTGAACGTCCCTTGAAAGACAGTTTCGAACTATTCGATGTTGGATGATACAATCTGTTGTATACGCCGTCAATTACTACTAGTATTGATCGTTGTATACTTGTTTAACTAAGCTCAATACTTGTTTAAATTTACAAGCTTTTATCCAAACATTATTTACAAGGGTAATTAATTACCCTTGCATACAAAGATTTTTATTGTGACAAGTAAGTTATAGGTGTAAACTATTTATAAGTGTAAAAATTTACAACATACCCAAATAGGGCCTTAGTGGTTTGGGTGTATTGCTCTCACGGCATAGAACCCTTTGTGGATCACTTTCTGCTGGTTTTGTACCATGGGAAGCATGAGCTCTGTTTCATATCTTTATGGTCTATCAGAAATATATGAATTTTACAGGAATTTCATAGGAAGCAGAACGTCAGTATCCTTTGCCTACATACGTAGATGTACGCTCCGATTTCCACCAATCCTAATATTATTTCTTGACCTTGGAAGATCGATCTCCCTTCAATCGTAACTCAAGTTTTACATTAATCCACCGAATTAACACGCACATATCCCCATCGAGAAGCAACTCTAATCTCGAGGAGCAGCCACAGAGAGCTGCACCATGCATCAATCACTCGCTGTTCAGCATTAGATCTGCACTCACGTAATTAACATCGCCTACTTACGTACGTACTCCAGATGCTCGAGGAACCAAACCTTGCGCGCGGGCGATGGATCGCCATGGATTTCACACGCTCCTGGCCATCATCTCCTGGTACCTCCGGTACGACTCCTGCTTCTCCAGCAAGAACTTGGCGTGGAACCTCGCGATGAACTTCTCCGCAAGCTTGTCGATCTCATTCACCGCAGTGCTCTCGCCGTCTTCGCCTCCCTCTTCAGCCGCCGCCGGTGCGCCGCCCGACCTCTCCTCCTCGAGCCAGCACAGGTACCCGCACTCAGCCGTCTCGTCGCCGCCGCCGCCGCCGCCGCAGGCGCCGCGCACCTCCTCCATCTCTGCTGGAACCACCACGTCCCACGCCGAGTCGTAGTACGAGTAGCGCGCGCGGTCCACGTCCAGGAGCTGATCCCACGCGCGAGCCGAGGAGGAGGAGCTGGCGAACTGCAGCTTCGTCACGAAGCTCGCGATCTTGCTCTTCTTGCCGCTCCTCGCCGCCGACCTCGAGCGGTCGTAGTAGCCTGCGGTGGCTCGGGCCGGCGTCCTCTTCTTGCTGAGGACGTCGACGAGCAGGGCCTTGAACTTGGCGACGGCGCGGAAGACGTGGCCTACCTGCGGGTAGATGTGGGACTGGAGGATGGAGTCGATCTTTGAGCTCGGGAGCAGCGCGTCCACGTGAAACATCGGAGCCATGGATGGATGGAGGAGGAGGCCGGTGAGCTAGCTCGCGGATGGATGCGCTAGCTAATGCCGCTCGCCATGCGCGGACTCCATGGGTTTATAAGGCTCTCGTGTCGTGTCGTGTGGCCTGGCGAAATGTCACTGGCTTGCTGCACTGCCATTGCTTATCTTAGCACAGCGCTAAGCTAGCTAACTGAACCTGACTGGCATTGTGTGTCTTTTTGTTGACTACTACTAAGACAGTTTAATTTCTTCAGAGAAGTACACAAAAAGACACCTTCAAACAGATCTTAATCTGTTCTTGCTGGACATCGCTATCTGCAAACGTGAACTTACCCTTGCGGCTGGAGAAAAGTGCACGACAGCTGGAGATGATCTCCCATTGCAGAGCAACGAAACCAAATCAAGAAAGGTCACAACTCATAAGCTGTTCTTCCACGGAACGTTGCGTGATCTCTTAACTTTGTCACTTTCAGTTTAGACTCGCAAACCGTCAAGTGTGTACGTCCGACCTGGTTCGATCTCTTCTTCTTCGATATACCCACTTTTGTTGCGTCCAAGTTGCTGGGTCCGGAGAAGCGCATCGAATCATCTTTCTTTTTCTCGAGAAATTGATCAGAACACTGTCTTTCAACCAAGAAGAAACATAGTAAAATTACATGTGTGCATTAGCAAAAAGGGTCAGCACGGACAGCCCCGTGGTTCGCATGCCGAACTACTCCCGAAAAGCTAAATCACACATGGTTCTTCGGCCATGGCATCGCACCTGTTCAGATGGATAACAACCATGAGAGAGAGAGGGTGAGGGGGAGAGAGAGAGAGATGTGAACTGTATCCCTGGCATGCACTGATGCATGCATGCACCTGGGTGGTCATGCGTCCGGTGCCTGATCGCATGAATCTAGTTGTTGGGATACTTGAACAGCTCCACGCACAGGACAGCGAGTGTCTGCATCCACATGCATATGCATGGGATCAATGATTTGAGCTGGGTTGCAACTGGAGGAGAGGAGATTGCATCGCATGCAGGCGAGCTCGCGCACATTGCATTGCATCACCCGGAGATACATGACATGCACATGCACGCACTTGCACCGAACCAATCGCGATGTGCTCATCGAATCATGCATGCGCCCGTTGGCTGCGGGCATGCAGAATTTTGGCGTAGAACTGGACGGCAGGATCGGTGAACAACAAGCAGAATTCCCTTCTAGAATGAATGCTGCAAGCGCTGCTGCTGCTGCGTGTATAACAAAATTAAATCTACGCTTATATAAATTTTGCAGTTAACGGTTGCCGCTAGATGCTGCGTGGGCGTAAGAAACTAAATATATAGCTGCCACATGCATATATCCGAAATTAAATCTCCGATCCTGCATGACTACTAAATGAGCATGGATTGATTGGATGGAATCATGGAAACAATGGTTTTTGGTTGATACTTTTTCCTGGCAATGGTAAGCCGTCAATTGATGATTCTTTTAACAGAAGCCAATGGTAATTGATTCTCTTTCGGAAAAATAAACCAATGGTAATTGATGAAAAGCACTAGTTTCTATATGGGCCGCGCAGGAGGACGTGGCCCGTGTGGGTCCTTCAATTCCACTTGGCCATGCATCCGGCTTCCTTCCTTCCAAGTTGGTCGGTCGCCATCCAATTTGGCCCATAAGAAATATCGACCACCAACATGACCCATGATCTAATTTAGCCCATCTATAATTTGGATGCGCGACCCAATACGGCCTATTATAGGATGCGAAAACTGTGAAACGGGCAGCCCAAATCCAAGTAGTTTTGCATACAAGCCCCTTACATGATTCTATATTACAGAATACAAGCTCTACACACTCTTCCCCTTGACCTTGCTCACGGTAACCTCTTTTTTAACGCCCCTCCCCCCTCCTACCCAAAAAATAACTGACATTGGACATCACACGCGGCTGTCCCTTCACGAAGCAATGAATTACATCGCCTCCATCAACGAGATTGTTGGTCCCTCGAGCCTCCGATGTCCTCCCTCCTAAAAAAAGTCTTTCGGCTACCTTGCAATGGTGGTGCTTCCTACGGCGATGAGTTTGAATTAGCGAGGTTCTGGGTGACTAGATCCAGCTAGGTTGTAGTTGGAAGTTGTCCTCTTTTGGCGTTGCTGCCTTCTGCTCATCCTTCTCCAACTCTTCAACGTGGTGACACTAGAATTTCAACGTGACAAGCCCGAGGCATTGCCCCACCGATGGGTCCATCAACATTCTTATGCTCCCACTTGTCACGGTAGGCTCCTTTTGCGGCTTCCAATGTCAAGTTGGTAGCTATGGGTTTATGCTTCTGTGGATCTCGGAGTCCGTGAGGCATTCGTCTTCCGAATGTCATGCGATGGAGGTTTGGTGCATCTTGGACATGCAGTCATGGCAGCATTAGCGGTGAAGAGGCTGAGTTCTTGGTTTGTGTTTTCAGTTTTTATGGTTCTTTCGCCTATTATGGACATCATATCCTTTCGTTTTATTTGTGTACTGCCTTCCTTAACGTATAATAGATAACATGTATGATTCGTGCATGTTAGAAGGGAATTATAAATAAATACTCTAGTGTTTTTTTTACTACTAGAGTACTCAAATTTCGTCCATGCGAATTTTCTATTATAAGATAAGAAGATAAGGGTATGTGATTCATTGAATAAAAATCTAAGTACTTATTATTTGAGTGATCTATATAAAAAAAACCTAATGCTCCAGAGACACTCACAGAAGCTTTAACTTTGGTAAAAAAAAATTCTTCCAAAAAGACGAATAGTTTGGAAGAAGGAACCTGACAAATACCAATAGATAGAAACCGTCAGGAAGGAGAGGTCGCAGACGTTGTGTGTCATTACAGATTTACAGCACACTAAACAAGTGATGACAAAACGAAGATGCCCTGAGAAACATAAACACCTGCCAAATCTGTCAAACCGGCAAGATAAATCCCTAACTAATCTATTTCCCAATATGCCATCCAGGTTTGACACACAGACACCTGTCTCTCCCTGTACTTTATGCCGCTGATCGAGCCAACGACAAATCCAAGGAACTAAACAAGGTTCGATTTCGGACAGCCAAGGAGCATGTTGTACCGGCTCTTCAGGGCTTCAGGAGACGAGCTGCTGATTTCTTCCCCTACCTCTTGCACTCCTGCAGCACCAACCTGCAGACCAAAAAAGCTATATACATACATATCCATACGAGATTCTTTCTTAATCCTTTCCATGTGGGACACCGGCACGTCCAAATCTGCACCTGCATAAATATTGTCGTCCATCCAGTTGCCGAATCATTATTGCTTTCTTGTCTCAGCTTCTCGTACAAAATGTTGAGAAATTCTGCATCAAGTTACATACACATCTTCAAGATAATATGTGTGTTCATACTTACCCAACGCATGCAGTGGTATGATCAGATCAATTGATGCATTTGAGATCAATTTCATAATCTCACGCTCTCACTATGTATTGTCGGGTGGGACCGGGACGGCAGCTTAGACATTGGTTTCTCATTCTTATATCTCATAGGGAGATTCCAGAGATGGAAGCTCTCTGTCCAATGCTCATCAAACACCTGCAATCCTTTTGAAGGGCTGAGTGACACCAATGGATTCCCAATAAACTAAAAAGATGATTGGACATTTTGTTATATATGATTGGTTTGGCTTTATTATATGTCCATTAGAGATGTCTTTTGGAGTACCGGTATCTTCAATCAGGTGTGAAAACTTTGATAAGGCCTTCGTTGGTTGTATCTATCAACGATCGGTGTTATTTTTTTTGAAGTCATTGCTTTGGATCACCTAACCTGATTTGCAAGATAAAAACCATAATTTGACCTTCATTGGTTGGATCCGACGACGTGTATATGAGTCGTATCTCTCTCTTAAAGATGTCGTCACAAAAACTTGCCCATCATCACCACTATGTTGTAGTTGTTGTTCTCATCGGGACGAGTCCTAGGGACCCTGATGGCAGGGCTCGGTTATTTTTAGACTAGCCGTAGCATGGCAATTCATTTGTCATTTCTTGTTATTTTTCTGGCTTATAGTAAGCTTTTAGCTAAATGCAATGTATCAGTTGTGTGCATCTCTAACTAGTGGAGAGACCGAGAGTTGTACTTCTTTATCTAAAAATGCAGAAATCACTTCTCGAAAAAAGAATAGCTAGAGATCAAAGCACATATTGCTTTGCCCGAGAAAATAGATTTCTTTGCTACTTGTGCATGGACTATGACTCTCACGACAAAATGCCATGAGTTGATCCATTTACAAAGTCGACCATGACCAGTGCAGTATGATTCAATGGAAAAGGCTGGCGCAAAGAAAACCAAGATTTATCTATTGACCATGATCCATAAATTGGAAATTTTTCGTGCACTCGATGTACACTGCATTGCTAAATCACGATGGCCATCCATGATAGACAATTGTGGAGGCTCAAAGTGCCATTAAAAATCAAAATCGTTTTGTGTATTTACGTGAAGTGATCCTCACAAAAAAACGACCTTAGCAAAAGAAATTAGAAGAATAATAAAAATGTTGTATTTTAACAATGATGAATTATTCAACATATAATTTTTTGATTGCCAGTTTGTTGTTTCACATGTCGCAGTATTCAAGTGGCTTCGAATCTACCGTCACCTAGTAGTGTCGCCAATATGTGATGAGACGGTGGCCCGATCTTTCAGTGAGACGAAAATAGCTAACAGTTTGGTGGAGTTTGACTTTAATGATCTGACTATACTGTATGCGACCATACGTCTTAGCAATCGCTAAACCAATCTCTGATGGTTATTGACCTTGCCGTAGGCACGATCAACCTAAACAACAAAGTTCGAGTTCCTGTAAGCAAACGATGAACCAGCAAGAACTATGATAAATTGCGAGTATTAAATTGGCATAAGATAGAAGAAAGTGTATTGGGATTCCACTGGCGATCTAAACAAGGCGATAGTCCTACATGACTTGTAGATGTGATAATGTAGCAATAGCTAAACAACTCAATAAAATCCAAAAACTAAAGAGAGAATCCTAGGGGTATATAAAGAGAAAAGATGATCTGTTTCAGAAACAGTCATGGACTAATTTGACAATTTTGGTGTGCTCATAAGAGATTTGGAAATAAGACCGTACACGTTGGAAAGACCACGAGATAAGCTTTTTAAAGAGTCCAAGATCACTCAAATCGGAGTCCGTATTCTCGAGATATAGATGTTTTAAGTCAGAACTATCTCAACAATTTGAATCAGAGTCCAGATCTTGTGAGACTTGATCTCTAGCTCTCCTTGGACCAAATGTGATGTGGGAAGACTTCTTATATATCACCAATTCATGTGGGACATGGACATAGCCACATGAACTTCATTCCCTCCTCCTCTTGAGAGTTTGAACTTGAATCCTCGCATGTTCTTGAAAATCTTGACGGACCTCTTTTTGTTCATTATGGCTTGAGCAACGGATGTAGTTGAAGTAGTGGAAGTAGAGGTGACAGCGGGTGTATCAATGGGGGTCATGTCCTCATCAATATGTTTAGGAACTGGTTATTGCAATTGGGGGTAGATTTAGGGTTGATTCAATCTTGGTTGGAGCTTTCGCTTTTATTGGTCATTTTGGCTATGTTAAAATGATGTTGTTTTCTATAGAGAAAAATTTATAATCACTTGTAGTTTATCTATATATGTGTCAATAGGTTTTGTTCATGGACCGTGCTCTAGAAGCAAGAAGCAGGAGGCGAGGGATGTCATACTAGTTGTGTGTAAGACCCTGGAGGTCATGATCTGCTTGTGAATTCTTCACCAAGCATGGATGGAGATTACAAAGTTTAGCAGCTGGTTGTGTGTTGTATGAGTCTTTTCAGTTTCATACTTTTTATGGCTGTTGAACTTATTTTTTAGTGCTGTGTTGGGCTTTGTCGAGGTGAAGCTTGCATATTTCTCCTGTGAAGCTCGTTATTGTAATCGGAGCTGCCTTGTCCCCGACGTGTTGGCCGACTGTTTGATAGGACCATGTGGGCTTGGTGCGACTGTTGCAAGTGATCAATGTGTTGGTGGTTGTTTGCGGTGAAGTCAGAGTCGCCGGTTCAGGTGTGACGAGTGATGACGATGGCATTGGTGGATGGCCTCGAAAGATGATTCTTCTGAGCAGTATGTGATAAGTTTGTGTTGGTGGTGGCCAAATTAGTCGAGTTGTAACCTTAGTTCTCCCCCAGTTTTTCTCAAATAGTCTGGGCACCTCCTTTTGGTTTAGTTAATAGATTGGGGCTAATTCGTCGCTGATTTCACAAAAAAAATCTAAAAAGGTCCAAATAAAATCTTGGCTGGCTTTTCATCCAGTGTTGTGATAGCAAAAGACAAACAACACAGAAGAATTCAATATAGATCAGATGGATGAGCTAGAGCCTAGAGATGGAGACCATAAGGGCCCGGCAAGGAGAATGAGGGAGGGTGAAAGCACCAAAGTGCGCAATTGCCCCCTCCTCCCTTGTCTCACATGCTCGGTAGCAATTTGTATATCTAACCTTGCATCTTTGTATCATCTAAAGAAAAATCTTTGCATCTTTATATTCTTGTCAGTTGTTTCAATTAGGAGGCCCCCACTGAGAGAAGTTCATATTCCATTTGAGATATATGATCATTCAAAAGTCCCCTTTGCACCCATTCTTTCACCCCAATTCTCCTGCAGATTCCAATCCTTCCTCCAGATAGGTAGTGAACCCAGATATATATAGGAGAGAGAGATTTTCACTAACCATGAAGTTTCCATGCCTAGTGTGTGAATATGTGATGCCTTCAAGTTGCAGGTTGCTGCTGCTCTGACCATACATGCATATATGGGTAACTATTCCTTCTCCCAACTTGCATTGCCGTGCTTCTTGTTGCTTCCTCCCTCCCCCGGCTGCTGCTCGTCGTTTTGTCGGCGGCTGCATGCTTGGCGATTCCCAAGATTTTGGGCGTGTACATGACATGCAGTGATGCGCCACTGCGGAATTATTCCCATCGTGTTGCGTGCCACGCCTCCGGGAATCTAGGCCGGTGTGGTGCATCAATTCTGATCGAACCTTGCACTCGCAGGCTTGTAGAACTCCCCCTATTTAAGCACGCCGCTGCTGTCTCTAATCCTTCTTTCCTCCTCCAAAATCCCGTCTTCATTTAATTCGTTTTTGCACAGAAAGCTTGCTATTTGTCAGGTCATCTCGCACGATGTTCTATATATGCTAGTACAATCTTGAATTCGATCTTAAGCTCGTTGTGAAATCGATTAATCGAGTTAATGGTGCTAAACAATTTTTTCTTTGTGATTTCTTGTTCAGTTAATATTGCGAGACGTGTATATAGATGAACACCAAGAAGATTAAGCTGCACGACCACCACTACAACGGGATGCCGCTGTGCGACCCTTCGCGGCCGCCGCCGCAGCTGCTGAGCTCCGCCGGGCTCTCGTCGTTCCGCCAGGGGCTCGTGAGTGCTGCTCCTCAGCAGCAGCAGCAGCACGGCGGCGCGGGGGGTTGGCTGCACGAGGAGTACGCGGCGCCGAGGTCGGTGTTCGCGCAGAGCTGCGTTGGCTCCAACACCGCCGCGTTCTACGCCGCCGAGAATCTGCTCGGCATGGTGCAGTCCGACTGCCCTCCTCTCGGGACGCTCCCCGCGATGATGCCGACGGCGGCAGCCAGGACGCTGTTCCGGTCATCGTCGACGGAGAGCGATCAGCTCTACTGGCCTCTCGACCCGTTGCAGCTCCGTGCGGATCAGTCGTCCATGAGGACGTACTACGTCCGGCCGCAGCAGCAGGACGCCGCCCTCGAGCTCCCATTGTCGCCGCCGCCGCCGCAGCAAGAGAGAGCGCATCATGGGCTGTTCGCCAGCACTTCCACCGCTAGGCTTCTAGGCGGCGAACCCAAAACCCACTTGTTTTCACCTCACGTACGAGCGAACCAGATTGCTCCGGCGATGGAGGCGCAGAGCTTGCAGAGCCAAATGGAGAGCCACCTGTCCAGGAGCTGCACCGGCGCGCCGGCGACGGCAACAGCAGGCAACGGCAACGGCAGCGCGCCACCAGCTGCGCCGGGCAAGACGCGGATCAGGTGGACGAAGGACCTGCACGAGCGGTTCGTCGACTGTGTCAGCCAGCTCGGCGGCGCAGACAGTGAGTAGTGTTCTTGACCCGAAAACTCAAAAACTTTTTTGTTCTTCATGTTGGCATGTCCCATGCTATGTCCGAAGGTTATTTCTCGTGGCGTATAGTTATTCAGTTCTTGACTTCTTGTTGATGTCTGACATTTGCAGAGGCGACTCCGAAGGGGATTCTGAAGCTGATGAACTCGGGTGGCCTGACGATCTTCCATATCAAGAGCCATCTTCAGGTACAACAGTTGACTTGTCTAGAATTCTTAAACGTTCTTTTGTTATCTGTAGTGTGATCTAATTGGAGTTCACAACTGACACTTTGTATCTCTCTTTTTCTTCTTTTTACCAGAAATATCGTGTAGCGAAGTACATGCCATCATCATCATCATCTGAAGGTAATCTACTGAATTTTATCTCTCTGTTTACTGAATTGCACCTATCATTCGGGTCTCAGAGCCCTGACTCCTGACACGTAGAGTCATAGAGCAGCTAATTTGATTAATTAGTAGCCGGTCACCACATTTTTGTAGCCCTGTCAAGTGCCAAGTGCTAGACTATAAGCAACAATTCTAGGTCCCTAAAGTCCACGAGGATCTCGATTCTTTTATCTCATGACTCTTGCTTTGATTCCATTATTGTTGTTTGTTTTGTTATGCTTCGCTATCCAGTATCCAGCCAACCCACCTAACCCACCTATGCACCCTCCCGCGCAATGACACATGTTCTAATCCCGCTGTCGAATTGCAGGGAAACAACAGGAGAAAAGAGCCGCGAGAAACGACGTGCAGAATCTGGACCCGAAAACGTACCTTTCACCAACTAGCTTTGCAAATCGCAAGATCGATCTCAATGGGATCCATGTGTCACAAATGGACTAATATCCATCCACATTTTGTTGTAGTGGAATGCAGATCACGGAGGCACTGCGCGTCCAGCTCGACGTGCAGCGGCGCCTCCACGAGCAGCTCGAGGTGCTTTGCTCTGCTCTGTCCATGTTGAGAGAACCTAGACTGTATGAGTTCATATCAACTGTATGAGTTCATATGTTCTTTCGGTGTGTTGACTGCAGATACAGAGGACTCTGCAGCTGAGGATAGAGGCGCAGGGGAAGAGGCTGCAGAGGATGTTCGAGGACCAGCTCAAGGCGAGCGGGAACGCGGCGGGGTCGCCGGAGCTGGACGACGTCATCTTCCCGGTGGTCACCGAGCAGGAGGACGCCACGTTCGTCGTCGACGACGACGATGAGGTGCAGCTGCTGTCCGTCGCTAGCAGCAGCTACGACCAAAGTGACTCAGCCTTGTGAATTGTGACGCCTCTGCCTTGTAATCATCCTAGGCTTTGACACATAGTATTGTTGTAGTTCTCGATGTATGATAATTGATACGTGCAATGTTGGGGAAACATATCTCTTTTTGTTTGTACTCATCGAGCTGTCCAAGTTTCTTCCAATTCCCAGTTGCCATTTCATCAGAGCTCTAAGACTTTTAGTTTACTCAACTGGAATGTGCTTGTAAAAAGGCATTAGTTTAGTTAGGTCTCGGTGCAGATGACAATATTTTACCATCTATATATAAGAAAAAGCAGCTGGGCTTTCCCGCAAAATATTGCGCCACGTCATTTTTAACGGTGTGGCTACTCTTTTTGGCCGTTCGATCATCCCATCAGCACATACAAGCCGTCAGATCTCAGCATCAAGCAAGAATCTTTCTTTGCAATCAAGTCCTCTTTTTCTTCCACAAAACCTCCCGTCCCCGACCTTTCTCCCTCGGTCCGTCGCGTCCGTTGCCATGAAGCGGAAGCAGAGAGCCGCTGCGGCCAGGCCCGCACGCCGCTCCAATTTCTTCGGCCCCTTCAACTCCGACCGGCGAGCTCCACCGCCGCACCCTCTCTCTCCGGTGAGTCCCGCTCCGATTCCCCTCGGCCACGCACTCCCCTCACTTCCCTCTCCTTTTCCCCTCGCTCAATTCCACGCCGCCGTCACCCTAGCTTCTTCCCCATGAGCAGCCGCCGCGCCACCTACTGCCCTCGCCGCCGGCGACGACCGGGGCTCCGCATGAGCCGGCCGACCACCTGGGCAGCATCGCCTCGCTGCCCCGGTTCCATTTTTGCCCTCGGGCGACCACCCCCACTGTCCCAGCTCCGACGAGCCGCCAGGGCAGAGCTGCCCATCACCCTCTTCCTCTCACGACCTGGGTGACGTGCACGACGCATGGTTCGGTGACGAGGCAATGACCGTGGCTCGGCGGCGATTTGAGTACCAGTGGCCTACCCCTCACCATGGATTTCATTCTTCCTGAGTGGCTCTGCTGAGCATGCATGAAAGTTGTTCGACGAAATGTCACACCTGATTCCGTCCACTATAAACCATCATCCTTTCCTGCCCGACGGGAAAGCACTCCAGCTTGAGCTCCACGGCCGTGGTTCAATATGGCCAGCTTGCGGCCAGCACAACATCGGAGGCAGAAGAGCCATTGAATTGAATTCAGTCCCGTGTAGTCGGAATCTTCAGTCAGTATATATGTGAGTGTAAGTTAGTTTCTCATACCCATATGCTACAGAGCGTATGTTTCATTAGAAGTCTGCAATCTCTGTTCACCATCACGTCCTTGCATGAATTTTTTTTTGGGTGGAGGAAAGATTCAATTTATTTTGGTTTCTCATAATCTATATAACTGAACCAAGAGAATTTTGCATTTTTCTCTGCTCGATTCATTGCAAAAAGTTCAGTTAATTCAATACTTTAGTTACTGTTATGAAGGTACTCCAAATGTGAAACTAGCTTACAATTCGATAAAATTAATTGTGTAGTGGAAAGGAAACCCTGTAGTGCTCTTCCACTTTTTTTTTATTTCTCCTCTTCTTCCTTTTTATTTGTTTCCTTTTTTTCCCCTATTCTAATGAACATTTGGTGATTCCAGCACGGATTGTTTTGTTTTCAGATTAGAAGTATTGACCCATTAGGTGGGTGCACATCAATGATCTTCAGGTTGAACCATAATAAATATACTAATATCACAGATATTCTTTGATCTAATTTACTTTGTTTTAAATTACATATGTTTCAGAGAACTAAAGGAAGCACCTCAAGAAGTATTGAAAACATATCTAAATCTCTTTTACTAAACCAAGGATGGTTTCTGAGCAGTAAATATTCTTCTGCAATAGCCTTTCTATACTAAGATATAGATAAAGCATGTTCCCCTAAATATGGTTTATTGCCTCTTGCTGTAGGCCAGATTTAATTTATAGTGACATAACACAAGCGTTGTGAGCAAAGTTAAATAATCTGTGTAATAGACATCCTTCTTTTTGCTTTGTTTCAAACTGTCATGCTATTTCTCAGTTGAGAAGAATACGTATTCATTTTTAGGCACCAGCTTGAAGTATGGATGGCATGCACTTCAATTGTGTCCAAACAAACAGATTATTAGTTGTGTGTAGCATAAATTACATATACAAATATTTGTATCCTACCACAATTCCATCTTGCGTTTGTACAAGGTTCTTTTAGGTAGAGAACCTTCAGCAGTCCATGCCTGTCTATTTCTTGATCGAACTAATGATTGCGGCCTTGTGTCTAATCTGAACCAATGAGTCTTGTACACCAAAAGAACACTTGGTCCATTGCAAGTTCTCAATTTCACCCGTAACAGCATAAAGGTTTTCATGCATTACTTTTCTAACTCCCTTTATGACCTCCACTTTTCATCTGTTTTACTATTAATTGAACATGGATATATTTTTCTTTTCTCATCCCTTTACGTATGCTAGCAGCTCAATATGCCTGGGTAATGTTTTGTTTGGTAGTCCTAACTATTCTGATTGTTTAGTCTAGCATGCTTTGGGTTCTCATTTATGTTTTGCTATCCTGTATTTTACCATTAAGATACAAAGAAATATAGTGGCTGCTTTATCTGAACTCTTTATGTTGTGTCTTCATCCATCTTTGTGTAATCATAATTTATTTTGACCTACTTGATTACGCAGGAGATGACTTGGAGGAATATGAGGAAGTACTGGAGGAGAAGAGGAAAGCTTTGCTTGCAGTGAAGGCTAAAGAGAGAGCTGATGTAGATAAGCAGGTGCATGTGCCTGGGGATCCCTCCTTTTGTACATCGAAAATTAGAAATGTAGCATTACATGAATATGCAATTCATGGGCACAAAAGACTTTTATAGAGCCACTGTCTAGGTAAATGCAATCGTTTTAGTTCTGAGAGGGTCTGATGAGTGGATTCGTTAGGCATTTTGTGACAATTGTATTTTCCACATGGCCTTCTCAAATGAGCATTGCAACTTATTTACGCCATTGAATTATATATTAGATCTTTAAATTGTAATTTTTCTTTTTTTTTGAGAATCGATCTTTAAGTTCTATTGATTTCAATAAATTTGTCACAGGAGAATTGCGTCTCACTTTGAGGTACGATAGCAAGCTTGCATTTTCGTCTAAAATAGCTATGCATTATATTGATCATCTTACCAGCTTTTATAAAGGTAGCTAATCTTAGTCACTTTTCTAACCTTTTAGATCAACATTCAATCATCCTTATCGCCATCTCACTTCATATATAGCCTAACTAAAAGTTACAGTAACATTTTACTAAAATTGTATATTCTCAATACTGTAATTTTAGGCTAACTAAACGAATAATTTAATTGAGTCAACTAAACACTGTTCTGCAATTAATCATGTATCACTTCACCTTCCAAGCCAAACAAAATCTGGGACCATCCCATCTTCTAATCAAACTCTCTGATCTTTGGATACTTTCAACTTTGTATATTGTGGATTACAAGTGTCGACGAAATGTCTCTCGGACAGTAAACTTGGGCACCCCGGGTCGGAGGGCCGAGATGCTAAGAGGACGACTTGGGGAACGATGCCTAGTGACCACGGGTTGCCCTAAACTACCGCCGAAGATTAATATGGAAATTATTGTGGGAAATGGAACTGGAACCGGGGGAAGTGAATCTCCGTTCATATGGGGTGTCGATTCGTCCTTATATAGGCAAAACTGACTTACAAGTGAAGATACATCGTTGCCCCTAGGCAGATCACAATCTTCTCCTAGTATGTGTCACCGTACATTGGGCGAATCAGTATTCTCCTACTCGCCGTTACCTACTATATTTGCTGGCATATCCCCGATGCGCCTTGCCGGTACGGTCCGCCACCGTGCTCGCCCTTTCTCCGTGAAGCTCGGCCAAGGGCGGAATTGGCAAGGTGCGGTCTGCTACCTCGGACCGAGCCCGCTCTGCCTCCGCCTCGTCCTGGGGAGATGTTGACCTCGGCCCTGCTCGGTGCAAGCGACTTGGCCCGAGCCCTCCCGGCCACCTTGCCCGAGAGAGGGGCTATTCACCCAGGGCCTCGCCTTCGGAGGGCGACGCGGCCTCGCCTGGGTCCTTTGCCGGATGTTCCTGGGGAGCTACAGTGCACGAAAGGGTTAACAAGTATGTGGAAAGATAGATTAGGGGGTACCTCGCCCGGACGACGTGGCCGGACTCCCCCAACAGTAGCCCCTTGCAGGCGCGATCGACGAGGGAAACGACGTCGGTCGGGGCGGCATCAAACCTTAGCTGGAAGCGGGGAGGACGATGAGTTCGGGACGAGGTGCCCCCGTGCTCCGGGCCTTTTTCCTTACACCCAGTTCTCCCCGGAGACTCCGCCCCAGACTTCGGCTCGTAACCGCCAGATCCGCTTCTTCCGCTTTTGCCCGTTACGCCGCCTGAAATCACGGACCCCCGGGGCCTATAAATACCCCCGAGCCTCCCCTTTGCTACCTCTCACGCCCTGCCTTCGTTACTTACACCTCGCCTCTCCCCGCGCCTGGCTCCCACTCCTAGCGCAATTCGCCGCTCGGCCTGGATCGCGCTCAAACGCCTTCAGGACAACCTAGCGCTTGAGGAAGAGAGAAGAACCATGTCGACCAGTAAGGCCGCCGGAGCCACGAAACAAAAGGGGAAGAAAGCGGCCGAGAAGGTCACCTACACTCGGTGGCTCGTGGTGACTCACGTGTCCGAGACCACGCTGTCTCGTCTTCGCGATGCAGGGTGCTTCCCCCTCGACTCGGACGAGCACGGACCCGTCCTCCCAAAGGAGGGGAGCGCTCGGGCCGCCCTGCCCGAAGGGCATATAGTCTTCTTCGCCGATCAATTCAGGGCCGGCTTGACCTTCCCGGCCGCCCCCATCGTTCAACTCGTCCTGAATCACTTCGGCCTGGAGATCTCAGACCTCAACCCCACGGCGATCTCGCGCTTGGCCATCTTCAAGTGGGCGATGAAGACGATGAGGCTGGAGAGCACGACGACTTGCTTCACCATGTTCCACGAGCCCGTGATGATGACTTCTCCCATCCATAACGGCGCCCACTCCCTCTTCGGATCGATCGGGTTTCGAGGCAGTCGCGGGACCGATGCTCCCTACCCGGTGATGGCGCTGAAGAACAAGTGGAAGAACTGGCGCAACGAGTGGTTCTACTACCGGGTGGGCGATTTCGGCTTCACCGGTGATAAGACCGCTCCCGGCTACACAACACACCAGCTCGTCGTTACCTCCACTGACTTTGCGAGACGCGACGCCTTGGGCGAGATGAGCCACCAACTCTCGTCGCGGGACCTCGTCGAGGAGTTCCTTCTCCTGAGGATCCGCCCGCCGCTAGCGAGGGAAGGCCTCTCGGCCCGTGCGCCTTTTATGGGTACGAACCCACCAAAGGGTACGACCTTCCCGAGCGGAGCGGGAGGCAAACCTTCTCCT
This sequence comes from Stipa capillata, assembly GCA_019208055.1. NCBI lineage: Eukaryota > Viridiplantae > Streptophyta > Magnoliopsida > Poales > Poaceae > Stipa > Stipa capillata. The sequence continues at coordinate 283,157 of JAGXJF010005649.1, read as the reverse complement.
TGGCCGGTATCTGCCGTCCGAGGCGAAGGCCATTTCGAAGATGATCGCAGGGTGTCGGAACAGGGCTTGCGAACTCTTCAAATAGGAGGTCCCGCCTCGCCCAGACACCGCCCCGGCCGGGGACTCCAAGGCGGGCGACAAGAGGAAGCGGGCCACCCCGTCCTCAAAGGGAAAGCAGAAGAGCCTCGCTTAGGAGCTCGCGGATTGGGACGACGACGCGGACAGCGATCGCCGCGAGTTGTCCGCCCCGGGCGAGGTGAACACCGAGGACTCGGGCGAGGAGGAGTCCAAGGCCGGGTCGCGCGTCGGGAGCGACGAGAGACCCCCCGCGAAGAAGCAGGTCGACGCGCCCATGAAAGCTGGTCCAGGCGTGGGAAAGGGGCCGATGGGAAGCCTCTTTGTGGCGGTCCATTCGACGGCCGTGGCTCGAGAGAAGTTTTCCTGGGACTCATCTTCCTCGTCCTCGTCCAATGTGAACATCGACGAGATGGTCGACATCATTGGCGAGGATGCCGCGGGCGAGAGTCTTCAGAAGGACGCTCCGACTACCGAGGCGACTCCGCCTCCGGAGGCCGTTCGTCCAGGCGGAGCTTCGTCCAGGGGAGATGCGGCGCTGGAGCAGCGCCCCCCTTCACCCGCGCTGGCCGAGGGGGAGCCCTTGCCTCGCCCCGAGGATGCGCGAGCATCGGTCGGCATCGTTGCGCCAAGACGTTCCCCTCCTCGGGCCGGGGATGCGGAGGGAGCCCCCGCTCCTCGCCCTTCGGGTGCGCTGGTGATGGTCATATCCTCCTGCTCGACCCCGAGGGAAAAAACCAAGGACCGGGGTTCTCTTGACTCGACTCTTTAGCCTCCTCGCCCCCGGATGACGCTTTCTGGGTGGCTCGGACCAGACCTCCTCGCCGCCTCGCCATCGGAGCTCGAGCTCGTGAGCCATCTCAGGGCAAGGCTGTCCGAGGATGACGTCGCATCGAGCTTCGTTGGGATGTCGGCCTCCCAAGTCGGAGCGGCTACTCGGGCCGCCGCACTGAAGGTAACCCCGACTTTCCCTTTTGCTCTACTGTGCTAGCCTACTGACCACGTCTTTCGTTTCAGTGCATGCTCGCCGCAGAGAGACTCTCCCTCCAAGGGTCCGCTGGCCGAGGAGCGTGCACGTACGGCCGACGTTCTGGAGGTTCTCGGTGCCGAGACGAGGAAGACGGCTGAGCTCTTCGAACGCCTTAAGGACAAGGCTTCGGAGGTGGAAGTCTTTAAGGCGGAGCTTGAGGCGGAGAGGGAACGCGCCGTTCGCGCCGAAAGGGGACTCGCCGTCGAGAGGGAGAAGGGTGAGGTGGAGAGGCGGCGCACCGTCGTGGCGGAGGGGGCGCTCACCTCCGAGCGAGAAAGGGCTGAGGCTGCGGTGGCGCTACTCGCCGCGGAGGATGACAGGACGGCCTCGGCCCAAAAGGAGGTCGCCAAACTCCAAGATGACCTCTCGCTGGTGCACGAGCGGCTCGAGCATTTCGCCGAGCAAGACACCAAGGCCTACAGGCTCATCACGCCTCTGTGCCACGCGGCGAGTCTAGCGGCCGGTGGAGTCGGGCTCGATGTCGGTTCCTTCGACTCCTCTGACCCGGACACGTTTGTCGTAGAAGGCATCAAGTGGGCGACTCGGGTCTGCCACGACGTTCAGCTCGCCAGCTTCGCCTTCGCCCAGGACAATGCCCGGGCCTCCATGGAGCTCGCGCTTGGCTGCTCCTACCTGGCGATCCGTTCCGAGCCATCGGTCTTCTCGGCCCCGGGCTACGTCGCCCCGAAGACTTCCGAGGTGGTCGCGTTCCGGGACAAGTTCAAGGGCGAAGCCGACGCCTTCATGGCTTCAGTCTGGAGCTCTCGCAAGAAAGGGCTTAAGTATGTTGAGGGCATCCAGAAGTCCTGGAAGGGGCTGGCTGCGGGAGGAAGCTCGAAGAGTACCGAAGACGCTTCGGGAGGGGGCCTTGCCGCGTCGTCCCGACAGCCAAAGGTTTAAAGCTTGCCCCGGCCGCCAGCCTTATAAAGAATTTTTTTGAAGTTTTGCCCCATCGTCGCTGCGTCAACGTAACTTTGCTGCATGTGGCCTTTTGTGAACTCGCCTTGCGGTGCGACATTATGCTTTGATTTATGTTAAAAGGTTGTAATGTTTATCTTTTATCGTGCTTGTTTGCAGAGAACGCCTTCGCAATATAAGTGTTTCTCCACGGCTCTCACCGCTGCCAGATACTTAGCCATCTCCGAGTCTTTTGCTTGATAGTCTTTTCCGACTTGCCCAGCGACCAGCTGCGAATCACTCTTGACGAGTAGCCTGCCCGCGCGTGCCTTGCGAAGCCCGAGCAGAAGCGCTTCGTACTCGGCGACGTTGTTTGTCGTTTTGAAATTCAGTCGGGCCGATTACGACATCTTGGCTCCCTCCGGGGACACCAAGACCGCACCGGTCCCGGCTCCTTCTGCACACCAGGAGCCATCGACATAGAGGGTCCAAATCAGGTCTTCCATGCATTGTGCGAGGTCTGGCCGAGGTACCCACTCTGCAACAAAGTCGGCCAGCACCTGCGACTTGATGGCTGTCCTGGGGAGGAACTCGACTGTGAATGGCGCAATCTCGGCCGCCCATTTGCTGACTCGGCCCGTGGCTTCCCGGTTGCGGAACATCTCGCCCATCGAGAACGAAGTCGGGACCCGTATCGGATGAGCCAAGAAGTAGTGGTGAAGCTTCCTAGATGCCATGACCAGTGCGTATGCCAGCTTCTCTAGCTCAGTGTACCGCATCTTCGCCCCTTGCAATGACTCGTAGATGTAATAAATTAGGTTCTGGGTCTGGCCCTGCTCCTTGACGAGGACGGCACTGACGGCCGAGGCTGTGGCGGCGAGGTACAAGAGGAGGGTGTCTCCGGGTGACGGACTCTAGAGGAGAGGGGGCGAGGCGAGATACCCCTTCAGGGCCTCGAAGGCCGACTGGCACTCCTCAGTCCACTCAAACTGTTGGAAATATGCCCTAGAGGCAATAATAAATTGTTATTATCATATTTCTTGTTCATGATAAATGTTTATACTCCATGCTATAATTGTATTAACCGGAAACATAATACATGTGTGGTTTTATAAACAACACCGTGTCCCTAGCAATGCCTCTATCTGGCTAGCTCGTTGATTAAATGATGGTTAAGGTTTCCTAATCATGGACATGTGATGTCGGTTAATAACGGGGTCATGTCATTAGGAGAATGACATGATGGACAGACCCAAATTAAGTTAGGCAATTCGATCACGTCACAAAGTTCATATTGCATAGCTTTCCATTGTTAAATGTTCCGATCCTTAGACCATGAGATAATGCCGCTCCCTGGTACCGGAAGAATGCTTTGGGGGCATCAATCGTCACGCCGTAACAGGGTGATCATAAAGGTGTCTTTCAGGTATTTCAGAAAGTACTTGTTGGGTTGCATGTATCGAGAGTGGGATTTGTCCATCCATGTGACAGAGAGATATACTCTGGGCCCACTCGGTAAAGCACATTCTGTATCGCTTGCAAGCACGTGACTAAAGAGTTGGTCACAGAGGATGTGGCATTACGGAACGAGTAAAGAGTACTTGCCGGTAACGAGATTGAACTAGGTATGGTGATACCGACGATCGAATCTCGGGCAAGTAAAATATCGCGAGACAAAGGGAATGGAATATTCGACATCGTGGTTCGAACCGATAAAGATCTTCGTTGAATACGTGGGAGTCATTATGGACATCCAGGTCCCGCTATTGATTATTGATCGGAGAGGTGTCTCGATCATGTCCACATATTCCCGAACCTGTAGGGTCACACACTTAAGGTTCGTTGACGCTAGGGTATAAAATGAGATATTAATATGGTGAGACCGAAATTTTGTTCAGAGTCTCGGATGGGATCCAGGACGTCACGAGGAGCTTCGGAATGGTCCGGAGATAAAGATTCATATATGGGAAAGTATTTTTAGGGTTCCGAAAAAGTTCGGGATTTTTCCGGTATCGTACCGGGAAGGTTTTAGAAGGTTCTGGGGGTCCCCGGGTGGGGCCCACTTATCCCGGAGGGGTCCACATGGACCAAGGGTACTGCATGAACAGTACACACGTGAATAGTATCGCGTGAACAGTAACCCCCAAGGGATAAGATCAAATCCCTTAAAAATAGGAGATAAGATCGAAAGGGGAGGCTTTACTTGGGGGAGGGTACTGTTCACACGCGTACTGTTCACGCGTGTACTGTTCACGGGTACTATTCCTCCTCCTCTATATAAAGGAGGGGAGGGGCAGCCCTCCGGGTAGATCCATCCCAGCCGCCGCCTCCCTCTCTCCCATCTCCTCTCTCTCGTGCGCAGCGCTTGGCGAAGCCCTGTCCGCGGAGAAACCCCACCACCTCCACCACCATGCCGTCGTGCTACCGGAGTTGATCTCATCTACCTCATCTCCCGCCTTGCTGGATCAAGAAGGAGGTGACGTCTTCGAGCCGTACGTGTGCACATCTCGGAGGTGCCGCTCGTTGCGGTGCTTGATCGGATTGGAACACGAGGAGATCCCTCTCGCGGCTGGGAGGTATAACCTAGCTGCGGGAGGCTGCGGGCTTCATCGACAATGGTCAAATTCTCCGCTGCGTTGACGTGTTCGTCGAGGGTATGTAGATATGATCTGTCTCTTGTTGCAAGCTTCTTCTAGATTGGATCTTGGTTTTCTAGATTGGATCTAGGTTTTCGTTTGCATCTCGTAGGAAAATTTTTATTTTCTATGCTACGAATCCCATCAGTGGTATCAGAGCTAGATCTATGCGTAGATGCTTTGTACGAGTAGAACACAATTGGATTATGGGCGTTGATTCTCTTGTTGCTACCTCTTTTCGTGCACTTTGGATCTTGCGGGATAGTAAGATGAAGCGGCCCGGACCAACTTTACATGTCCTCGCACATGAGACCGGTTCTGCGATCAACATGCAACTTGTATTGCATAAGCAGCTGGCGGGTGTCTGTCTCTCTTGCTATAGTGAGATCTAAATTGCAACGGGAGGCTTGAAGAAGTTAATAGCAATACTTGAATCCACGTTGTGGCTTTGCGTAGGTAAAGAACGGTTCTTGTATGCAGCCCCTAGAAGCCACGTAAAACTTGCAAACAATAAGTAGAGGGGTCTAATTTGTTTTTGCAGGGGCATGTGATGTGGTATAGCCAAAGATGTGATGTGATATATGTGATGTATGAGATGATCATGTTTTGTAATATTTCACGGCTTGCATGTCGATGAGTACGGCAACTGGCAGGAGCCATATGGTTGTCTTTAATATTTTTGTATGACCTGCGTGTCAACTCCAAACGCCATGTAATTGCATTACTTTATCGCTATGGTTAGCAATAGTTGTAGTTGCAACGCGTGGTGGTGACAATCATGTGCGGCGCCCAAGGACCTAGGCGCCATGCTGGTGGTGATGGAGATCATGCCGGTGCTTTAGAGATGGAGATCAAAGGCACAAGAAGAAAAAGGCTATACCATGTCACATTATCTATGCATGTGATGTTTATCCTTTTTATACTTCTTATTTTGCTTGTATGACGACGGTAGCATTATAAGATGATCCCTCACAAAGTAATATCATGTTCGTGTTCGTGTTCTCCATCGGAGGGGGGCGGAAGGGGCCCCAAGCTCGGGCGACGACTTCGCACTCGGCCGTCGAGTGCGAGCACGACTTGTGCAGCTCACAGTACATTCGGTGAAGGCCTCTCGGCCGAGGCGGCTCTCGCCGGCGATGATCCACTCCGCCTCGGCTCTGGCTCGGCCGAGCATAGGGCTCCCTCCCATGTTGCCGTGGAGACTCACGGAGCGGAGGACCCTGACGCGGCGGGAGACGGGCTGCCTGTCGCCCTTGTGCCTGACGCGATCCTCGTGGTTGACCTCCTTCCTCCTCGTACTCGGCCTGCTCCTCGTCTCGCCGATCCTCCTCGGACACATGATGTATGTCGTGGCGCCTTGGACGTCGCCCCTCTGCCTTCTCTATCCCCACGTATACTTGGGATGCCCTGGCCTCCTCCCTTCGCAGAATTTGTCCCTCTTCCACGCGGGCATAGACCTCCATAATGTTATACAGCTGTTCGACACGGCACGGCCGCTTCTTCTCGAGCTTGTCGGCTAAGGCCTCATTGCTGATGCCTCACCACACGGCCTCGCAGATGGTCTACTCGGCAACCCCCTTCACCTGGCACTGGACTTCAAAGAAGCGACGCTGAAAAGCTCGGATAGTCTCGCCTGGGCGCTGCCGGAGGTTGCTGAGGTCCGTCGAGGTCATCTCCTTGTTGCAGCACCCCTGGAAATGCCCGTGCAGTTTCTCGCGCAGTTGCTCCCAGGAGTATATAGTGCGAGACTCGAGACCGAGGTACCATGCCTGGGCGATGCCCGTGAGGGCGAGGAGCAGGCTCTTTGCCATGATGGCCTCGCCACCCCCCGAGGTCATCACCGCTGCCTCGTATACCCTTGTGTACAGGACCGGGTCTGTCGTACCCGCATACTTTGGGAGGTCGGCGAGACGAAACTTGGGCGGGAACGGGACCGCCATGAGCCTCGAACTCAGCGGGCTCACCATGCTCGTGAGGTCGATGACCTCCGGGTGGCGGGCGACGTACTCTGGTTGTTGTTGGTCGACATGTGCTTTGCCCGGACGCTGCTCGATATGCGGGTACCCCTGATGACTCGGCCCGCCCTCGCAGTCGCGGATGGTTTCTCGGGCAGCTTGCTGATGCTGTAGAATGCTCGCCCTGAGACGTGCCGCCTCAAGGTCCACCTCGCCCATGTACGTCGCCGCTCGCGCCCGCGCTTCGTCCAAGTCTCGAAGGAGAGCCTCGGCTGCCGGGGAGGGGACGTGTGTCTCCGCACGAGCGGTGGAGCGACTCTCGGCCAGCTGATGGCGCAGCTTCTTCACGGTGTGGGCCTCCAATGGGGGCGGCGGAGTCGCCAGAACCCGCGTTGCCTCGAGCTATGCTCGGTATAGGTTGGCCACCTGTTGAGATTGGGCGTTTGCCTTGAGCACTTAGAGATGTGCTTGCAGCTCCGCCGACCTTTTAGCCGCCTCCTCGGCCTGTTGCCGCAGGCCCTCCACCTCGTCCGCCAGGCTCCGCGTGCTCACAATGGCTTTCGCCGTTGGTGGCACCTGATACCACTGTTGGGGAACGTGCTACGCAAAACAAAAATTTACCGTACACGAACCAAACCAAGATCCACTATCGAGGTGCAGGCAACAATATCATACCTTCGCCGATCACGTCAATGCAGCGAAGAAGTTGACGATGTCGATGAAGTCCGCAGACTCCCGCAGCTAGGTTATACCTCCCAGCCGCGAGAGTGATCTCCTCGCGAATAGTTCGCCCGATCGAACGCCGAAGTGTACGACGTCTCTGAGGTATCCACGTGTACCGGATCAGCGACACCGCGGTAATGTGTGGACCAGCACACAAGAACAGCGGAGATCTACGAGAAGGAGAAGCAGCAGCGCGCCGGCAGCTGAACTAGATCCGATCTAGAAGAGAGAGGAAGAGGAGGCTGCGGCCAATCTAGAGGTGGCGGCTGCCTAGGGTTTCGGCCAAGGGGCTAGGGCTGTCTTTGGGGCTGCTTGGGATGCCCTTTGAGGTGCCCTGCCCCTCTATTTAAAGGGGGTGGGGCAGCTCTCCCTGGGAAGGTGGAGTTCTACTCCAGCAGGAACTCCCTGATGGAGTTGGAGTCCAACTCTACCAGAACCTTCTAGAACCTTCTAGAACCTTCCGATACTTTCCGGAACACTTCCGGACATCACCGGAAACCATCCGGGACCTCCCGGAACACTTTCTAGATCATCCGAAACACTTTCTCCATAAATTGTAGCATTCCTAAATGTCACTAAAACGTTAAGCGTGTGACCCTATAGGTTCGAGTATATGTGGACATGTCCGGAACACCTTCCGGTCAATAATCGTCAGCGGGATCTGGACACCCATAACGACTCCCACATATCATCGAAGATCTTTATCGAGGTATTACTACATATCATCCTTTTGCCTCACGATACATTACACAACCCGAGGCGAGACTTTTATGGTATCCCTATGATCAACTCCTTGATCACTATACCTAGTTATCCTCGTTACCGGTTTGTACTCTTTTCTCGTTTTCGTATTCCGGTGTCCCCGTGACTAACCCTTTAGTCACAATACCTGGTCAGGTGATGTTGGACACCGTAATGCCGAGTGGGCCCAGAGTGTATTTCTCCATCGCCGGATAGGCAAATCCCAGTCTTGACATATCTTGAACCACGATATACTTTCTGGTGTACCTGAAAGTCACCTTTATAATTACCCAGTTACGGAGTAACGTTTGATGACCCCAAAGCAACCATCCGGTATCCGGGTCTACGATATTCTCATGGTCTAAGGACACAAGTAAACGTTAACACATAATGAGAAGATACTGACAACATATTGACGAAGTGATCTCGCAGTATCTCATAAGGGGGTCTATCCAACACCATTGTTACCCTAACAATGTGTTCCCATTATTGCCGGCATCCTTGTTACATTAACAATGCCCATGATCAGGAAAACAAGACCATCAACAATACATGAGCTAGTCCAGAGGCCTGACTAGAGATCTGAATGGTGTTTATTATTGCACATATGCAATTAGGTTTTCCTCTGAATCTTATATCGAAGAATCAATGCAATTCTAGCATAGAACATAAACTTAATCATGAACATGAAAATAGAATAATAACAACTTTATTATTGCCTCTAGGGCATATTTCCAATACCATCCGCCGTGACGCCGGAGGTAAGCTCGCCCGGGCGATCGGGTCCCACTGGTGTAGCCCTCGTCGCCTCCACGTTCATCTCGCCCTCCGCTGGGGAGGAAGGGAGTTGAACCTCGCGTCTCCCGCTCGCCGCTGCCTTCCACCTGGTTCTGGTCGCTCCCTTCCTCGGTCGAGGTGGCATGGTGTACCTCCAGGTCAGAAGTACGTCGCCCCTTCAGTCCCCATGGACGGCGCCAACTGTCGACGAATTGTCTCTCGGACAGTAAACTTGGGCACCCCGGGTCGGAGGGCCGAGGTAGAGAGATCATCTAGGCCCCTAATTGGTTTTGATGGTTAATGGTAACTCAAACTGAAATCTAATGTTTACAATGAGTGTAAATAGGTTTAAGAGGTTCCAGGAAGAAGGGTCATCAAGGAAAGGATGACCACCCAAAAAGTACAAAGGTGGTTTCTAGGACAAGGGAATGGCTATGCTAAGCAGCTGTGTCACAGCTGTGAGGAAGCCGGTGCTGTGCAAGGAGTTGCAAGCAAGCGATGGTGGCTTGATGCGTTAAGGACCGTGACTGCAGTTGGTAACAGGTAAAGCCTAGATTTGCTAGTTTCCTTGAGTCCATAAGAAACACCCGTACTATCAAGAGGGATGAAGTAGTAATGATCTATGGAGGTTCTTTTGCTCAATGCTTAGGGTGTTGGACAGTGGCACTAATGCTTTGAGGTCAGTGGCCATGTATCAACAATTTTGCACAAGTGTGAAACTGGCTTGTGTTAGCACTCTGTAGTGCTAGCAGTAGAAAAACCCTAGAGGTTAGAGTCACCGGTGTGACGCAGCTGTGTCACAGGTGGTCTAGCACTCTATGACTCAGGTACATCTCTATACCAGGGGAGAGCTTGTAAATGTTAAGGGATCTGCACTGTAATAGTCTGTCTGCTGAGTCAGAAGACTGTTGGAGATTCTCTCCTTATTAAGGATTAGAGTTAGTTGTGCGCTGAGGGCATGTGATGTGCCAAGATCAGGCTGAGTAGTTAGGCTACGTCAGTTAAGGGTTCACCTGTGTGTGCCTCCGGTGACACAGGTGTCGATCTGCCTGAGCCGGTTATAGTTGTGCGTTGTGACTGGCTGTGTCACCCGTGTCTGTCACCGGTGACTCACTCAATCCTACGTGGCAACAGTGTAACGGTCAGGTGCCTGTGAACCCTATAAATAGGGGACCAGGGGAGGTCTTTGACCTCAACCTTGCTCAAACCAGTGAATCATACTCGACCGTTGCAATACTCTCACCCTCTGAACAAAAAGCCAAACTTCCTAAAAGTTAGTTCAAGAGAATTAGAGCCTCTGAGCAAAGAGCATTGGTTCCTCCAAGAGTTATTGCTGCTGAATCTGTTACTCTTGGAGTGTCTACTCCTAGACAGGCGTAGGAGTTGCTGGTATCACCCAAACTTGTGTGGGCTGAACCAGTAGTCTGTGAAGGTGATCTGAAGTCTATCTGCTGCAAAGCTAAAGGACTTTCACAAGCAAAGCAAGAGGCCTGATCACTCAGGTACTCGGAGAACAAGCACGATTCAGTGCTGGTGATCTCTTCGGAGTAGTCTCTCCAACGGAGACGTACCTCTCTGAAAAGAGTAGGGAACTTCGGTGAAAAACACATTGTCTCTCTGAGTACTTCATATACTGCATTTTAGTTACTCATTAGATCTGCATGCTTGTGTGTTTTTAGATATACATTGTTTATCTGTGATAGATCACTTTTCACCTATGTTAGCATAGCTATGCCTCAGTTGCTGTATATCATATCTCACACATGTGTCAGCTACTTGTTACACAGCTATCTGTCTTGCTCACCTGTGTTTAAGTCATTAGCTCACCTGTATTACATACCTGTGTGACAGCTACGTGTTAATTTACATAACATATATTGCCTGTGCTGTTCACCTGTCACACAGCTGACCTAACCTTGCAATCTGCTAAGAGTTTTTTTGATAATCTAAGTGAAAAAGAATTGAAAATAGTTAGCCTCCTATTCACCCCCTCTAGTCGGTACCTTCGGTCCTTTCAGAGGTGCTAAGAGGACGACTTGGAGAACGATGCCTAGTGACCACGGGTTGCCCCAAACTACCGCCGAAGATTAATATGAAAATTGTTGTGGGAAATGGAACTGGAACTGGGGGAAGTGAATCTTCGTTCATATGGGGTATCGATTCATCCTTATATAGGCAAAACCGACTTACAAGTGAAGATACATTGTTGCCCCTAGGCAGATCACAATCTTATCCTAGTCTGTGTCACCGTACATTGGGCGAATCAGTATTCTCCTACTCGCCGTTACCTACTATATTCGCCGGCATATCCCCGATGTGCCTCGCCGGTACGGTCCGCCCCTGTGCTCGCCCTCTCCGCGAAGCTCGGCCAAGGGCGGAATTGGCAAGGTGCTGTTTGCTACCTCGGACCGAGCCCGCTTGGCCTCTGCCTCGTCCTGGGGAGATGTTGACCTTGGCCCTGCTCGGTGCAGGCGACTTAGCCCGAGCCCTCCTGGCCACCTCGCCCGAGAGAGGGGCTATTCGCCCGGGGCCTCGCCTTCGGAGGGCGACGCGGCCTCGCCTGGGTCCTTCGCCGGATGTTCCTGGGGAGCTACAGTGTCGTATACCTATTAATTAATTATTAGTTTAGTTATTTACTTCTTGTATATTATTTGGTTACAATTATACTTTAAAATTATTATATGCACTGCGCATGGTGTGGGTCACATCATGAGGCGATTTCGCGCGTTGCTTCAGCTAGTGAGAAATGGAAGCTCCGTGTGGCGCCATACAGAAAAGGGGAACAGGGACGTACTGCAAACTGCAAGGTAGCAAAATCAACCAGCAAAGATGAAAATTGTAATGCGATATTAATGTCATGGTTTCTCCATCTGATATCTTACAGCTATTTTCGTTCAGAAAAAGAATGAACTGAATGGTATTCACTTTTCGCTTTGGCATATGTTCTGTGACTTTCAAGAATCAAACTATATCAAAGTTGAACAGTACAAAATACAGTACGGTGCTGCAGCTAATTGAGGAATTACTATTAACATGGTCACCCAGGCCCCTATTGGGGTTGGAGAGACTCAAATCCGCATCCTTTCGAATCTGACTTTTTTCTCTGGTGTTCGTGGTGTCGGCGGATGAAGCCTTGGCTAGTTTGGTTTTAACGTAACGAGCAGAGATGTGCACCCTACAGGGATGCGATGGGTGATGACATTATCATAATTGACGGTGATAGACAGCAGTGGCGAAGCTAGGATTCACCCGATGGGTGGGGCACCAAAATTTTTTTTTGCTTCGCAAATAAAACATATAAGTACCTCCTTGCCACCTCTGTGGTCCTACCGCTGCCGCCTGCCGGCCTCCGGGCTCCCGCCATCTGTTGCCTGCTGGTCGAGCCGCTGCCGCCGCCCGGCTCCCGCCTCCGCTTGGCCCTTGCTCTCTGATACTCCGACTGCACTTGCTCCCCGACTCCCCGGCGGCCGGGCCCAAGGCCCGAGCTGCAGGCCCGTAGCCGCCGGGGGCGCCTCCTGCCGCTGCTGGCCTCCGGGCTCCGGCCGCCGCCCACCTACTGCCTGCTAGTCGAGCCGCCGCTGCAGCCCGGCTCCCACCTCCGCTTGGCGCTTCCTGCCACCGACCCCGAGCTGGCGCCTCAAGCTGGCTGCCGCAGCCGGCCTCCAGGATCTGGGTTCCGGCCGCCTGCTGCTGGTGCCTGGTCGAGCCGCCCACCTGCCACGTGCGCTAGCCGCTAGGGTGCTTGCTGCCGCCTGGGGGCTGCCGGGCTGGAGAATGGAGATGGAGACCGAGTGAGACAGTGAGTGAATCAGTGAATGGCTAATTGGCTAGACTTCTACTGGGTTTTTGAAAAAAATTCGAGCAAAATGGGTTGGGCTTTGGGTGGTCCATGGACCACCCTCCAGCGTCGCCACTGATAGACAGACATCTTTGCCTGTTTGTGTTGGGCTCTATAAGGTTTTTGGTGTGATTTTTTTTCGTAAATTAGTCTAATTTAATTCTTCTTTATAAATCACAGAAAACCCAACTCTCTGGAGGTTCTGAAAAAAAAACACGTTGCCAACATGCCCCCCCGTGATGCCCTTCTTTTTCGATCTTATTTTCGATAAAGTACAGGTGCATCTGCTATTTAGCAATTGCTTAGAAAATAGGCAAGCAAGCGCATTCGATAACCAAGAAAAACTGAAGAGAACATTCTAGAAAAATAAAAATTTCAATCTGGCACTCGAATATAAAGCTTAACTTTACATAGTCAGTCAAGACGTTTTGACATTCCGAAACTAAATCTACGAATACAGTAGATGTTACACCAAATACTGGGTAGTAGCCATTACTTAGAGCAAATTACAGGCTACCACAAATAATCTGATTCTGTCTGACACAGTTCATAATCCAGAACACCGGAGAGATACATAAGCTACGCTGTCCATTTTGTAAGAACACCATATTGTAAAGTTAGGCCTATCTGGCACCGCCGCAATCCTAGATCTGCATAGATGGCAAGCAGAACAGAACCAGAACAAAGTGAATCAATGAATCAGTTTTGATTAATGTCAGCAGATATTAGAAAACACCTCTGAAGTATCACAGAAATTCTTGAGGTTTTATTAACACTTGAATTCAGTAGATATTGTCTATTAACACTGGAAAGATGAAGAACAGTGAGAATCTAACCAGTTAATGAGGATATGCTATGTCCTTTTGATGAAGTGGTGAGAAAGCAACTCTGATAATCCTGCAACAGGAATGCTCTCGCAGTCAAATAGCTCTTGAAGTTTTGAATCACACAATATTGATTCATTCACAACATCCTGTGCACAAGCAAAGAGAGCATAAATGGATTTAGTGCATCTCGATTGGGCTTGGCAGCGTCTCCCAGTTCACAACAGTTTACATTCTCAAGAATGGCATGATCAAGGGGAAAAAAGGATAGGGAAGCAGAACTGGCACACATTTCTCATACTACTACTTAATGGATAAATATTAGGTTCAGAAAACACAAGTAGAAATTTGTATCCTGGAAGGAGTCTCTTAATTCAACAGCTGTTTCCTGTATTTAACAACTGCTATTAGAAATCTGTGTATCTTAAACTTTTCAAATGGCTACAATTTTGCTTACAAATGGTTATAATAATAACTACTGAACGTATCCATATGATCAAGCATTCAATGGTCTCCTAAATGTCTTCCTATAGGAAGAACACATCCAGTATGGTTTGCTAAAGACATTGCCTGATCACATTTGCATTTTTTACAAGACACACACACAATAGTGAAACATAACACCCAGCCACTTCAGCATAAAGGGCACTATATTTCAATGATTTCTACAAATATCAGGAAAGTGATGATTTACAGTTAGTGGATCATTCTCCAGTGTTCAACATGATACTAGTGTTGCCTCTGAAGAACTAATGCAATGATGGTTCCAAAGCATTGAATGTTTTTCATTGGATTCATTCAATATGTATCTCCAACTCCCATGCTGCAAAAGCAAAGAACATTTTTTTATCCTGCAAGAAAGAGAAAGGTAAGACACATCCATACCTCAAGTTGATTTGCTTTTATGTAATCCCAAAGATACTTCTGAGCATCATCTTGAGGAACTGTTCCATCTATTCCAATGAATTTGGCTAGTGCATCAGAAATAACCACGGAGGGTTGATTAATAGGAGGCCCATGTTGAGGAGCTACATTGGGAGCCTTAATTTTTTTTACTTCCCGAAGTTGATCTTCTGCAATACCAAAATAATATATTTGAGAATTCTCAAAGAACAAATTTTAGTAAATTCAGATATACATTAGCAGAAAGATGTAGATCAAGGTAAACAGAAGTATGTACTTGGGTCAAGTGGCGTTATGTGCTTGGCCAACAATTTGTTCATCTTAAACATGTCAGTGGTGTCAGTTCCAAAAACAACCCGAAGTTCATCATTGCAGATGATCTTCCTTTTGTCATCAGGATCTTGAAGATTATTCTGCCTGATATATGCCCATAACTGCTTCACAATCTAGATGAAGAGTATAATGTTAATTATTCTGGAGTGAATCATTGGAGGAGTTAATCAAGGGGAACAAAGTAGAATTTATTTTCTGATCTAGAAGACATCAAGAGTACCTGAGTTCTTGACATGACAGTCTCACCAACAATAATCTGCAGTTCAGGTGAAATTGCACAAACTTTGTTCAAGCCACCAGGCCCACCTCTTTTCCGCTTCGAGGCACTGGAAGAAATTCCATAAAATTAGAACTATTGTGCAATCCTGTCCAGTATAACATAATAAATTCTAACAAGGGTTGTTCAGTGGGTACATGAACCAGTACATGCACCCACCAGTTCAGTCAATATATTCTTCAAACCAAATTAAACTACACCAGGTCCATTAGCACAATACCACAACAAAACAAATGCATAAATCAAGTCAGCCAGAAAAATTATTCTGACATACAAACGCAAAGAATCAATGTTGAGGATCGTGTTAGCTTTTACTATAAATAATCTGATGTATACACGAAAAAGTTGCTAACTTATTACTACGTAATATGCTCTTCAAGGACATTCAGATACTAAAATGAATTTGTTGTGCCTTTTCTTGCTGGGGCCCCCTGTGTAGTCTACTGGGACTATTTCATGCAAAGCAAGCTACGCAGAAAAAAGAGAGTTAAACAGACAAAAAGGCAGGAGGTTACATTCAGTTGCTTACAAGAAAGTTGAAGGAGATTCCATAATTGAAAAGATTAATGCAGTACAGCACGTACAACTTAGTTTGTAGTTTGTACATTCTAGCCTAACAGTTGTCCTGAACGTCAAGCCCTTGTTGTGTATTAATCAAACAAAATCCATGACTGACTTGTGTGCCTTTTAAAAAAGAAAATAAACTTTTCAGGAAGCTCAACATGCCAGATATGACCTTTCACACTAAGCATGCTTAAATTCCTTCGTAGTTGACCAGTTTTCGTTAAAGTGGCAGAAATTGACAAACAACAAAACTACAACTGAACAGTTACTAAGCTAATCAGCCCTTATCAATGGTCAAAAAGCAGATAACGATATTCTAAGCATGTATCCTAAACATCACGCTACCATAGTACATACCAAATGATGTCAACAGAGTGGAACCCAACGTTCGTTGCTAATAATAAGATACTGACCCCCTAAACCCTAATTCGGTGCCATTTCATGAATCCAAATGAGTATCATCAGTTTAACCCCTAAACCCTAATTAGGTGCCATTTCATGAATCCAAATGAGTATCATCAGTTTAACCTCGAATCCTTACTATTAGCAACACTAATCAAATGAATCGACCAACTGAATGTCCAACGACCTAGATATAAGTGCCCAATTAGTAGGGGGTTACCGTGCACCAATCAACTCAATCTGGGGAAGAAAACCCTAATTTCATCCGTAGCTCACCTTTCCTTGTCGCTGCCGGCCTGCGCTCCAGCAGTGGGGGAATCGGTGCCCCCGGCCCCAGGTACCGGCTGCTGGAAGGAGACGGTCCCACCAGTGGCGACCCCACCCAAGGCGTTGGTGTAGCGGAAGGCGAGCGGCGGCGGCGGGTAGAAGGCCATAGCAGGCACGGCCGGCTGTGCGGTGGCTGCGGCGGCGCCTGGGACGGCGGCCGGGAGCTGCGGCATGGTCTGGAAGATGAACTGGGGTTGGATTGCCGCAAGCTGGTGGTGGTGGTGCTGCTGCTGCATCTGCTGCTGCACCTGAAGCGGAGGAGCCTGCGGCATGGCAGGCGCGGGCGCGGAACTAGCGGGGGGCGGAGGAGGGGCCTGCGTCTTGGGCGGCGGCGCCTGGAGGCGGGGCCCCAAGAAGAGGTCCATCTGGTCGCGGATGTACGGCGCCTTGTGTGAGAGGTCGACGCCAAGCTTGGCCTGCGCCTGCTGGAGCACCGCGGCGAGGGAGGCCTCCCCGGCACCCCCGGCGCCGCCGCCGCGGAGGAGGGACTCGACGCAGCGGGCGATCTCCTGGTCTGACACCATGGCGCGCGGGAGGTTGCGTGCGCAAAAACTCAAATCTCGCCAAAACCCCCCTCTGCCTCCCACGATTCCCCTCTCTCTGTACTCCCTCCCTCTCTCTCTCTCTCTCTCTCTCTCTCTCTCTCTCTCTCTACCTCTCTCTCTGCCGCTTGGTCTCCCCGTTTGTCTCTCTCTAGCCTCTCCCTCCTCCGTCCCTCTCTCTCCTTCTCTCTCCTGTTTTTCTGAGTCTTTCTCTCTCTTGCGTCTAATCTATCTGTTAAGTAGGGTTTCATCGGGGAGGGGAGAAAAAGATGGGGGAAAGGACAAGTCGCTAGACGCACCTCCAACTCTGCCTCGTACCCGCTGGTGGTTGGGGCCTGGAAAACTCTAGACCCACGTGTCATTAAGTCAAAGTAGAATGCGGTAGCGTGTCAAGACGAAAGCGTGCGGAGGGGCGCGGCGCGGAATGACAAGAGTGCCCATGGTTTTGGATGCGGTTGTTGAGTGGGCGAGAGGTGCGTCTCTGCGCGGGCGGGCCCTGCCCCTGCCCCGCCACGTGTCTATGGTTGCAGGGAGAAGAAGGGATGGAGAGAGAATATGGGCCAGTCCTTGCCTTAGGATGGGCCCAAAGTGATGGCTCAAAGACCCCGTCTTACCCGGTCGATCACACGGTCGTGGAGAGCTTCGGCGGCGGGGGGTGGACGTGCATCACTGCTCGAATCTACCCTGAGCACACGGCGACAAGCAGCAGTCGCATGTACGTGTTCAACAACGGATCACGCGCCGTGAAGGTGTCCAAGCTGGAGGCGTGGGAGCTGGAGACGGCAGCCGTTAGCGTTGCAGATGATTGTTCGGTTGCATTGGAAGCAACACGCTGAAGTGAAGCGGCCATGTACGTAGGAGGTGGCTGATCTGATCCACCGTCCTTGTGTGCCGGTCCTGGCGGACCATTGATTTGTGATCCTTTGCT
Organism: Stipa capillata; assembly: GCA_019208055.1. Taxonomy (NCBI): domain Eukaryota; kingdom Viridiplantae; phylum Streptophyta; class Magnoliopsida; order Poales; family Poaceae; genus Stipa; species Stipa capillata. The sequence goes on along the minus strand of JAGXJF010005649.1, from coordinate 265,385 downwards.
CGTCGTATTTGGAGCCTCGAGTCAGAAACTAGGATGATTTATCCTATGTTCAATAATGAAACATTGGTTGATTTCGGAATACAAGGTGGTGAATATTGCGATTAATTGGTTGATTTTACGGGGCTGCCAAATATCTATCGAAATAATTTTGTTATGAAATTAGTTGAATTTCTTGCTTTTCGAGAGCCAGGTTATCACTTTAGATGGTTAGTGAAGGTGTTTGTACTCCTGTGCAGTTTGCTTCTTATGTGTCTCATGAAGACGAAATTACTTTAATTGATAGGTGACGTACATCGATAGTGTGGCGCATGTGATAACTTCATCAATCTTCAAACCCTATGAGACCAGTCTCCTATAGGTGTGGGTGTAAGTATGTTTGTGTGTCTGCGTGTGCGAGTGGTACACTAGATATTCATGAAACGAAGATCTCACCTCCGATTTGGGTTGATATTCTTCTTCAGCGCCGATGGCGGCGACTTACAAGTTATGGCCACGGTTTAAAATTTCAATGATTTTGAGGAGGGCCAAAATATTTGTGCCTCAAAATTTCAAACCAAATTCAAATAAATTTCAAAATTTTCATGTAAATTTGTCAAATATTTGATAAAATTTGACTAAAATAATTTCTAAATTACCAAAACTTTGGCCATTTCAACGGGGACCAAAATTCTCCCGCAATCAAAGTTTTGAGATAAATATTTATCTCTAAGGGATCTTGTCTTTATCTTCGTATATAATATATACTCCCTCCGTTATAAAATAATTTTACCATGAGGTAAAATTCATGGTAAAATTATTGCATGACAAAAGAAATCCAGAGAAAAATCATCTATACTGCAAATTATTTGACTATTGCATTGTTGGGCCCTTCCCGATTAAAGAGGTTCCCCTCTAAAAGTTTTCATATGCTGCTAATTGCAGTGTGCACATGGTATTCTTGGATTGAACTACATGGCGACCGTGCCCCAGCTAAGTCTTTGTAGCGACGGGCCGACAGCCCATGTCACTTCTCCGAGTTGGGCCGCTAACTGGGCCGATCATGCGCGCGCACCAGAATGATGTAATGCGCGGGACTTGCTCCAGCAAAGCACGCGGGATTTGCTCGCCAAAGTTGCCAACCTGTCCACCCACCCCCTCCATTCACGCAAACAGCCTTCATTCTCCCCTATCTTCTTCTTCCTCAAGTCATGTGCGAAAAGAAAAATAGCAGATGTGGTTCATCTTAATCCCAAATCAACATAAAAAGGGAAGAAGCAGATCCTTTCAATAACCAGGTAAGCACTATTTTTCCCAACAAACCCTATCATAATTGACCTAAAAAGCAACAAAACTGACATCACATAAATGTTTTCATCACAAAAAATTTACACATTTTTTGGCTGTATGTCACCAAGCATCACAAAGAAAACACACGTACAAATGTATGCATGTTTTAGATAAATAGGATATAAGCTAAGACCCCGTTTGTTTTTCCTTCACAACTATATGTGCAGATATCCGAACATCTTCTACAAAACTACCAGCACCCACCCAAACAGAGGACATGTGAGTTGAATTTATGTGATGTCAGCTGCACCTCCCTAGCCTTGGCACTCACCCCTTCGAAAAAAAACACATAGTTACTTTAGAAATGTCAGCTGCACCTAATTTTGAGGGTAAAAAATAACATACATGTATATAAATCTGATGACTAATAGTGCATGTTCATTAAAAAAATCTAGGTAAAGAAAAATACATCCATAATCCCAAAACCCTCAACAACAACTTGTTTACCCTAGCCAATCTCATCCAGGTATGAATTTGACACCATCCTTCATATACCACTCAGTTGTTATCTAGTTTTATATACTGTGTTACTGGGTTACATATACCAACTTATCATGTTACTATCTAACAGTTATCTGCCCCCCTCCCGCATTGCCAATGGCCATGACTCAACACCCTGCAGCACCAAGTGCTACTCATCAGGATGGCAGTTTTGAGGCAACACACGCATCTGCCATGGTGGTGCATGGTCCACGAAACTCCAACTTGCATGCCACCACAGAACATACTTTGGATGGCTCTAGTGAACACACACCTCATCTTGCTCTTGACAAAAACGGAAATGATGGTATTGCTGAAGTTATGTCTAGCCCACAGCAGCCATTCAAGTTGATGAGGTTTGACATTTTGGAGGAGGCAGAGAAGCACTACAAGGTGTACGCCAGACGCAAGGGTTTCGGGGTAAGGTATGACTACAGGAGGAAGTCTGAAGTTCATGGACAAATTACCAGGGCTTCACTAGTGTGCTATAGAGCTGGCAAAAATGCAAAAGACAAGGAGGACACGCAAAAACCCAAGCCAATCATGAAGCAACAGCGAAAAAGCACTACTGTTAGGACAGATTGCACTGCCCGGATGATTGTGAAACAACAGCATAACAGTTGGGTGGTGACTGAGTTCAACGATGACCACAATCATCCCCTCACAGCCAAATGGTCATTAATTTGTTACCTACGATCACAACGACACATACCAGATGATGAGAAAGAATTCATCAAGATGCTTCACGCACGTAATTTGGAGATGAGCCGTCAAATGCAAATACTAGTAGAACTACATGGTTGTCTTGACAATGTCCCATACAGAGTGAAAGATGTTGCCAACTATAAAGCATCCTTGCGTCTTGAGCACCACCTCACAGACATGCAAGACACAATAACATACTTTGAAAAGATGAGAACTGAGGACAAGGACTTCTACTACAAATTTTAGTTGGATGATGAAGACAGGCTACAGAATCTATATTGGATTGATGGTGTAGTTAGAAGAGCATATAAATTCTTCAATGATGCCATGTGCCTCTTTTATTGGAATAAACAGCCATGGGCAGTCAATACAGTTTGGTTGTGGGTTCTTGAAGAATGAGCTCACAACAAGCTTTGTGTGGCTGTTTGAGACATTTCTTGAAGCAATGGGGGGTTTGCCACCAGCCAACATAATTACAGACCAAGACTTTGCAATGAAAAATGCAATAGACAAGGTGTTCCCAGCTGCAAGACACAGAAATTGCCGGCTGCACATAATGAAAAAGGCGACTGAAAAACTTGGATCTTTCTTCGGTCGTAGGCCACAGCTACATGCAGAATTTGAAGACTGCATAAACAATAATCTGTCTGTAGAGAAATTTGATCAGAAATAGAACAGCATGATACAGAGACAAGCGGTCGGAGACAATGAAGAGCTGGCCAATCTTTTCAACAAGAGAAGCTAGTGGGTGCCCGCCTACTTCACACACGACTTCTATCCCTTCCTCCAGTCCACCCAATGTAGTGAGGGATTCAATGCTGTCCTAAAGAAGTATGTGAACCCCCAAAACTCCATATATGACTTTGTGCAACAATATGCCACAATACAAGAAAAAATTATGACAGCCGAGGACAAGCAAGAGGCCGATACAGCTATTATTGTGCCTGGCACATGGTGCAGACACCCAATTGAAGTTCAGATGGCGAAGGTGTATACTAGGAACATTTACTACTGATTCCAGGCTGAAATGCATTCAAGCATGTCATATAATTGCCAACACATAGGCAACAACATGTACTTGCTGATTTCTATAGTGGGTTTTATACCACAATATGGTACAAGAACCTACCAAGTTGCTGCAGATGTTCAAAACAGGGTGTACAGCTGCCAATGCTGCAAATTTGAAAGGGATGAGATACTTTGCTGCCACATTCTGAAAGTAAGTGAAAGGTATATCTCGCAGCTACCAGGGATACAAGTGTGCTCACCGTATTTTCTCTCTTGCATTGCAGGTGATGGTGCAGTTAGGTGTGACTGAGATGCCGCAACCATATGTGCTAAAAGGTGGACATGGGATGCAAAGGAGGTGTTATATGACCCAGAAGTTCAACCAGATGTTCAAAAATACGAAATGCCCGAGGAGTCTAGGATAAGGATGAAGTTAGCAGTTATGTGCAGTCAATTCACAAAGCTAGTGAGACAAGCATGTGTCTCAGAGGACGGCATACGAATAGCAACTTCACACATGAAAGCAATGAAGAACGAGCTCGCCACACTAAAAAGGAGTCAACAAAGGATGAGAGCGAGAACTGCTACTGCTGCTCCTACAAGTACACCTGCTCCTGTTGCTGCCCCTGATGCAACCACAGATACTGTAGCTCCTACCTCCAGTACAGCAGCTTTGCATGCATCTAACACAGGGACAGTCAGGGACCCCCCAAAGTCCATTTCATCATATTTAATTTTGTCTTGTAATACTTGCGCATGCAACTATGTACTGTTCTGAGCTGGCTTACCGCCTAATGGTCAATTATCATGATATACGATCTAAAATACCACTTAAAAATTGGAATGACATAGCATCTAGTGCACTAATTAAAAAAACAAATTCAGGATGCAAAAAGGTGCAGGGGGAATGTACCTTAACACATATTTTTGTCGAGATGCTCTCTCCACAGTTTTACTTGATTGTGTGGAGATGATAACCAATTATACACCATCACCTTATTCAGGTTTGCAATCTGCTGTTGGCACACATCAGGGACATGTTGTCCATCCCAAAGTTCAATAAACTTCAGCATAAAAAACCCGCAATCTCTCCTATATAGAACAAACAAATAAACATAAAAATACTCAGATAAAAAATTAAACATGACACTTAAGTCTTAGAAACAAACACATAGAGACAATAAAGTACAAGAAATACTCACGAGTTGATTTGTTTTGGCACATCGATGACCTCAAGCTTGTACTCTTCGATCTGCACCCTGGACTTCCCATAGTACACCTGCCATGCTACCTTGATTTTCTTCATGACTTCTGTAGCGTGGGCCATAAGTCCACCGTCAGATGCGCCGCGTAGACAGTCAAGCACCTCGAACCTTTGTGCTACCAAGTTAAGGCACACCAAATACCAATGAGATGGATCCATCACTCCAGTCCCAAGTTTTTGCAAGACTGGAAACATGATCTGGTACCAAAAAGGCAAAAAAACATAAAACATGGTTACCACACAAAAAAAGCATAAAAAAGAAATGTAATTATCAGAATTCCTGACTGCGGCTACCACTTAAAATGCATTAACTTATCAAAATAAATCAAAAATGCATAGCTGAGTGTAAAGCACAAACTTACTAGTTCTTGGCAACTGAGAGCGAAATCCTCACGTCTTTCAAATTCCAATGCAATAAATTTCTTATCTACATGTCCTTCAAGCAAGAATTTTGCGACCAAAAATGAAAAAACAGTCTTCTTTTCTACCTTGTGATGCTCTTTGATATAATAAATTCCAATCTCGGCAACACTGTTGGATAATTCACCCCTGGGCTTCATAGATTCGGGCAATTCCTCAGTGCATACCCATGTTGGAGGATATTGAATAAGTTTCATTCTGGTGATGCATGAAAAAATAGATAACATCAGATCGCGAGCAAAAAGAAATAGAAGAAAAAACAAAAAATATATTAGCAATTGAGTGGGTTTTTACTTCTTGATCCTTGACCCCTTTGCATTCTTGGCACTGAGCTTAACCTTTTTGTATACATCTTCATGTTCAACAGTAACATTCACTTATAGAAAAAATGATCAAAAAGAAAAACAGAATAAACTTCTCAGGATAACTGGCTAAGATTACCAAGTTTACGGCATATACTTACTAGACTATATATAAAAAAAGAACAGAACAATAATGACGACCTCAGAACTGTCAAATGGAGAGAGCTTGAATCTGGATGTTTTCTTTACTCTGCCTTTGCGGCGCTGTGGCTTCGGCGTAGTGCTTTTGATAGCAGCTGATCCCAGCTCGTGTGACACGGCACAAGTGGCAGCTTCCCCTCTGTATTTTTCTTTTGCTTCTTTCTCCATTTGACTGAGTGCCAAATTTGTTTCTTCATCAATCTCATCAACCTCCCCAGCAGAAAATGCTGATAATATATCAATGCTTCCTGCTGAGGGCATGCTATTTGCTTCAGCTAGTTCTACATAAAAAAGCAACATCAAGATGATGGTTTGCAAAAAAAGGACACATAACAAAAACATACTACATAAAACAAACACTAATAAGGTTCTGATATCCCAGTTATCACATTGTCATCCCATGGTTACCACGCATACTAATAAAAAAAAGAATACCTTGAGAGGGTGCCCATGCTAGTGGTATCACATCTTTTGCTGGAATGTCACCCCTAGCTTCAGCATCATTGAGTGATGGTAGCATTATTACAACTTGTCCATGATTCTTGCTGGGTGGCGTAGGTGTCAAACCAAGGGAGAATGGTGGGGGTGTAAACAACCCAGGACGATTGTCTCTTGAGCTGCCTGAACATGCAGTTGCAATTCCGCTACCAGTTCCCGAATCTGCAGTGATAGAAGGAGAGATCACAATGGCCGTGCTGGCATCGGTGCCTTTTGCGTGTTCTGTAGCACCCTTGTCAATCTGTGCACTGACAATAACAAGGATCCCTTACTTCTTTCTGACCAATGCCCAACTTCCTTGCTGTATCTGATAATCCACTGACAAGCTCTTTAATCTCTATTGGTACATTCACTCGCCTCATACCGCCTTCCAATACCATGTTCACCCTTCCGATGACCTCTTTACCCCATGCTGATGACCTAACTGGACAGCCCTCATAACTGGTATTGGAAGGTCCTTCCACAACATTGACATTAACTGTTGGTGACAGCACAATAGCCCTATTTATGCTGCCATGTTCACGCATACCTCCTTCACATGGATCAACATCTGCTGTGGGTGACAGGACAATGGCCTTGCTAGCAGCACTACCATCGCTACCAGCTCCATTAGCATCTGTAATTTCTCTGCTTCCAGTTTTTTCCACCGCCACACCTCTGATCGCTGCAGGTGTAGTGATTTCGATAGGCTTGGACTTACTCCCAAGCCCAGCTACAGCTTGAAGCCCTGCAAGCCGGGGTGAGCTCCTTGGAGATTATTTTTTTAACCAAGCTATGGACAGGTGAGTGAACATTTTTCCTGTTACATTTCAAAAAGATGGCATGAAAAATACAGTTACCAATATAAAAAAGTACAGTTACCGACATAACGTCAAGCATTAGCCAGAATATTATTCTAGGATGACCAGATATATTATGCTGGACCGATAGAAAAAAATCATACAATGACAGGGACACAAATGGGTCTGTGTTTTGTTACTTTTCATATAGTTACATCCATAAAAGCAAAAAAGGTGAATCTGAGAAAAGAAAAAAACATAAAAAGAGATATGTTACCTTTTAGGGGTCATTTTGCAAGAAGGCACATCAATTGGAGCGGTGTCACTCTTCCTTCTTTTTGCTTCTGGTGATACATCACAGCTATCCTTCAGTAGCCCAAGCTCTTTTGCAACTATGTATTTTATCTCATTATGAACCCCTTCTGTGCCTGGTAATGCATCTTCAACCCTGTGCCTTCTTTTCATTCCACTCAAAGGCTGTGCGAGATCAGATGCGCTTTCCCTCATTATGCACTGCAAACCCTGGCTATTATCCTCTGATTCAGCATGCTCCCCCATCAACGATGGGCATGAGACAGGGGACTCCTCATGGGGGCCTGATGATAAAGATAATTGGGACAAAAGTAAAAGTGAAAAATCATCATGGGGCTCTGTAATGTTAACCACACTTCTCCACTATCGTCCTGACTCATCTGGCCGCTGCCTCCAACACCTACGGTTGCACTCCCATCATGGGCACCGGTGGTCTCATCCTGATCGTTGCTAGACCTGCCAAGACCATCCGCACAACCTACAATTTCCTCAGACTCCCCCTCGCTGTCCTCATTGTCTGTCCCATCATCCTCCCCCTCGCTGTCCTCATTGTCTGTCCCATCATCCTCCCCAGTGTCAGATCGAGCACTTTGACGACCCCTCTGCCCCGCTGCACTAGAACGAGGTATAGATGTACCTCTGCCAAACGCAGAGAGCTGACCAAACATCCTGCCAACAGATGCGCTCCCTGTTGGACCCATTGATGTCCACCCTTGCACAAGTGTGCTAAGCAATCCACCTAAACCTGATGCAAAGTTTTGCATCAAATCAACAACCTTCGCACGTTCCTGCAATTAAAACAAAAAACAGAAGGTGTGAAGTAGGGTCAATGTTTAGTCTACTTTACCTGTTCAGGGCAACTAGGGTCAATGTTGACATTCATCCATTGCTCAAACCCAGCAGGTCCACCAAATAAACTCATGTTCACAGCAATAAGCAAAATATATAAACTTAGGTGAAAAAAATCACAGACCACGCACATGTCACCATTGATTTGCAGCAACCTGCTACTTGATACAAAAATTATGGACAATTCACACCATTGATACAGAGTCTAAGCGTTGCATTGTTTTTCCATATTTCCACCTCGGACAGCAAAAAAGAAGTTTCAAAACAACCTAGCACCCTCTCATAACCATTAAAAAAGTAACTCTCTATTAAGTGGTAACTCGTGACAACAAATCTGGTGCTCCTCAAAATCATAAATTGGTAACCCTTGCCCACAAAACAAGTACCTCAAAAAATACAATGTGGTAACTCTCTCCAACTAATATGGTATCATCACTACCATTAAAACGGTAACTCATTGTTAACAAACATGATAGCTGCATGACCACCTCTCCCACCATATATCAACTTGAGTAAAACCAAGCCTCCCAAAACCCCACCGATGAACTTGAAAAAAAATTGCACAAAAAATCCAACCTCCAATCTCCCGAATGATTGAGCATCGTCACACTGTACATCCAATCCAGTGATGTGCTCTACAGCTTCTTTTGTCCATACATTGACCCTGAATTGGTCATCACCCAGTCCAATCTCACCCATGTTGCACTCTAGTGAATCTATATAACATAACTAAAAAGAAGATAAACATATCATAAGATCATGAGGAAAAAATTAACAAAAAAACAGAGATTGTTATAGAGAAAAAATACTTATCATCTCACCATCACGTATAATAAACAACCCTTTTTACACTTCCCTTTTGAAAGCTGCTCATGCAACTGCTCCAACACAAAACTACACAAATTCAGATGATTCACATTGCCAATGTTTTCCTTAAAAAAAAATTTCATGTAGTCCAAAAAATAAAAAACTCAAACAAATAACAAGGTACCAAATTACCAAAAAAGGATAGCACTTGTTGCTGATTTTATTGTCAGTGGTTGGGGCTAAAACTGTGCTCAAAACAAATAGCATCCACAACTTCTTGAAAGTGTCATCCGCTTGTCTGTGATCTCTTAGAATCCTAGCAATTGTTGTAACCTTTTGGCTGGCTGCTATCATTGGGGAACAAACTCTCGGATATGCTTGCCTCCAAATCAAAATCCTCACAATATTTTACCTTTTCAATCCCACGCGGGGTACCCAAGATGTCATGCACGGACTCTGTCAACGGAATACTGCCGCGGCCAGGAATGACAAAGGCACGTGTCTTTGGATTGTACAAACTTGTAAGCCACGTAATCAGTGGGTTGTGGAGATTGTCACACTTTATATCCAGAAGGCTTGATAAACCCATCTCAGAAATCAAATTCTTCTACTCAACGGTGAGATGTTTGTATAACTTCACAATAGCAGCAGGTGACGTTCGGTTCCTCTCAACAACAAGTACATACAGCACAAAAACCTATGTGGTAACTGTAGTCAACTAACAGGGTAAATCGTGCAACACAAACTGGTTATTGATACATAAGTAACAGGGTAAATCAAGTATGGTAACTCTACACAATTAACATGATAACTTTAAAAAAGAAACTGGTGACTCAGACATAATTAATAGCGTAACCTTGCGCCTTTTCATTCCATCCAATCTTCTACCCCTACGATTGCCATTGTCTTGAGCCTTATTCCTTCTTGCCATTGTACTTACTGCACATAATGCAAACTAATTTTACCATGTAACACATCATTACATAGGGTTTAAATGAAGAAAAACATGCAGCAACATATATGTATCACCATCATACAACACACAAAAAAAACACACCCCACACCGTCGTCCCTCCACACACACTATGCTCGATGTTGATCACGTCTTCTCCCCCTTCAACCCCCACGCCTCCTATCAAAAAACAGGACGTCCGAACAAAAATGATACGAGCATTGACGGCAAACCATCACACATCATCATCATCTCTGAAAAAATCACGGCCCTCACCCTCTTTCGGAAATTAAAACATGAACAACAACCTCCCAAAAAAAGTCTAAACCCTAAAACCCACACTTCTTGCAACCAACAACAGAGATTGCTAACAAATCTCTACCCAACGGCAACTCCCGTACAAAATCCCGCCACAAAAAAAGCATGCATCACCACCCTCCCGCAAAAAAAAATCACATGAATCGCAGAAATTAAAAACGCTCCGATGAACATGAACGTAGTGTTGGCTCCACCACCCCCCCACGTGCCTACGACGATTGACGAGCGCCACTACCCATCCCCATCATCGAATCTAGAAACCCTTTCCACCTACGACCCAATGCCCCATCCAAAAATCAACCTCGACCTTCATCTACCCTGCCACCCCTCCTCCCACATAAAACACTTCTAAAACCGCCAAAATGCAACATAAAATTGAGGGAGCGGGCAGGGGAAAAAATGACTCACCGTACACTCCGGCGAGCCGGCGACGAACGCTAGAAACGGCGACGGAAGAGAGAGGGAGCGAGAACCGCTTCTGGAAGCTATGACGGAGCGGCTCCCGAAATTTGAACAGTTTCCGTCGACGCTGCTGACAGGTAGGTAATCCGTCTCGCGCGGGACAAAAGAGAACTCCAGCGCTCATCTCTGTGGCGCCGTCCGAATCATGGGCATAATCCAACGGACAGTATCCCGCCCCACCGCTTGATCCAACGAATAAAATCTGTCGTCATAGCCTTGATCCGATGGATAATAACCCAACTGCACCAATCAATCCGATGGACAAAAGCGCGTTGTTGCGAGAGAGAATCAGGGTACGTGTCCCGGATAGATTTTCGGGTATTCTTTAGTACAAGGCGAAAGAATAGTTCGCTTTGTGCCGCTGCGCAGCTGCGTGCTCAAGAGTGGTCGCCTTGGCCCTCGTTATATCCTGCTTCCTCGTAGCGCTGTAACATCAAAGCAGCGGTATGGGACTAATCTCTGAGAACCTCTTCCGCGCAACCGCGCACGTATGGACTCCGGACTTATGGAGTAAAAGATAGAGGGCTTCTGGTCCGGCTGAAACTGCCGGGGTGAATTGTGTGGGCATGATCTACACGGACAAACCCCATGCGTGTCAATAGCATATTAGCGTTTCCCTGCGCAAGTAGAGCTTCTACATCAATCGAATACAGGCCCACCCACAGATACAAAATTCAACAGGAGTGCCTTGGGGTTGCCAAGTTGTCAACCATCTGCATGCATTCGTAAAGCTATCGCCGGCTGTGTTGAACGACTGGGCCACAATCGAAACAATACATACACTAGGCAAGAATCTAATCACTACGTGAAACTGGTTCTTCGAGTGCTTAGACAGCCAAAAAGAATAACGCCGGGTTGGAACGCCGGCAACGTTCTAATGCCCTGAGGATCACAGCTTCACAAGATAGCTTGATTACGGACCGTGTTCAGGTGAAGAGCCTCCGGGACCATGTGGGGACAGGCGCTGGTTGCTGCGCAGCAGCTGATGAGAGGCTAGCTGCTTTTTCTTTCGCTTCCATTATCCGAGCTCCCTTCGGATCAGCCAAAAGGGACTTCTGAAAGGATTGTGGGAATCCTGTTGCGATGATGGTCACATGAATCTCACCAGTGTAACGGTCATCAACGACGGCACCAAAAATTATGTTTGCTGAAGGATCAGCCAAGCTTGTCACGATCTGCGGAAAGTGAATAGTGGTTACTCTCAGAACTGTGGAACTAGAGCACTTCAATGTTAATCACCTAAATATTCACATATTTAGTTCTTCTACTAGTTGTCTCAATCTTCTCTTGACCTTCCAGAATTCTTCAAAGACCATCCAAGAATCAAGACAACAGTAAGGAATCCTGCACGCACCTGAGAGACCTTGTTCACTTCTTGCAAAGTGATGTCCTTCCCACCAGTGATATTGTACACCACACCAGTGGCTGCCTCAATGGATGACCCTATCAAAGGAGCAAGTGTTGCCTGCTCAGCAGCTTCTTGGGCCCGGTTTTTGCTGGAAGAAACACCAACGCCAAGCATGGCAGTTCCAGAGTTTTTCATGACAGCTTTCACATCGGCAAAATCGACATTGACAAGCCCAGGTATCTGCAAAGTTTTCACATAAATATTATGTCATCAGAACTAAGTTACTGCTGCATAGGGAAGGAAAAAACTCACTGTGATAATGTCTGATATTCCTTGGACACCCTGACGAAGAACATCATCTGCAAGAAGAAACGCATCTTGCAAGGGCATATTTTCATCAGCAACATCTAATAGCCGATCGTTGGGATCACAATGAGTGTGTCAACACTCCTTTCCAGCTTCTCTAATGCTTCGAGTGCCTGAAATGTTAACAAGAAAATAAAATTAACTAGAGAAAAACAAAAGCTACTTAAACAGGATGGTCCCAGAACAAATACAAAAGGCTGTACATAGAAATTCTAATATCCAGCAATCAAATGAATTCACGTAAGGCAAATGATGATCGTTAACAATCAGATGCATTTTGGGATATTTTCACAAAGCAAATAGCTACGAACTCTATAGTGTATACAACAACATTAGGGCAAGTGGAAAAATAATAATTCAGTTCAATTGACACCTACATTACAGGCCTAGCAGCTACAACAATTGCAAAAAGTTAGCAGGCATAAGTGCATGAGAGTGGTATAAAAACTGAAAATGACACGACTACAGGTAATGCTACCTCTTGTAGCTACAGTCTGTGGCCTTACAGTCTATATATGACCCAAAGAAAAGTTGTAATGAATCACCATCTTAAATTATTAATACCTCCTCTAAGCAAAAGTTGTTTCCAAGCTTAACCAAAATTACCAAATATTGCTGAATGAGACACCACATGACTTGTATTTAGGTTCAAATACATGCCTGTAGAGAGCGCTTGCGTCCTTCAAAGCTAAATGGGTAGGTGACAACACCAACAGTAAGATAACCGGCTTCCTTTGCTATCTGAGCAACAACTGGAGCAGCACCGGATCCAGTACCCCCTCCCATCCCAGCTGTTATGAAGACAAGATCCGAATCTCTCAGGGCATTGGCTATCACTTCCTTTGATTCCTCGGCAGCTTGTTCTCCCAAATTAGGATTTCCACCAGTACCTGTTTGCACAAACATAATTAGTCAGTCTAGTTAAAATGGGTACTACATACAATGGAATTTACAGTCCTAACCCTGTGTCATCTGCTATACTGTTTAATTTCATTCGGTTTATCAGGGCATCAATACATGTTTGCACAAAAGGTAGTGCATTTACATGGAAAACATTTGTAAACACGCCATATCTTTCATACGAAAACAGAAAGTATTACCCAGCCCACGAGTCAACTGCTCTCCAATTTGTAGCCGATGTTGAGCCTGTGAATTCACAAGCGCCTGGGAATCTGTGTTATAGCATAAAACTCAATACCCTGAAATTATGTGATTCAGTTATCAGTATTTGAGACAAGAGACAAAGGATATACAGGAATCATTTCGATCAAAATATAATACATCAGATTTCATGGTTCGAGATGCTTCTATGCAGCCATTTCGAATGTAGAAAGCATTTTCTAAACAACATCATTGTTAGTCAACAAAGCCTCATATTCTTAACTAAAGCACTATCACGAAGGGGCTGTAGGTTAACCTCTTAAGTTCAGAATTCAAATTAGACTATCGAGTGGATCTAGATGTCAAGCACGGTAGAAACAGGAGCCTGGGCCAATTCCGGGAGGAAAGGGCCAAGGAGCACGGCGCTACCTGGAGGCCGCTGCCGATCATGCGGTTGACGGCGTTGTTGCCGCCGCCCCCGACGCCCACGACCTTTATCCTCGCCGTCTCCACCGGCGCGAACGAGCACCTCACGGCCGCGTGGCGGCGCGGCCGCCGCGGGTGATTCCGCCACCCACCACCCTGGGGCCCGCGTGGTGGCAGGGCAGGGAGGTGGAGGAGGGCGGAGGCCGACGAGGTGGAGGGCGCCATTTGCCCTCGCGGGTGAAATGGTGGAAGGAGAGGTGGCGGGGAGGAGAGGGGATCTGGTGTGCTCTAGGGTTTTGGGGGATTTGGAGGGTTTTACTAAGGGGCTGTTTGGTTTAGTTTCAGCTGGGGCTTTTCCCTAAGCACAGCTGAAGCTAAATCAAAGGGGGAGCTTTTGCCTAGCTGTTAGGAACAGCCCAAATCGCAAACGCGTGCAAATCTGGCCACTGCGGGAAGCCGGCAGGCACCAGCTTCCCGCAGCGGTCACTTAAACCCGAATGCATCTGCCCTTCAATTTCAAAAGAATTACGGCCAACTGCCCTTACCGATCCCGGCCCGATCCCCTCCGTCTACCTCACGTGGCTCTCCTCCCCCAACCCCGCCGTCGCCTACCCCGGGCTCACCGCCGCCGAGCTCCTCTCCCTCGGGCTCACCGACGCCGAGCGCCTCTCCTCCCCAACCCCGCCATCGCGTACCTCGCGGACCCACCCGCCGCCTTGCCTTCCCGTCCGCGAGGGGGAGCAGCCGGGGCCGGAGCCGAGGACGAGCGAGGAGGAGTGTTCGGGGGCGAGGGAGAGGCGGAGGCCGGCCGTGAGCGAGGCGACGGCGGGGACCGAGAGGAGGGACCGGCGGCGGCGTGGATTTGAAGCGGGACCGGGGAGGGAGGAAGCGGCGCCGGGGGAGGGGCTCACCGGGGGGGAAGCATCGCCGGGGGAGGGGTGAGCCGGGGGAGGAAGCGGAGCCGGTGGTAGGAGACAAAGGGGCCGGTGGAGAGGGAGCTCGGGTGGAGAGGCTCGGGGGCGAGGTGCGGGTGGGGGAGCTCGGGGGGGAGGGAGAAGCCGGCGGGGAGGGAGAAGTCGGGGGGAGGAAGATGCCGGGGGGAGGCGGCGGCGGCGGAGCTGGAGGCGGCGGTGGAGCTGGAGGCGGCGGCGGCGTCAAGGGAGGAGGCGGCGGTGGAGTTGGGCCGTGGTGGCCGATGCCCCTGGCCCCTTTTTATTTTTATTTTCATTTTTATTTTTTATTTGTATTTGTATTTATTAGATTTTTAGGGATATTTTGTATCATTTATCATTTTTATCATTTATCATTATTATTTATTATTTATCATTTCTCGTTTTAAACCATCCGAAAAAAAACCCTAACGCAAGCGTCCATACGTACAAATACACTCAAATCAGCTTTACGTACGTACTCTCAGCACTTTGGGCATTTCAGACATTTCCTTCATACATAGCCAACAGCCACAGCTCAACCAAACACGCACATTTTTTATACAACAGCTAACAGCCACAGCCGCTTTTCCAGCCAGCCAGCCAACAGCTGCTTTTCCAACAGCCACAGCCCAACCAAACACGCCCTAAGTTGTAAGCTGGTTTTCACTCGTATCCTCTCTTTCTCGTGGGTTGTCCTTTTCTTTTCTTTTTTCTTTCACAAAAAAAGCCAGACTATCATTTGGAAAAATGAAGCAATTTTAGTATTTCGTATGTTGTTTGGTTCTCATTTTCTGAATGACAGAAAGTCGATGCATATCATTGACGAAGCCGCAAACAAAAGTCATCCTAATTCATCGAATAATTTTTTTTCTTGAAGCGTCACCGTAATTTTAACTTATGTACTCTTAGAAATAATTATCAAGTTCTAATTTCTTGAGAAAAAATTACTTATAGGTCTGCTGTGTTAGCTAAGCGTATGTTCTTTTTTTTTGCAAATATGATATTTACCATAAATAATTATGCATTTACCAATACCAAAAGCATAACTTGTTATGTACTCCTATACCAATTAATACCAAGTTTCAGCATCCTTATTTTCTAAAATTACCATATTTACAGGATGCACAATATGGACACTCCTTGCTTCCCAAAAACTTAGTGACCTTTTGGTACATGGATTAAGGGTGCGACATCTTGTTAGTGCTACTGAAAATATTGGTAAACAAGCAATAGGGAACAATAATGAGTGTTCAGTCTAATGAATTAGATAGCAATTGATTATCATAAGATTGATAATTCCTCACACGGACTTACTTGTTTATTTAAGTAACATGAGAAGTTATTGATATAATCGAGCCTCTATTCCAGTAATACCCCAGAGCCATTTCAATGGAACCATCGACCACAAGTCATAGGTGAGGCCAAGTGGTTCTTGGATCCAAACGCCCCTAGTTAAAAAAGGGTATTACTTAGATTCTCAAAGAGAAGTCTTCGTCTTTGTCCAAATAGGGAGTTTATTTTCAAAAACAAGGTGAATCATCATCTTCTATTCATATAACCGTGTTGCATACCCAACTCTATTACAATTGTATAGTTTCTCACAACCATAGCGCTCGGCTTCCCTCTCTCCCTTAGTTTCCTACGTGTCCCTATCCTCGCCTGCCATGCGTGTAGGTTCGGCGGGCCTTAGCGGCCCTGCAAAGTCTTATAGGTGCCTTGGAAAGCTCGATTTCAGGGTCCTACGGGGCCCGTTTGGCCTCTCGGGAGGCCACGGTTCCACCTGGTGGACCTTCTAGTGCGCACTAGTTCCAATAGGCTAGAGCTGGTGGTTGGCAACCAGCTCCCACGGGTGTGTGCGCCATCGGTTGCGGCAGTTGTCAGACCCATTGCCGGGCCCTCCTAGTGTGTGTGTCACAGGTGGACGTTGTCTTAGTCCTCCTCCTCCTCCACCTTCCCTCTATCACCTCTGCCGTCACTAGCTTTGTGAATTGACTGCACATAACTGCTAACCTCATCCTTATCCTAGACTCCTCGGGCATTTCGTGTTGTTGAACATCTGGTTGAACTTCTGGGTTATATAACACCTCCTTTGCATCCCATGTCCACCTTTTTAGCACATATGGTTGCGGCATCTCAGTCACACCTAACTGCACATCACCTGCAATTCAAGAGAGAAAATACGGTGAGCACACTTTGTATCCCTAGTAGCTGCGAGGTATACCTTTCACTTACTTTCAGGATGTGGCAGCAAAGTATCTCATCCCTTTCAAATTTGCAGCATTGGCAGCTGTACACCCTGTTTTGAAAATCTGCAGCAACTTGGTAGGTTCTTGTACCATACTGTGGTACAAAACTCACTATAGAAATTAGCAAGTACATGTTGTTGCCTATGTGCTGGCAATTATATGACATGTTTGAATGCATTTCTGCCTGGAATTAGTAGTAAATGTTCCTAGTATACACCTTCGCCATCTGAACTTCAATTGGGTGTCTGCACCATATGCCAGGCACAGTAATGGTTGTATCGGCCTCTTGCTTGTCCTCGGCTGTCATAATTTTTTCTTGTATTGTGGCATATTATTGCACAAACTAATATATGGAGTTTTGAGGGTTCACATACTTCTTTAGGACAGCATTGAATCCCTCACTACGCTAGGTGGACTGGAGGAAGGGATAGAAGTCATGTGTGAAGTAGGCGGGCACCCACCAGCTTCTCTTGTCGAAAAGATTGGCCAGCTCTTCATTGTTTCCGACCGCTTGTCTCTGTATCATGTTATTCCATTTCTGATCAAATTCCTCTACAGACAGACTATTATTTATGCAGTCTTCAAATTCTGCATGTAGCTGCGGCCTACGACCAAAGAAAGATCCAAGTTTTTCAGTCACCTTTTTCATTATGTGCCAGCGGTAATTTCTGTGTCTTGCAGCTAGGAACACCTGGTCTATTGCATTTCTCATTCAAAGTCTTGGTCTGTAATTATGTTAGCTAGTGGCAAACCCCCCATTGCTTCAAGAAATGTCTCAAACAGCCACACAAAGCTTGTTGTGAGCTCATTCCTCAAGAACCCACAGCCAAACTGTATTGATTGCCCATGGCTGTTTATTCCAATAAAAGGGGCACATGGCATCTTGTAGATATTAGTCATGTATGTGGTATCGAATTATATACAATCAATGAAGAATTTATATGCTCTTCTAGCTACACCATCAATCTAATATAGATTATGCAGCCTGTCTTCATCATCCAACTGAAATTTATAGTAGAAGTCCCTGTCCTCAGTTTTCATCTTTTCTAAGTATGTTATTGTGTCTTGCATGTTTGTGAGGCGGTGCTCAAGACGTAAGGATGCTTTATAGTTGGCAACATCTTTCACTGTGTATTGGACATTATCAAGACAGCCATGTAGTTCTGCTAGTATTTGCATTTGACGGCTCGTTTCCAAATTGCATGCGTGAAGCATCTTGATGAGTTCTTTCTCATCATCTGGTATATGTCGTTGTGATCGTAGGTAACCAATTAATGACCATTTGGCTATGAGGGGATGATTGTGGCCATCGTTGAACTCAGTCACCGCCCAACTGTTATGCTGGTGTTTCACAATCATCCAGGCAGTGCAATCTGTCGTAACAGTAGTGCTTTTCCGCCGTTACTTCATGATTGGCTTGGGTTTTTGCGTATCCTCCTTGTCTCTTGCATTTTTGCCAGCTCTGTAGCACACTAGTGAAGCCCTGATAATTTGTCCATGAACTTCAGACTTCCTCTTGTAGTCATACCTTACTCTGAAACCCTTGCATCTGGCATACACCTTGTAGTGCTTCTCTGCCTCCTCCAAAGTGTCAAACCTCATCAACTTGAATGGCTGCTGTGGGCTAGACATAACTTCAGCAATACCATCATTTTCATTTTTGTCAAGAGCAAGATGAGGTGTGTGTTCACTAGAGCCATCCAAAGTATGTTCTGTGGTGGCATGCAAGTTGGAGTTTTCTGGACCATGCACCACCATGGCAGATACGTGTGTTGCCTCAAAACTGGCATCCTGATGAGTAGCACTTGGTGCTGCAGGGTGTTGAGTCATGGCCATTGGCAATGCGGGAGGGGGCAGATAATTGTTAGATAGTAACATGGTAAGTTGGTATATGTAACCTGGTAACACAGTATATAAAACTAGATAACAACTGAGTGATATATGAAGGATGGTGTCAAATTCATACCTGGATGAGATTGGCTAGGGTGAACAAGTTGTTATTGAGGGTTTTGGGATTCTGGATGCATTTTTCTTTACCTGGATTTTTTTTGTAATGAACATACACTATTAGTCATCAGATTTATATACATGTCTGTTATTTTTTACCCTCAAAATTAGGTGCAACTGACATTTCTGAAGTAACTATGTGTTTTGGCTAGGGGGTGCAGCTGACATCACATAAATTCAACTCACATGTCCTCTGTTTGGTGGGTGCTGGCAGTTTTGTGGAAGATGTTATGATATCTGCACATATAGTTGTGAAGGAAAAACAAACGGGGTCTATAGCTTATATCATATTTATCTAAAACATGTATACATTTGTACATGTGTTTTCTTTGTGATGCTTGGTGACATACAGCCCAAAAACGTGCAAATTTTTTGTGATGAAAATATTTATGTGATGTCAGTTTTGTTTCTTTTTGGGTCAATTATGATAGGGTTTGTTGGGAAAAATAGTGCTTACCTGGTTATTGAAAGGATCTGCTTCTTCCCTTTTTATGTTGGCTTGAGATTAAGAGGAACCACATCTGCCATTTTTCTTTTCGCACATGACTTGAGGAAGAAGAAGATAGGGGAGAATGAAGGCAGCTCGCGTGAATAGAGGGGGTGGGTGGACAGGCTGGCAACTTTGGCGGGCAAATCCCGCGCACTTCGCTGGAGCGAGTCCCGCGCATTACATCGTTCTGGCGCGCGCGCACGATCGGCCCAGTTAGCGGCCCAACTCGGAGGAGTGACACGGGGCTGTCGGCCCGTTGCTACAAAGACTTAGCTGTGGCATGGTCGCCGTGTAGTTCAATCCAAGAAAACCGTGTGCACACTGCAATTAGCAGCATACGATAATTTTTAGAGGGGAACCTCTTTAATCGGGAGGGGCCCAACAATGCAATAGTCAAATAATTTGCAATATAGATGATTTTGTTCTGGGTTTCTTTTGTCATGCAATAATTTTACCTCATGGCCCATGAGACGTGCAAATATTGATCCATCAAACTACAACTACGCGTAATAATGGAATCGACTTTAGTTGTATGCGAGGCGCTCAGCTTGTCAACAGACGCATACAAGTACAATTCGTCACCAATAAGAACCAAAGCATTGGCCATGGCTTTCTCCTCCCGCTCTTTCCGCGTGCATGTTGTTTTATACATTACGTCTTATATACTATAAGACGGACACATTCAAGATGCAAGACCGACTATTTTCTATAATTTTTTAAATATAAATATGCTTGTAAAGAAATTAAAATTTTATAGAATAATAAATATTTTTCGTACAAATGTAGCGATATTATTTTTATTTAATAAATCTTAATAGTTTTATATACCAATAGTTAAAGTTCAAAAAGTTTGACTACACGCTTTCTAGAAAGAAATTTATTTTATAACGGAGGGAGTATATATTATATACGAAGATAAAGACAAGATCCCTTAGAGATAAATATTTATCTCAAAACTTTGATTGCGGGAGAATTTTGGTCCCCGTTGAAATGGCCAAAGTTTTGGTAATTTGGAAATTATTTTAGTCAAAATTTATCAAATATTTGACAAAATTACATGAAAATTTTGAAATTTATTTGAATTTGGTTTGAAATTTCGAGGCACAAATATTTCGGCCCTCCTCAAAATCATTGAAATTTTAAATCGTGGCCATAACTTGTAAGTCGCTGCCGTCGGCGCTGAAGAAGAATATCAACCCAAATCGGAGGTGAGATCTTCGTTTCATGAACATCTAGTGTACGACTCACACACGGAGACACACACACATACTCACTCACACCCACGCCTATAGGAGACTGGTCTCGTAGAGCTTGAAGATTGATAAAGTTATCACATGCGCCACACTATGTGTACGTCACCTATCATTAAAAGTAATTTCGTCTTCATGAGACACATAAGAAGCAAACTGCACAGGAGTACGAACACCTTCACTAACCATCTAAAGTGATGACCTGGCTCTCGAAAAGCAAGAAATTCAACTAATTTCATAACAAAATTATTTCGATAGATATTTGGCAGCCCCGTAAAATCAACCAATTAATCGCAATATTCACCACCTCGTATTCCGAAATCAACCAATGTTTCATTATTGAACATAGGATAAATCATCCCAGTTTCTCACTCGAGGCTCCAAATACGACGAGCGAAGTATCACAAATCAATGATCCGCATGGACCGGCACACAAGGACGGTGGATCAGATCAGCCACCTCCTACGTACACGGCCGCTTCACTTCAGCGCGTTGCTTCCAATGCAACCGAACAATCATCTGCAACGCTCACGGCTGCCGTCTCCAGCTCCCACGCCTCCAGCTTGGACACCTTCACGGCGCGTGATCCGTTGTTGAACACGTACATGCGACTGCTGCTTGTCGCCGCGTGCTCAGGGTAGATTCGAGCCGTGATGCACGTCCGCCCCCCGCCGCCGAAGCTCTCCACGACCGTGTGATCGACCTGTATTTGTTAGTACCTAACGTGTCATCCCATTGCTTGGTACTATGTATCGTCAAAACGAATCGAAAACACTGGAGCGGTATGTGACGTGACACAGAGAACTCACCAGTGTTCTGAGCGATATGCTCTTGTCCTTCTCTACGTCCACGTCCACAAATCCTGCGTAAGATGGTTTGTGTAACCCTTCTTTCGTAGATGACCTGTGTGCATTTTTCAAGTTTGCGAAAAATGTAACAAAATTTGTTAGCATTTTCTTCTAGAATCACAAACTGTCACGCTTTGGCAGGGACAAATTGGTGTATATATATGTGTGTATATATATGTTATTCAAAAATAGTGTCCAAGGATAAGTACCGTATCAGGTCGGTGCACATGAGAACCATGTACTTGTCATCGTGTCGGAACACCCTGAAGAAGACTGCAGTGTGTTCCTGCAGGTCGCCGGAAGCCATCACCAGCAGCCCGAACGGTCCGATTCCGCCGCCGACGAAGGCGCCCTTCTCCGCGCACAGCCTCTGCGGATCCAGCAGCCACTCGGGATCCAAGTCCTCGGCCTCCTCCAGGCTCGGGATCTCGAAGACGACCTCCACGTCCGCCTGCGAGCTCGCGATGCCGACGATCTCATTCATCCCTCCGGCCTCCACCTCCGTTCCCCGCTGCAGACCAGCTCGTTTTCTCCTCAGCGTCTCGATCTCTTCCACGGGCCACTGCACCAGCTGCTTCCCGTCGACGTCCAGCCACATCGCCCTCGGAAACGCCTGCATGCACATGACATTGCACAATCGAGACCACGATCAGCACAGCAAAATTTGTTGCTCGCGTCAGATTTTTCTGGCCGGGGGAATGGTCACCTGGATGCCGGCCCAGCCTTTGGAGATGACGTTGGCCGGGCCGTCGCACTCGTCGACCCACGCCCACAGCACGCGCCGCTTCTTGCGCGCGTCGAAGAAGGACTTGGACGCGTACAGGTGCCCGTGGTCGAACCGGCGCCAGTTCCCGCACGCGTCGCCGCGCTCGCCTTCCGCCGGCACGAAGGTGTCCGCCTCGTCGTCGTACCGCCCGACCATGTAGTGGTCCTCCTTGGCGAAGTCGGTGAGCTTGAGCACGTGCCTCACTCCGGGGCCGTTCGCCGGCGTCGACGTGTGGAGCCCCTCCGTGCCGTGCTCCGCTACCGGGAACAGGTCGGGGCACTCCAGGACGGGGACGCCCCGCGAGGCGTGCAGCGGCGCCGCGTTGCGCTCCCAGCGGAGGAAGTCCGCACTCCGGTAGACTAGTATGGAGCCCACGCCGTCGACCTCGGCGGCGACGGCGACCCTCCATAGGCCGTCGCGGCCGAGCCACGCCTCCGTGGGGTCCCGGAAGTTGTTGCCCGTGACGTCCGCCGGTATCGGGATGACCGGGTTGCAGCTTGGCTTCTCCCATTCGCGGAGGAGCGGGTCGGAGGGGTTCTTGGCGAAGGCCACGTTCTGCACTTGCACCTTGTCGGCGTCGATGCCGGTGTAGAGGATGGCCGGGCGGCCGTCGGAGAGGACGGTGGTGGAGCCTGACCAGCAGCCGTTGGCGTCGAACGGCGAGGTGGGGTCGAGCGCGGTGTCGAGGGCGGCCCAGTTCACGAGGTCGCCGGAGACGGAGTGGCCCCAGGAGAGCTTGCCGACGTCCCAGGTCGGGCCGTGCGGGTTGTGCTGGTAGAAGAAGTGGTACATTCCGTTGTGGTACAGGGGACCTGCCAGTATAACCGAAAATAACTATCACTTTGAGTAGTTCATGGTCAGCTATACCGGACACATGACTGCATGTGAGCCTGTCAGTGATCTTGCACTAACCAAGATTAATTAGCTGATTAATAACATTTTCCCCCATAATTACTTCATCTGGTGAAAAGTGAATTAGTTTTCCTATGTAAGTCTAAACTTAACTCCAATAGAGAGGAAAGTGATCATGATCGACTCTGCACAACGGAAAGATTCAAGAAGATCAATAGACAGAGAAGGAAGAGATCAATTACACGTACCATTTGGATCTGTTCAGTTCCGTCCATGATGTGTTCGTCCAAATCCAGAGATGCAAACGAAGATCACAGAATTGTACAAAATTACTTTATGAAATCATGTGGATGGAGCAAATCATGACACAATGAGGCGCAGGGCGTACGTACCATTTTGCCAGTACTTTGCAGGCTGGAAGTGGTAGGCAGTTCGGCCATTGCGCGGGTGCTGATTTCCATTCATGTCGCGGATCGTAGAGGTAGAACTTGTTCGGAGAGGAAGAGGAAGAGGAAGAGGAGGCAAAGCTATGGTTGGTCTGATTGGTTGGTTGGTCTCCAGGTTTAATGTAAGTCAATTAGACTTGCCTCCATGAGGACAATCAATGTATTTTTAAAATTTGATTTGCGAATTGTGGAAGACTTCACACCAAAGTAATGCGCGTCAAGTCCCTCAGTTTAACGTAAATTAATAAGACTTGCTTCCATGTATGGACAATGCTTCTACTCTTTTAAATTCCTGTCTGCCTTGCTTACCACTGGGTGATTAGGATAGGATAGGTGCTAATCAGATGAGATGCTGAGTGGTTCAGAAGTTGTTTAATTACTTCGGTAGAACAACCCACCATCTTTTTTGTTCGACGAAACTTCCAATCAGAAGACTTTCCCCCCTAGCTGTATATAATCTGTTAACCTTTTTTTAGAATTCTATTGATGGTTTTCTACGGGAGCAAATCAAGCGATGCATTACTTTGTCCGTATATTAGGATGGGACGCTTCTCCGAGTCCTGCAGCCTATGTTCGAGACTCAAAATACTCATAACAAGATGTACAAAACACAACAATACCTAGAGATCACCCATGGCCTGTTACTATGGCACTGCACGATTAGAGACGTACAGTGTTGAGTTATTCCTTTTGTGATTATGTATACACCATCGCAACAAAAATCATTGAAACAACAAAAAACATCGAAATACAAAGAACCTGAATCTCACATCGGAGACGAGGCAGTTTTAGGAGTTCAATGTACAGGCGTTTCTGGAAGTACCATTTTATTGGAGATATTCTCTAGTGCCATTTGATTCGCTCTACAGAGCCAGTGGACCATAGTCTCAAACATTACACATCTTTAAACCCAGAGTGATCTACTATTTTCTAACTTCCACACGTTAAAAGTAACATCAGGAAATCAAACAAATCATGATTTCATTCGCATCAATTCTAACACTTCATCGCACTTTGGCCCTCGAATTGCTCAGCCGAATAATGATCGGCTTCGGTTTCGTTCCAGCCGAGCCTCCCTCTGTGAACATTAAAATACAAGAGAAATGAGATACACTCAACAGAAGGAAATAATGGAAAGCAGCCATCTAGTATATGAAGAGAACTATTCAGTATTTATATACAAGGAAAACCCTCCTGTTTAAAAGCAAAATTTGGATAGACGTTAGTTCAGAAAAAAAATATTCAAGTGACCTGAAATCTATTCAGTAGTGGAATATAAGATATATCATTTAAAATTTGCCAAGAAAAACAGAAATTTTTATGCAACCCTCATTGGAATGCCGATATTACTTAATAGATTCTATCTCAGATACTCAGTTCTTGTTTATATCCTTGCCGATATTACTTTAATAGATTCTATCTCAGATACTCAGTTCTTGTTTATATCCTCATCCACACAAAAACTTTTCAGATTCAAATCTTATCAGATCTGCTAATGTGTATGAGGGATGTAAGGTGATGTGTACCCATAGATGTTTCATTAAAGATAACAAGAAATCACATAGATTGCCTGGGTGAGAGTGAGAGAGAGCTTGCCTATACAAGTAACACCACTGTACAAGATAATCCTTTGAGATCAGAAAGGGATAACTCGGAAGGTAAAGAAGTACCACGGAAGGTTCAAATGACTAGGTAGAAGATCAATAGTACAAGGAATATGGTACGAGTAAGGGACCATAGGATGACTAAATATTCAGGCCACCCGAGTAAAGGAATGATAAAATCAAACCAATAGTACCACCACATTTATTGTGTCTTTTTTTTTATGAGCATCTTATGCAATGAAACTAGATTTTGATTAGCAACATCAGTGGAGGAGCAAAATTAACAGAGGATCAGAACAGTGGAAAGATGGAACAAGAACAGTGGAAAGAGTGATCACATCAACAAAGGCAGGGCAAAAAAATTATAAATTCTCTCAACAGAGAACTCAAGGGCAGGTACTTCATTCACCCTGGAGGCCTGGAGGCTAGTTTTTGGAATCCAGAAGAGATCATCTGATATGTGCATAATCAGTGGTGGAGCCAGGAATTAGAGACAAGGGGGACCAAGTTAGACATACAATGCAACAAATATTGATAAGAGGGGCCAAATTATGCTAATACTAACAAATTCCTTGAAATATAGAGGGCTATAATGAAGTCATATACTGCACTACTTGGATCATTGGGGCTATAATGAAGTCATATACTCCCTCCACCATTGCGCATAACTGAACTAAAAGTAGGACGAGTGATGAAGGAAAAAATTGGTGATTGACAACGGAACGTAACCATAAGACTAGACTTCTCAAGAATACCGTATCCCAGCTCACTGACCAAAAAAGCAGGTATCAAAAGCAGGAGGTACTTTCGATACCTTTCTGTATGTCCGCACTCATAGTTATGAACTCAACAGAAGGGTGTAGTTGGTATTCCATGTCACAATGCCCTTTCTGTATGTGGACACTAACATTACTGCTTATGCACTTGTTACTTACATACTCTAGAAAAGAGAGAAATACAGACCTGATCATGATAGAGCAAAGAATTTCGTAACAAAATAGTTTCTCCAATACCATGGAGCGATGAGTACGCATAATCACTGATTTCAGGACAAGAGATTTAGTTCAGGTTGTACCAAAGTGCTTAAAGCAGTTGCGCCAACAAAATTTTGATAAGGAGGTGCATTGTAATTTTGGGGCAGTAAAAGCCACTATAAATAAGTTCCAACGTTCAAGTTTGGCACTTCCTTTCTGAGATAAGCTATAGTCCTCTTGAACAAATATCGGCAAGTGCACAAAACAAATAGTACATGTTAGCTAATAAAGACAATTTCGTGTATCAATTGAAGCCATCCATCATATATCACCAGAAAAGGCTGAACAGCAACCGAGAGAAGAAAAGTAAAGCAAACCTCTTTCTTCTTGCACTCCTTGTAATCGTCAAACTGCTGCTGGCACTTGCTCTTGTCTTGGTTGGCCTCCAAACCTGCGGATACATCGTCAGAGATTCACCGTACACGCATGGAATTGTTCAGAAAGCATGACCGTGACAATAAAAAAGGTGATTGGATTAGGATTAGGATTAGGGCGGATGGCATGGATACATACACTTGAGGGATGCGGTGTACTGGGGGAAGCAGGAGGAGTCGGCGATCCTGGCCGCGCTGGGGTACGGCGGGGTTGACGTCGCCGGAGAGGGGGCGCGTGTGGGTGGGGGACGCTGTGGCCGCATGCGCCGCCGCCATGATGATGCCGTCGTCTTCTTCCTCTCGCCCTACTCTCTGCTCCCTTCTTGGGCTTCCGCCAGTGATGGAGTCGGGCTCTCCTTCCTTTCTTTCTCTGCACGGATTTGCACGGACACTAATGGGCTTTTTATCTGCTCATTTCCAAATGTTGGGCCATGTAGACGGGCTTGTTGTGAGTAACTCGGACCAACTCACGCAGAAGGGCCCAAACTGGAACACTGCATCTGCAGCGTGACATGAACTTTTATCTGAATTCTGCAGTGTCATGGACTCGTTATGCTTTGATCAATACCGAGTTCAGACATGAAACAGGTTCATGTGATAGCTAAGTGCCATTTTGAATTTCATCTTTAAAAAAATTGCCACTTGGAGAATAAAAGTGGGCTCCTTGGTTAACAACTCCTGAAAGCACTCATCAACCCGATAAGGATCCGTCCTAGTTGGCCAGCTGCAGAAGCAACCCTATGGCCACTTCTTTAGCGTGTCATCATTGGACCACATATATTATCTTTCACAAAGACCACAGTAGATTCAACTCAGTCAAGCACCCTCAGAAACCTCACCATTAACCTCTAATTTGCCATTAAATTCTACGTTATTTTGCGCTGGATGAGAAGGTATCACTTGCAGTGGAGTAGATCCCATTTTCAAACCCCTATCTTGATCTGCCGTCCGGGGTGGCCATTAAAAAAAAGACCAGATCAGATCTTGAAACCAAAAGTCCCATTTTTCCAGAGTCAGAAATCAAACCACGGGTGATTAGAATCTAGATCCTGCAAACTCGGTTCCATGTGCACCTGAGGAAGGTTTACATAGGAAATTACCTTTCCTGCTAAAAAAGACAAGAATATGGCGGCAAGTCTTTAAACTTGTAATAAACTTGGGAGACTTGGGGGGCTTTAATCCAGTAGTCTTCTGAGAGCTGGCGTGGAGAGCAGAGCAACCAGACGAACCAATCCTTCGCTTGGCTCTCATCCCACGGCGGCCATGGCAGGATTTCCTCTGGCCACGTGCGCCGTGGCCTTCCACCTCTGCCTTCTTCTCTCTTCGTCTTCCTCCGCCCGGATAATCCCCGAGAACACGGGCCGCCATGGCAGGACTGCGTACCACTTCCAGCCTGCTAAGAACTGGCAGAACGGTAGGAACGCTTCCTGATTTGCTGTGGTATTGCTTGACCCAGTGGTGGATTTAGCTGAACTGATCCTTTTGCTTGTCTGATTGTGGCGAATCGCTGATTCGGATGGATTAATTCGCGGTGACTACGTACTGACGATGCCGAGCAGATCCGAACGGTACGTGCTGTTCTCTTGGTTCCCCATTTCTTCCTCCTATATGCCATGTGATTACTAGTCCTTGCTCGCTAGATTAGGCGGCTGAATTCTCTCTTGCATCTTGGAAATGTGTTTAGAGTGATGGTATCTGATGAAATGGAGTTTTTTGGGGAAAAAATCTGATGAAACGACACAGACTTCATCCTTGATTTTTAGTTTTCGGTCAAAACTTCACATGGAAATTGTCCTGTAGGAGCATCGCCAGTAATGAACTGTATACTTATCCATAGATGATAAGAGAAGGAAAGAACCGTGCCAGAAAGCAATCCACAAAAGTTGCTCGTGTGGCCCGCAGTGATAGGGGCGTTTGGTGTCCAAGTGTTCATGCCACTGTGGCCTGTTGGCATGCTGTAGTTTTGGACTCTTGTAACGACATATTTACGCGTAAGCTCACCTGCACCGTGTGTTAATGATCAGTCTCTGTCTTAAGAGAGAATGCTTCATGTTAAAGTTCAGTAATACAGAAGCATTCTACTCCAAATTTGCTCATTCAGCCAGACAAAAAACACAGCAATTTTAATGAGCAAGACACGATTGATCATGAGACAGTACTGAAATAATGGAAACTGACTGTTATTCCCTTACACGGAACAGGACCAATGTACCACAACGGCACGTACCACTTCTTCTACCAGTACAACCCGCACGGCCCGACCTGGGACATCGGCAACCTCTCCTGGGGCCACTCCGTCTCCGGCGACCTCGTGAACTGGGCCGCCCTGGACGCCGCGCTCGAACCCACCTCGCCGTTCGACTCTAACGGCTGCTGGTCGGGTTCCGCCACCATCCTCCCCGGCGGCCTCCCGGCCATCCTCTACACCGGCATCGACGCCAACAAGGAGCAGGTCCAGAACGTGGCCTTCGCCAAGAACCCCTCCGACCCGCTCCTCCGCGAGTGGGAGAAGCCCAGCTACAACCCCGTCATCCCGCTCCCTGCCGACGTCCCGGGCGACAACTTCCGCGACCCTTCCACGGCGTGGCTCGGCAGCGACGGCCTGTGGAGGGTCGCCGTCTCGGCCAAGGTCGACGGCGTGGGCGGCTCCACGCTCGTCTACCGGAGCCCGGACTTCCAGCACTGGGAGCGGAACGCCGCGCCGCTGTACGCCTCGCGTGCCGCCGCATGGTGGAGTGCCCGGACCTGTTCCCGGTGGCGGAGCACGGCAGGGAGGGGCTCGACACGTCGGCGAACGGGCCCGGGGTGAGGCACGTGCTGAAGCTGAGCGTGATGGACACGCTCCAGGACTACTACACGGTCGGGCGGTACGACGACGCGGCGGACACCTTCGTGCCGGACGAGGGCGCGCACGGCGACGACGACGACTGCCGGAACTGGCGCCGCCTTGACTACGGCCACGTGTACGCGTCCAAGTCTTTCTTCGACGCGCGCAGGAACCGGCGCGTGCTGTGGTCGTGGGCCAACGAGTCGGACAGCCAGGCCGACGACATCGCCAGGGGCTGGTCCGGCGTCCAGGTTGGTCGCTTGCCGCCGCGCGCATGCACGCATCCTCCGATCAATTCCACTCTCATCCCACCTGCTCATGTCCATTGGTTCGCGTACAGATTTTTCCGAGGGAGGTGTGGCTGGACAGCGACGGGAAGCAGCTGCGGCAGTGGCCCATCGATGAGATCGAGACGCTGAGGAGCAAACGAGTTGGCCTGCAGCGTGGAACGGAGGTGAACGCCGGAGGGTGTGAACGAGATCGTCGGCGTCGCGGGCGCGCAGGCGGACGTGGAGGTCGTCTTCGAGGTCCCGGCCCTGGAGGAGGCCGAGAACTTCGAACCCAACTGGCTGCTGGATCCGCAGAAGCTGTGCGGCGAGAAAGGCGCGTCCGTGCAGGGCAGCGTGGGGCCGTTCGGGCTGCTCGTGATGGCCTCCGGCGATCTGCGGGAGCACACGGCCGTCTTCTTCAGGGTGTTCAGACACCATGACAAGTACAAGGTCCTCATGTGCACGGACCTGACAAGGTAGCACACGCTAATTCAGAATTTACCACTGTTCATGTGAGAGCAAGATCATAACATTTTTGTACCTCTGTCGCAAACATGCGTAGATCAACTACAAGAGCCGGGGTGTACAAGCCACCATACGGAGGATTCGTGGACATGGACATCGAGGAGCACAAGAGCATATCGCTAAGAACCTTGGTGAGCTCTTCGTCACTACATTCTGCAGCTTCAATGCTTTGCTCTGTTACACCTACGCTAGTCAACGATCACATCTCACACACGCATAAATTGGAATCGAATGACCAGTTGTGTTTTCTTTTCTTTCATACAGATTGATCACTCGGTGGTGGAGAGCTTCGGCGGCGGGGGACGGACGTGCATCACGGCTCGGGTATACCCTGAGCACGCACAGACAAGCAACAGCCACCTGTACGTGTTCAACAATGGGACCGGCGCGGTGAAGGTGGCCAAGCTCGAGGCTTGGGAGCTGGCGACGGCGACCGTGAACGTCGGGGACGACGGTTTGATTAAGATGGGCTCGACGAGCGGAGGTGAAACGTATTAGGAGGATTATTCCTGGTTTAGCTTGTTCGATGGCCATTGCGTGGCCGATTATTGGATTTCCCTGGCCAGTTGTGGCTTAAGGGCGCATCTGGGTAAGGAGAAGGATAACGCGAAGATTGTTTTGCTGAGAATAACACGTTTGATGCCTTGATTGCACATGTATACATGCACATGTATCTTGTAAGTGTTTATGTAACCAACCTACTTGTGCCAAAATTTTGATCAAGCTAAAGCACAACGTGCATCATGCTTGTGTAACCAAATTTATTGTCGTTATAAAAACAACACAGAAGAGGGGACATCGATAGCTCGACGATTAGAGTGCGATAGTAGTAGGCCATGTATGACGGCCTTATGAGAAGGTCATCGTACACTAGATAATATGCGACACTTTGATATTTTTCGAATAGGTTCGGCCGTCTTGAGGAGAGCGGCCAACTCCTATATCGAGGGAGGGCGCCCCGTGCGAAACATGTTATTCTGAGCAAACAGGAACAAAATTTTCTTTGCGGACAGAGGTTGTGCGGAGACTAGGGCTTCGAGGGTTTCGTTCTCACCTTCTCTTTTCCTTTTTCTTTGATTTTTTGGTGGGCTTACTGATGAGACCAGTGGCATTTGATCGGGGATCGGGATCGGGTTGAGCTAGCCCACGATCTCCTTTTGCCTGCCGGGCCTTGCTCGCGAGCTGTGGCCTATTGTAGGCCACATCCGGGCTGGCACGCCCTAGTCTCTTAAGGGGAAAAACCATGCGCGGCCCATTTGGCTTGGCCTACTGCGCGACCATCCACTGCTGCAGTATGGGCCTCTACTGACGGGCGAAAAACACCCTCTACTGACGGCTGCTGGCCCGTCAGCCTGGGAATGTCAGTGGAGGGCACCCCTCCACTGACGGGCCTAGTGCCCGTCAGCAGAGCCTGTCACCACTGACGGGCTGGAACAGGGCCCGTCAGCAGAGCCTTGGTCACCACTGACGGGCTCTCTTTAGAGGCCCGGTCAGTAGTAGATTTTTAGGGATTAAAACAATAAAATTCAGAAAATAATACATTATCACACATTACAACCATCAGTACAAAATTAAACCACATTTCATCCAATATACATTCCATACATAGTTCATCCAATACACAGTTCATACACAGTCCAATACACAGTTCATATCGACTCAGTTACAGGCAGACAATATCAAGCTTAGGCAAACTAAAACAGATGAAATACAACTTTACAACTTTTAGAATTAGCAGTACCAGCAATGACAGAAATAAACATAGGTAACCAGCAGCCTAAATTGTCAAGAAATAGCAAATTACACAGCCGCAGCCTAGATTTCCTCCAAAACTTAACTTCAACATCTTCTTGCATCTTTGGACCCACTGAACATCATGTCATCTAGAAGCTAGAAGCAATACACTGAACATCATGTCATCTAGAAGCTAGAAGCAATACACTGCAAAAAATTGAACCCACTTGAAGCTAGCTAACATCATGTCAGATCATGAGATTCAGACCCAAATAATTCCTCCACAGCTCACTGTACTATACAATTTAGCTCTAATAAATTGAGATCATCAGCTTGGGCCTTAGCTATGCTTCAATTAATCTTCAATTCTCCAATCTCCAGGACATAACCACAACTTGAACTATAGCAAAACTTGAAAATAAAGCATATATAGCACTATGACATTACGACAAATTATAACTTTTTAAAGCATATATAACACTATGACATTATAAAGAATTAGAAATTATAAAGCATATGTATGAAATATGTATAGACTTGAAAATCAGGCATATTCTACATTACTAAGAAAATTTCATAGTCTCCCCCTCGCAGATAGTTAGTACATCCTCAAGATAAAGAACAGTTTGCTTCCAGTGACTGGATTTTGATCTGGGCCCTGCAAAGAGAAAATTGTACATTGATTATTCACCAAATTGCTTGAAGAAAGGAGGTAGACCACTGTATTTTGTATGAGGAGGCCACCATTGCCGTAGAGGAGGTCACCGTCGCCACCGCAATGTAAACACCATCCTGCTATAGACCATGCAGCATCTGTCCTTAACAGTTTAAGCAAGCTGTAACGGACTCCGAAATCAAATATGATTAGAGGAACGGATCGTCGCTAAGGACCGAAGGACCAGTCGACCTGGTGGCACGGTACCTGCGCTGTACTCACCGAGGCGGAGTGATCCGACACCTGCCCAACGCAAGCCGGCCGGAAGCGACCAAACTTCCTAAAGCCACATAAGATTTCAAAATCCTGTGAAGACTTAGAACCGTTCTCAAAACCACTAGGCAGAATAGGATCGGAGGAGCCCTGTGTGTCCACCCTACACCCTAACCCAGCCCGAAGGCTAGTGGTCACCCGAAGGCCCCGGTGGAATACACCCACACCCTGCCTGGCCGGCATCGCATCTCAGCCAGCAGGTCACTCAACCGCAGCTACTCGACACCAGTGAAAGAAAGAACCGATGTAATTCTTCACGGCATACCCAAGCACTTCATCACATACACGCATTGTACCTGGGCAGCTGTAGAAACAACTCGAATACCATCACAAAACTCTACATATGAGGGGGAATTTATCACATATATGTCATCCATACCAGGAAACATTTAACTTCATTACTACATGACCTAAGGTCATTTTCAGCACACTTAGCTTTAAAAACAGCAGCGGAACATCCATATAAACATAGAAATGGTTCACTAAAACCATTTTCCAAAAGCTATAACAATCTTCCCGTAGACCAAGTTGGATAACCATGCAGTATTACTCAGAAGGGATTTCAGTTTCGGGATTGTAAAAGTCGTCGATACTAGGATCACCTGCAGGATTTGAATTCCCGAGTGAGTACTTTCGTACTCGCAAGTTGCATTTGCTTATTCCAAGTTAAACTTAAGCATATTGAACAATTAAATAACGGTAGAAGAAATACAATCCAATTTCAGCAACAATAAAGTAAGGACTACCATCCCTAGCCTTTGGTGCATGAATAACATAATAGTGAACCTCATAATCAAGTTCCAACATGATTGTTCCATCAAATTTACAACACCGTTCCAAATCTGAAGCTACACCAATAGCATCATATCATAAGCATCAAATAGTTACCAACAAGTAACCATCATCAAATTTGCATTAGAATTGAGCTACTACTCAATTTGTGACTCTAATCACAGCAAATTACCACAACCAAATTCCTTTTATTCCCTCTAAGACCTGCTAGCCATTAGAGGGATTCCGGAACAGCCTATCCCGGATCAAGTTTAGTCGAGGGAGGTAAAGACTATCACCTGCACCTCGAACGAAGGTACGTCGATACAGTCGAGGGTAATAGTTGGCCGACCATTACCCTTCTCTAACTCGCATCGAATATACCTTCGCCGGCTCAAGGAGTTCTAGTTTACATTTCTAGGATCATGCGAGCTACTACCCGTCACGTCCCCAATGTAAATCCACCCCCGTCTCTCACAACTCCCTAGAGTGTTCAAGTTCTGATTAAGGTGATTTAAATGACACATCCATGCCAAACACCCACATGAGCGACCTACTCATGCTAGTAATCAGATATCACAGCCAAACATTGGAAACATTCGAACTACACGACATAAATTGAACAATCCATGCATAAGAGTAGCTGGAATTAATTCAACAAGCGTGCAAGCTTGCCTGACTGCTCGGGGAAGTCCTCCTGCTGTTGATCACACTCGATAAAACCCTCAGTGCCCGGCTCTAGTAAATGGAACACCGAAACCCCACGCAAAATAGAAAGAACCAATAAGAAATGCTGAAATAGCTTTGAAAATCATGATATGGATGTCATGCAGCCTACACTACATGAGATGAGAGTGTAAATTTAGTGCCATTAAGTGATTAAGAGTTTTATTGGTTATGTTTGGATGAGATCAACTGAGCCTTAATTTCAGTAATTACATCCAGTATTCAATGGTACAAGGATATATAAGTTGTGGGAATTCCTCTAAACATGAAACACTTCAGGGATCAAACTAGGATGCTAATGTATATATACTCATATACCTTTAGGGTAGTTGCCCTTATCCCAACATTTAACAAAACATGCTGATCCTACTCATTTTCTTATAGCATTGCTAAAAATACTTAGCTAATTACATTGATCCAAAGCTTCACACTTTACTAATCTCCTATATTCTGATATCTATCTATACCTGAAATATCTTAAACACCTCCTACAACAGTTTAGAGCATTGCTCATTTAGTGTTAAATGGTCATATTTCTTGGGATGGCCCATGCTGGATTGGTAACACTTTAATTCAATTGTGCATCTACAAGCATTTAGTCTAACTTAAATAAATTTATTCACCCCCATTTTCAGGTGAGGGATTACTCAATTACCTGTGTATCTATCCACCTCCACTCACCACTAGAAATTGCTGCTCACAATATGTGCACTGATTGAGCTTAACCAAACTAACTTAATGCATCACTTGACATTTAATTGATTAATGCACTAATTTGAGGTGATTATAGGGGCTCAGCCGAAGGTGTTAACTCCCAATGCAATCGAAGAATACTTCCTACAGTCAGATCAAGCTTCCATCCCTAAAGCCACGAATCATAGTGCACTCAAACACTAATTAGTTGACTGTGACATTGGTTTGGAACATACTGTTAATTTGGCTATTAAAGAGAAGACAACACCCAGATGATTGTAACCAATATCAATGACAGACTTACTAATCAGACTCTAGTGGAATCATTTGAGGGCCTAAGAGCTGAGCTCCACAACAAATTAAACACAAAGTTGGATTAGTACTGGAACCTTTAACTCTAGCTCTGAAGTAGTATTTTCCCTTCATATTGCAGTTTGTAAATCTACTACATAACAGAATACCTAAACTGTGCCATGAATATAATTTCAGCATATATGCATACAAGTTGAATACTGCTGTTCTTTAGTTACTAGCTCATCACCTAAATTCACATACACATGTGTGTTTGTATACACGATATTACTACCCAACTACACACATATACGGCAAGGAATAGACTCAATCCTATTAACCCCTTTATCAAGTTATTAGTTGGTTGGTTAATGGCTTCCTTTAATTGAAATGTTTGACAGCTTTCAACTAAGAGAAGCTAGTCCTCAACTCAGCAGCAAACCGCTTGCCATTAACAAGGAAATCACCAGAATTCATGTATGAACTCTTGCCGGACGGATAATAATTTAGGCCAT
This sequence comes from Stipa capillata, assembly GCA_019208055.1. Taxonomy (NCBI): domain Eukaryota; kingdom Viridiplantae; phylum Streptophyta; class Magnoliopsida; order Poales; family Poaceae; genus Stipa; species Stipa capillata. Next base: position 229,273 of record JAGXJF010005649.1, on the reverse strand, counting down.
TTTCATTCTCTTGTAACCTTGCTTAACGTATTTGGTTGCTACACTGACCTCAGGAAGAGCAGTTGAACAAAACGGAAAGGATAAACCTGGCAGATGACTAATCACTCAAGAGGAAAAGTTGATCCGCTGCTCAAAACCTGAGAAAAGAAACGGGCGAGCTCGTTCCTTGCCGAAGTATTGGAGATGGTCACTGAAGATGGGGAAGAAACAGCCGTGAAATCCCTTGCTCTCCGCGATTAGGACTTCGGCGGTTGATGGGCTCGCGGCGTACTGGAGAGCCGGGACGTCTGCTACGATTTCGCCGGAGGGAAGGGAGCGTAGCTTCAGTGGCGCCCTCGGCTACTGCCTGCGAAGACCACGGTAGAAGGCAGTAAGGAGACCAACGCCACAGTACAGAGGGGAGTAAGAAACGAGGGCACGGAGCTGGGATAGGAAGGCTCGCCGGCGGATCCTTCGTCGGGGCTGGTTGGAACCGGCGATCACCCCAGGAAGCACTAACCGGCAAACACCAGTGGAGGAACCCACGTTGGAGCGTCCGAGGAGAGTGCTCTGTTTGCATGGAGAGAAGGAAGGAATGGGCTTGACGATGGACGCGTGGCTAGCAGACGTGGCAAGGGTTGCTGCATTAGACCCCGCTGATCAAGGCGCTGTAGTGGAGCAAAACGGCAGGCGCCGGCAGTGCGTTGCCCTGGGCAACGGTCGGCAGAGAAGAAGAAGGGAACCGCTGGAGAGGAAGAAGTGGGCCGGCGGCCCAATGCCAAGAAAATGAATTATTTGGTTTTCAATTCTTGTGTTTTGTTCCTTGAATTTTCAAATAGTTTACAAATGCAAATGCTAGAGAAACAATAATTCGAGAGTTTGAAATGTTTGTATGAGCTCCATATACTATATTGTTCCTCTAGATTCATATCTAGTAAAGATTTAGTTGCTTTTGGTTATAACTTGATCCTGGAACAAAAGCTAATGAAAAGGTTAGGGTTTAGGGAATGCGCAAGAAGTCCTCGGCTCATGTACAGATGCTAGGTTAAACCGTGGATGAAGATTAACTTGCCGAAACCCACGGTTCCTAATTTACCCAATTTAATTGAGCTCAACCCTAGGACAGCGCTTGAAAACTACAGTTTAGGCGTTTGATTTGCAATGCAAATGCAAGGATGCATGCTGCAGATGAGAATAAGTTTTATAAGCTGATCAAGATTAAGTTCAAGCTAACTAACTTATTCACAACTTGGACTTTACACAAACATTCATGTATACATACATTTCTACCACACCCAAACGAAACCAAGATCATATATACAGCATGCATTCACCATTGAACCGAATACAACAAATTTCACCATGTTCTTAATACCAGCTAAGTGTCAATCAAACCCACCATGGCAAGAAACCCTAGATTAGGAGGAATTGGGGATTTAGGCAAGTAGGAATTTGAGGGAAAAGGGGTATACTTACCGTACATAGGGGACCTTGTGTCAAAGGCGACCTCGCCACGCCGCCGGCGAGGGGCGAGCCCGGCGGAGCACCGCCGGAGGCGAGCTATGACGCCGGGGTCGCGGCGGCCTCGGGCGGCGAGGCAAGGGACACCCGAGCGGGGCGGCCAGGCGGGTGGTGGCCATAGGAGGAGCGGCGAGGCCGGAAGGGGACCGCACCGAGCGGAGCAGCGCTCGGGAGGAGCTTGCGCTCCAGAGGACCCCGCGGCGGCATCGAGGGGAGCGGTGAGGGAGAAGGCGGCAAAGCCGAGAAAGGCCGTAGGTACCAGCGGGGGAGATCCGAGCGAGGCCAAGGACGGCACGGCGGCGAGCCTTGGCATAGGCGGCGGCGATGGCGCATTGGAGGAGAAAAAGAGAAGCTCGGCATGGGTGAAGAGAAGAAGGGGGCACCGGTTGTGATAGAAGGGTGAGAGAGGAGAGGAGGCAACGGCTGGTGGATTGAGATGGGGACGGTAAGGGTTAGGGCTAGGGTTTTATACCGGGAGCTGGGCTATGTGGGCTATGTGGGCTGAAGGAACTAGTGACGGGCACAAGTTTTGGCCCGTCAGTAGAGGTCAAAGGACCAGTGACGGGCTGGATGTTTTGGCCCGTCAGTAGAGCGGCGCATCAGCTGAAGCAAGGAACCACTGACGGTCCGAAATTTCTGCCCGTCAGTGGTATGTTTTTTTTGCCGAAATCGCTGGGTTTTGGCTGCATCTCCAATGACGGCCGTTCATACGCCCGTCAGTGGTACACTGGATGACTGACGGGCGCTGTCGGGGTTTCAGCAGAGGGTCAATCTGTAGTATATCTCGGGACGGCATCTGTTCCGCTGGGGAGGTTCGATTAGCTCTATGTAGATCTGACAGTTGAGTGGGGGCGGATCGACGGCAGCCGCCTTTTTTCTTCCAGCCGTGACTTTAGTCCTTAGGGTTTTTCCTTATGAACTGTTGGACCTGCTTTCGGCGCCATTGTCCTGTAGCGAAAAAAGGTGAAGGTCACCGATGTTGGTCGTACTGCAGCGTGGCCTTCATCCGGCATCCCGCATAGATGCCTAGGGCCGGTGGCGTCTAGAAAATGGGACGGCTACCCCGGGGTAGCTTGTACCTGACCTAGCTGTCTCCTCACTTGCCGAAGACCCATTCGGTGGCAACGAGTGGTGGCGACTAGGCCGGAGGTTGGCGAAGCGGTCCCCTTCACGCGGTGGTTTCGCTTGGGGGGAGTGAGCTATTGAGAATGTTTTGTTTGGGGCACCATCATGCGGGCTTGCCCGCAGGTTGCTTGATGCGTGCTTCCGGCTTACCAAGGCCTCTTCTGTGCAAGCACCGTCCCTTGGCCAGCTTTTGGACGGGGGGTCTTGTGCTATACCGTGAAAGAGAAGGTGGCTCTGATAGGGCCGACCGGGTGATGCTACCGCGGCCACCATGGTTGGTTGAGTAGGGGGCAGCGAGCTAGGGCAACTCCCCGATTTTGGGCTTGTTTTGTATAGGGGCTTGCATGCGGCTACGCCACACACGGCGAGGATATCGATGCATGGGGGAATGGCGGTGTTGGCAACACCCGGTCACCGCCCGCACTACACTTCTCAGCGACACCTTCGGCGATGCAGCGGGCAAGCCATACGACCCTAGCTCCTTTGGGTTGGTGCAGTCCGTAGCTGCGGTCATTTTGTCGTTTGGCTAGCCGGCTGTTGTGGCTTCCTTGGGCCATCTAATTCATCAGGCGGCGATCCTCGTTGTTTCTTGCCGCCACGGGCCAAAAAAGGGGAGAGGAGGCGTACCGGGCTGCCTACCCTGGTACGGGCCCATTTGTTTTTTTCCGCCTTTGTGAGCCGTAGCGGGGGAGAGGAGGCGTGCTAGGCCACCTGCCCTGGTGCGGGCCCATTTGTTTTTTTCGCCTTTGTCAGCCGTGCAAGGGGTGCGTTGGCCCACCTAATTCCGTGCAAGGCCCGCCTAGGGTGGGCTGTCAACGCACCTGGTAGCTGGTCTGGTGGACAGTGTGTTAGCTGGCCGGACCAGCTCTCCCCATTTCTTTTGGGCTTTTAATTTTTTAGTGTGCTGATTGCTTTTATCCTTCCGGTTTGGATCATGCATATGGCTGAGGATTTTACGTGGGGTGGGCGGTGCGCTTCTATGAGTATATGCATACTGATTTTCTCTTCTTCTTCTTTTTTCCTTTTTATAGCAAGGATGGCTCATGAGAGGTCTCCTCGCTTACCCAAGAGGGCAAGGGGTTCGATGAGCAAGCTCGAGGATCACTCTCAGGGGAAGGTGCGGCGGGGAGTTTCAAAAGTATCCCAGTTGATGAAGAGGAAATCTTTGAGCGAGGCGAAGGGTGGTCGGGCATCAGCCACGGAGCGGTCCCTTGGGCCCTACTTCTATCATGATCTTCTGAAGCCGACTCTGATGGACGCTGAGCACCTAGGACAGCTGGAGGAGGTGGGGTATGTGCCTCGTGGGCATGGGATTGTCCCCGACCCTCATGAGGAGCGTTACATTGCCGGGAGACACTAGGAGGTCGTGGTGGTGTTTGCTTCGTGGTTCCATGTTGGGCTTTGTGCGTCGGTTCATCCTTTAATAATGGAGTTCATCAAGGGCCATGGCATTGAGCTGGCGCAGCTACATCCAACCACAATCCTGAGGCTAAACGTGTTCAGGTGGTTGAGCGAGACGGTTCTTGGAGAGGACCCATCCTTGCGGCTGCTCCTCCACTTCTTCTATGCTGATGTGCAACCCCGGAGGACCCCTGATGACAGTACTCAGAGTGCGTTTGGCATTGTGTTCCTGTGGCTCCGTTCGGGTTTCACTGAGGAGTTCCTTGTTATGCCTTGTAAGTGCAAGCCCCTTTGTGGCAGTAGTGGGATTCCCAGTGGTTCTATCTTTGCCTTCCCGACTCTCGCCTTTACCATACCGGAGGGCTGCCGTGGAATGAGGGTCGTGGTGGTCTCAAGGAGGTTTTCTTGGGGGACTTGATCACGGGGGAGATTATGAAGATTGACAGGATCAAGGCGGTGAGGCGTGAGCGGAGCTTTAGCGATATGATGGAGGAGATGGTCATGACGGACCGCTACATGATGAGGCCACGCCAAAAGGAGGAGTTAGGGATTCCTGATGACTTGCGCACTTCTGGCGAGCCTGAGTATATCGGCTTCTTGTGTTTTCTCTTGTATTTTCCTTATGAATTTGGGATGTTGACTCCTTTTCTCTTTCTTTCCAGCTGCTTTTTCTCACGAGATGGCGGTGGAGTGGGAAAATCAGTTGATAGGCCCGTACAACACTGAGGAGCATAATGAGTATGCCAGGGCCATCGAGGAGAAGGCTTGCCACAACATCGTGGCGAGGTGCCTCAAGATTGTGCTCCCCATGAGAGAGGATCCCTCCCTGGGTTGCTAGCTTCGCTTACCTGGCGGGCGTATAGGACGCTTAGCGACTCCTTCCATGTTAGCCGTCGGCTCCAGGTGCCGGGACGGTCTTGGACAGGTGTCGGGGTCAGCTGTTCTTGGCCTGCCGCACTTGACGCCGAAGCCCTCGAAGCCTTCGAGGAAGAGAAAGGAGGCGCCAAGACTTGAGCCAGGTGAGATCATGACTTCCTCAAGGAGGGTGGAACCTCCGGCTCCTACGGCCATGGATTCGCCACTTCGGAAAGACCCCATGAAGGAGACAGTCGACCTGGCTCTAAATCGGAGCATTTCTGTCGAGGCTGTCCTTCCTCCTGCCACACACGAGATTGAGAATTTGGAAAGGTTGTTGTGACTTAGGCATGTGGATAGCCTCATCTCGTCTTCTGATGGAGGTGTGTGTGGCGGACCAGTGGCTCTTGCCAACGAGGAGGAGATTTCCGGGTTTACCTTAGCTTGTGAGATCTTGGAGGACGACGCTAGGACCACGGGTGAGTTTTTAGACTCTGATCTTCTTGCAGCGTTGCTATTTTGTAGCTAACCCCTCGTATTCCTCCTTCAGGTGGTAAGAAGGAGCCCCCAATTCCTTACGAGGATGTTACTGCACCACTTGAGGAGGGGTTTCTTTACCCAGCTTCAGGAAATGAGGGATGCCACCGGCGATCCACTCCAAGTGCTTCATGGGGTAAATATTTCTTGCTCTTCCTCTTTTCACGTCGCGTTTTCCGGTTAGCTCATTAGTTGCATTTTGATGCAGGTCCAGGGCCTCATTCAGCAGGTTGAGGTGATCCCTGTCCTCATGGCTAAGGTGGAGGTGCTCACTTCAGCTCTAGAGGTTGAGAGGTCCAAGGCGACGCTTGCTCGGGATGAGTTGGCTGCTGAGAGGGCGCGTCGTGGGAAAGTTGAGGAAGCTCTAAAGGAGGCCGAGGACGTGCTTCTCTGAGGGAAGGCCAAGTTGTCTCATAGTGAGCAGGACACTTGTCTTCAGGATTGTTCTGACCTTGAGCAGCGTCTTTCAAGGGCAACTCTAAGGGTTGAGCACGGTTAGGAGGAGATCAAGGCCCCAGGGGAGCGGTTGTCCGAGCTGAGGAGGAGTTGCGGCACCAGGTTGAGAGGACTGCTTTTTTAGAGGAGGACTTGGTGACTGTTTGCTTCTAGCTTGCTATGGCTGAGGGGGATTTGACAAGGGCGTAAGAGGATACGGGAGGATGAGTACTATTTGTGCTTGCTGTCGAGGCTGTTGTGGTTCCAGACCTCGGCATGGCATGTGCTTCCTCTCTTCTGTCGACTACTAACCCTGAGGTGGTTGCTCTTGTCTCAACTTGTGCTTCTGAGGCCCATGGTATCTTGCTAAAGTTGAGGTACAAGGAGGCGGCGCCCCTCCTTTGTGTGTGACAGTGCCCCAGGCTTGTGAGGCTTTCTCTTCTTAGGTGCGATAGGTTGAGGGTGCGGCCACGAGGTACTACCGTGTCCTGGCTGGCCGGGCTGTGGCAACTGGCTTGTTGACCGTTCTTGCAGGTGGTGCCCGCTTGGAGGATCTTGAGGGTACTCTGAGTTCGACGGCGCAGGGGTATCTCCGAGATGGAGGAGATGCCTTGGAGGCGAGGACTCGAGCCTTCGTGACCCGCAACGACCCTCTTTGGCATGCGGGGGATGAGGAGCGGTAGTGATCCACTTTCTAGTTCTACCTAATCTCGACCTTCGAGTCATTTTGTTGTGCTAATTACGCTTTAGTAGTTTTGATGTAGCATCATGATGTTGCTTGACATAGGCCTGGCTGGAGCAATTTTTTGGTGCTGGGAGCCATCTCACCATGTTGTTAATGTTTTAGCCGTTATGATACCCTGCGGGGGTGTTTATGAAATATTTGATGTTTTAACATATTTTGTTAGTCCCTGCAAGGTGATGTATGGTTAGTCTCAGATTCACGACTTGGCCGGAGCCTTGCACGCCACTTGCTGTGACTAGGCCTGAGCCTGGGGCCATGATGACAAGTCATGGAGCCCCCCGTACTTAGGAAGACGGATCTTCCTTGGGTAGTGTCGCACCCCGGTTTTTCAAACCCTGCAAAGCATGGCATTACATTAAGCTGACCAATCTACATCATGCATGGCACCCCCACATGAAATAATATTCGTAAAATCCCAACAAATTTCTCAAGATTAATTGTAACTATACTAGACCAAATATGCAAAAAAAATATGAGGACCTTCAATTCAAAACTATTAAAATAATTCAAATACCGTCTTGAACGGTTTTTGAAAAATTAGCAAAACCCTAAGTTTGAGGCTTCAGAAAAATCACCAACAATCATGGAGGGTATATTTTATCCCATGTATCTCAAAACCATCTTTTCAAAAATTTCATCGTATCTAGATCCAATTCCATTCCTAGAATCGAACACTAATTTAAAGTTGGTTCCATTAACCTAATGTTGCATGTGCTCCTTTCAATTTCATGACTCCCTAAAGAACCCACGTGGACATCTAATTTCCCTCCAGAATCTATTCTTCAGCACGCCCCATCACCTGCCTGTCCAAAACCAAGACCGAGATGAATTAAATTCTAGCAGTGCGAGTTTGCTATTGATCCCTCTCTCTCTCTTCTACCAAAACATCTGCACTGTTTTCTTGCCACTGCACGAATCGGTGCCAACCTTCCCTGTTGATCTATCGCAGCCTCCCGACATGAAAAGCACCCATGAACAGTGCCATGAACAGTACCCATGAATAGCCCCTGTGAACAGTACCCCCATCTACAGTACCCCCTCACGAACAGTACCCATCTACAGTACCTAACGTGCACTGCTCGTGCTGTTTACTAGTCTCTAATAGTGAGCGTTGCCCAATTTTGCTGCAACCTCACCTCCAATAGCAAGCGGTGCACAACTTTCCTTGTTCCCTTCAATAGTGAGCGATGCCCAACTTGCTGCAACTTCACAACGCGTGCAAGATAATTAACTTCCCTGTCTCCTTCTCCTCTACTTAAGCCAATCAATTCCTCTCCCTCCCAAGCTCCAAGTTGAAGCAAGTTGCCCCGAGCTCTCTCCTGTTCTTTATCCTCTCCTTCGCCCCTACTCGAGCTGCATTTTTCCTCTCACCCAGTTTCCTCTCCTAGCAGAAACCTCAGAAGTCTATGTCTTCTCAGTTGTAACTCCGATCGAATAAATTCTTTCTCTGATGATCTCATAAATTCCAGAACTATCCATTATGGTAACTTTAATAATTTTTGAAAGGTTTGGAATTTAAATTTTGAAAATATTTCAAATACGTATGCTATGTTTGATACATCTTGCTCAATATTAGTCCCGGAAAAATTAATTCTTTTACCTAAAAATCTTCAAAAAAATAAATAAATAAATCTAGCATGATAGGCTCAGCGACAATTTAAAACTCTGATTCCTCTAGGTAAAGCTAACAGAAATCATGACGCGCTTCGAAACCTTTACCTTGCTAGGGTATATATATATATGTATACATATATATATATATATGTAATCATTTCCATAACACCTAATGCCACATGGTATCTGCATCCTCTTTGTCGGCGGTACGGGAACTAGGGTTCCCTAAGCCATCGGCAAAGGGCCCAACTTGATACCACGTCGCCCAAGGGCGTGAGAATCGAGAATATGTGCTCGGGGGCTTACCTCCCCGAGCACTGTGTCCGCTTAGCCCCTACGGGTTTAGTCAAGTGGCCCACGTGCAGCGAGCGGTCGAAGTTGCGGGCTTGGGGGTCCCCGAGCCCGGGAACCCCGAGCGCCTCTGGTTCCTCCTTCGATGCCGCGTGGCAAGGCGCCCCGAGCGCCCCTCGGGGGCCCTACCCCGAGCACTACTTGTTTCCTCCCACGGCGCCACGTGGCGGGGTGCCTCGAGCACCCCTCGGGGGCCTTTACCCCGAGCAGTCTTCGTGGGTCCGTCAACCAGTACACGTGGCGGGAGTTCCACGGCGCCCTCCGCCGGGGCCCGGCGGGCCCTTTCCACGTGTCCCATCGGGCGCATTTAAGGCCTGTTCAGCGCATTTAATGCCCGTCAGCAGGCGTGCCTACTCCAGGCCCAACGCGGGCGTCCACCGACGTGATAAGGCCTGTCAGTTATCATCTGACACGCTTTATGACTTTCGGGCACGATACGGCACGCCCAGGTGCATCCCTTGGGTCCGTGGGACCCGGGTGGTTGTCGCCGTGGCGGGGTGCTTGCCCATTAAGTACTCTCCAGCGCACTTCAACTCATCATGAAGACCCGGTTTCCGAGGATGGTTTGTCAGCAAAACATCCCTTCCGCAGCAGCTTTCGGCAGACGCCATGGCGTCCATGGCGTGCCCACGCCCCCCACATAAGCAGCGTGTCTACGGCATTTAATGCCCTTCGGTCACTGTGGTAAACCCCCGGGTATATAAGGGGAGAGCCGAGGCCATGCAAAGGGTTAAATCTTTTGGAGACGAACTCCCCTCGAGATAGCAAAGGCTCTATAATCTCTTAAACATTAACACACATACCAAACCAGGACTAGGGTTTTACACCTCCGCGGTGGCCTGAACCTGGATAAATCTTTGTCTCTGTTTTCTACCGTTTAATCGGGCCTAGACAGATCGTAGCTCCTGTTCCAGCTCCTCCCCGGCCGAATCCCGAAGGGGGTCCTCCCGGACCACCGACGCCGGCGTTTAGTCGTCGACATCTGGCGCACCAGGTAGGGGAGGTCAAGGTTTCGAAGCTACATGCGCCACTTCCCATTGGCCTTTTTGACAAGCACCGGGTTTGCTAGCCATTCGGGGTGCCATATCTCACGAATGAGACCAGCCTTGGTGAGTTTTTTGACCTCTTCTTTAATGGCATCGCTTCTTTCTGGGGATAATTTCTTGAGTTTTTGCTTTACGGGGGCACGGTCAGGCTTGACGGCGAGATGGTGTTGCATAACCTCACGTGGGACACCTCCCATGTCAGCTGGTGACCAAGCGAAGAGGTCGGAGTTCTTTTTAAGAGGGCAATAAGGTTTGCCCAGAGTTCCGTTGGGAGATCTGCCCCTATCTTCACCACTAACGTGTCTTCGCTTTCAAAGAGGTGCACTTCTTTCAACTCTCCTTTGGGGTGTGGCTTTGGCGTGAATTTCTCGGGCAGAGGCAAAACCAGATCCTTAGTATCCGAAAAGTGGTTCACGCTTTTGGCGGTTAGTTCTTTGGACGCGTGCTTCAACTCGTGGAGGTGGAGCACATTGCAATCAAGAGTTTGTTCTCCGCACACGGTGATGGCCCATGCGGGCCGGGAATTTTGAGGCACAGGAAGTTGTAGTGTACCACCGTGCAGAAGCGGTTGAGTGTGACCCTTCCCATTATGGCGTTGAAGGATGACTCTTGTGTCTACCACATCGAAACGCACCATCTCCGTTCGATGATTTTCCATAGTTCCAAAGGTCATGAGGAGTTCGATCTGACCGAGTGGCTGTATGGCTTTTCTGGGTATGAAACCAGTGAGGGGGTAGAGCGATGGTTCCAGGGTCCCATCCTTGTAGCCCCCTTGTGGTTCTAGCAGGCTTTTGAGAGTGCAGAGGTACAAGATATCAGCTAAGCTTCCGCCGTTAACGAGGATCTTGGTGAGCCTACAATTGGCCACTGTGGCGGTCACGAAGAGGGTGTCATCATGGGGGAAGCGTATTCCCTTTGCATCCTCCTCCGTGAAGGTTAGCGGCATGCTTGCCCATCTCGGAGGTGAATTGGAGCGAGGGTCCCTACGATGTTCACTTCCCTTGCATATCCTTTGCGTTGCCTCTTGGAGCTTCTTCCAGAGGTCGAGCCTCCTAAGATGACACCGACGAGATGGTTTGGCTTCTAAAAGGTGAGTTCCTTTGCCTTCGACATTGGTTCATTTCTGAGTACTTGCGCTGGGGCAACCGCTGTTGGGGGAGGAGCCCCCTGTGCTTCGGGTGCCTTTGGGAAAAGCGCGGCTTGTCTTGTGTTTCCCCCTTCTCAAGCGCGGCATTCGCTAGTCTAGTGACCATTGCTTTTGTGAAAGGTGCACTACCTCTCTTCGGGTCTTTTGGGCCCATGATTTTGAGGCCATGTGCCTCTGTCGGTCCTAGAGTTGTTTTGGTGGGGTCAGCTGTCAATGGCCATGACCTTTCGCTCTCAGGAGTATGGGCGATTCTTGTTTCTGGAGTTGCACTTAGGGAGGTCTCTGTTTTTTCACCTGCAGGAGCATCGTGTGAGGATGGCCCGAGTTTAGAGTTGTCGCTATCTTCTCCTCGCGCATACTCTTCCATCTTGCGATATAGCTCCTCGGTGGTCCTTGGCGGGTTTCGATTGAGGGCCCGGTTGGCTTCCCCGGGAAGCAACCCTTGCATGCAAGCATCTATTACTGTCATGCTTGGGGCGTTGGCGATTTGACTACGAACCTTGGAGAAGCGTTTGAAGAAACTCCATAGAGACTGTCCTTTCCTTTGCTTGAGGGCGAAGAGCTCATTTGACAAGGGTTGTGTGAAGTTTCCTTAAAAATTTACGATGAAGACTTCTTGGAGGTGTTCCCATGACCTAATGGAGTTTCTCCTCTGGTTGAAGAACCAAGTTTGTGCCATTCCAGTTAGCGCGAGGGGAAAAAGGTTGCACATTTCGGTGGGTCCTCCTCTGGCGGCATGAACGGCGGTGGAATATACTTCCAGAAATTGCAAGGGATTGGAATCCTCGCTATATTGCTTCAGCATTGGGGGTTTGAATTTTTGGGAGAAAACGGCTTCTTGGATCTCCCTTGACAGGGGGTTGCAAGTCTGCATATGACCCTTATCCCCCAGTGCCAACTTCGTTCACTTTGGGTGTCACTTTCTCCCTCAGAGGACGAGTAACGCGAACTGTTGGAAATATGCCCTAGAGGCAATAATAAAGTTGTTATTATTCTATTTTCATGTTCATGATTAAGTTTATGTTCTATGCTAAAATTGCATTGGTTCTTGAATATGAGATTCAGAGGAAAACCTAATTGCATGTGTGGAATAATAAACACCATTCAGATCCCTAGTCAGGCCTCTGGACTAGCTCATGTATTGTTGATGATCTTGTTTTCCTGATCATGGGCATTGTTAATGTAACAAGGATGCCGGCAATAATGGGAACACATTGTTAGGGTAACAATGGTGTTGGATAGACCCCTTATGAGATACTGCGAGATCACTTCATCAATATGTTGTCAGTATCTTCTCATGATGTGTTAACGTTTGCTTGCGTCCTTAGACCATGAGAATACCATAGACCCGGATACTAGATGGTTGCTTTGGGGTCATCAAATGTTACGCCGTAACTGGGTAATTATAAAGGTGACTTTCAGGTACACCAGAAAGTATATCGTGGTTCTAGATATGTCAAGACTGGGATTTGCCCATCCGGCGATGGAGAGATACACTCTGGGCCCACTCGGTATTACGGTGTCCAGCATCGCCTGGCCAGGTATTGTGACTAAAAGGTTAGTCACGGGGATACCGGAATACGGAAACGAGAAAAGAGTACAAACCGTAACGAGGATAACTAGGTATGGTGATCAAGGAGTTGATCACAGGGATACCGTCAAAGTCTCGCCTCGGGTTGTGTAATGTATCGTGAGGCAAAAGGAATTGTATGCGACAATACAAGGTTTGCTCGATAAAGATCTTCAATGATATGTGGGAGTCGTTATGGGTGTCCAGATCCCGCTGACGATTATTGACCGGAAGGTATTCCGGACATGTCCACATATACTCGAACCTATAGGGTCACACGCTTAACGTTTTAGCGACATTTAGGAATGCTACGATTTATAGAGAACGAGAGAGAAGGGTTCCGAAAGTGTTTCGGATGATCTCGAAAGTGTTCCGGGAGGTCCCGGATGGTTCCGGTGATGTCCGGAAGTGTTCCGGAAAGTATTGGAAGGTTCTGGAAGGTTCTAGAAGGTTCTAGAAGGTTCTGGAAGGTTCTAGAAGGTTCTGGAAGGTTCTAGAAGGTTCTGGAAATTCTAGAAGGTTCTGGAAGGTTCTAGAAATTCTAGAAGGTTCTAGAAGGTTCTAGTGGAGTTGGACTCCAACTCCAACAGGGTGTCCCTGCTGGAGTAGGACTCCACCTGCCTAGGGAGAGCTGCCCCAACCCCTATAAATAGAGGGGCAGGGCACCTCAAAGGGTATCCCAAGCAGCCCCAGAGGCAGCCCTAGTCCCTTGGACTAAACCCTAGGCCGGCCATCTCTAGATTGGCCACAGCCTTCTTTTTCTCTCTCTTCTAGATTGGATCTAGTACAGCTGCCGGCGCGCTGCTGCTTCTCCTTCTCGTAGATCCCCGCTGTTCTTGTGTGCTGGTCCACACATTACCGCGGTGTCGCTGATCCGGTACGCGTGGATACCTCGGAGACGTCGTATACTTCGGCGTTTGATCGGGCGAACTATTCACGAGGAGATCGCTCTCGCGGCTGGGAGGTATAACCTAGCTGCGGGAGTCTGCGGACTTCATCGACATCGGTCAACTTCTCCGCTGCATTGACGTGATCGTCGAAGGTATGATATCGTTACCTACACCTCGATAGTGTTTCTTGGTTTGGTTCGTGCGCGGAAAAATTTTGTTTTTCGTAGCGCGTTCCCTAACACGAACGGTGTCGAGACCTTCTTGATGAATGGGAGTGATTGCGCTGACATTTTCCTGAGGTCACGGCTGTCCCAGACTCCACCACCTATCCTCTTGAAAATTGTGTGTGTCACGACTAGGTGCTTGGCTTCCTTGCTGGCCATGTCCACCTAGTCGGGGGTTGGCGATGCTCTGTCCACGACGCTCATCATGTATGTTCTAAATGCGACTTTCTTGAAGGGCACTCTGGCTTGGGCGGTCTTAGATGCCTTGCGATGCAACCTCCGGATGGTGAACTCCTTATCTTGGCACTTCGGGGAGTGGTGGCCTCATCGCTGGCGGTACCATGCCCTGGGGTGCACCGGCATAGGCGGGTCCCTAGAAGGGATTGAACCAGGGCGCCCCGCTCATGACGGCCGTGTGTGCCATAGGTGGTAAGTGTGGGAAATAAGCCGCGTTGAGCATCGGTGCCCTTCCGTGCGCGAGTTCAGACTCTCGTGATGCCACTCGATTCGTTCTGATGAGGTTGGACGGAGGCGTTTGGGATTGCAGAGCCGGCGAGATCACGACTTGACTCTCGAAATGCGGCGTGGCAGAAGTCTCTGTGGCGTTTGATTGAGGGACCTCGAGCAAAGCCCGAAGTGCACCGAAGTCGGGGAGTTCTGTGCTTGCAAGCGTTCTTAATCCGGCGATGAGCTCATCGGGTCTCCTTGAGGTGTCGTCAGGGATCCTCGAGGCGTCAAGATGAGCTCCGAGGGGCAGGCCCTTGAGGAGTTCTTCGCCTTCCGGCACGACGGGTAGCACGGCGGTGAGAGGATCGGTCTGAATGGTTCCTTCCACATCCTCGATGTGTTCGGCGTCGGAGTGGTCATCCTTTGTCGCCTCCGAGGTGCCGCTTTTCTTCTTGGACTCTCGAGTCATTGCGCCTTTGCTTCCGGTGAGTGATGCCTCGACTTCGGCGAAAGTTTGCTTAGGTGGAGCCATAGCTTTTCATGTTGGCTAGAGTCCCCACGGATAGCGCCACTGTTGTCGTTATAAAAACAACACAGAAGAGGGGGTGTCGATAGCTCGACAATTAGAGTGCGATAGTAATGGGCCGTATACGATGGTCTTATCGTCATACACTAGACAATATGTGACACTTTGATATTTTTTGAATAGGTTCGGCTGTCTCGAGGAGAGCGGCCTACTCCTATGTCGAGGGAGGTGCCCCGTGCGAAACTGGACTAGCGACTGGGCCGTTCGAGACTTCTCAAAGTCGCTCCTAGAGCTCCCCGTGCGAGACTTGGAGCTCTAGGCCTCCCCCATGAGATTTCTCATTTATGGGGTTGGTTTTTACATCCCCTCATGGGGGTATATATAGGCAAGGGGTCCATGACAAAAGACCATGGCTACCCTTGAGGGATGAGAGGTGGAGGGGTAAATTGGGAAATATGGTCCATGAGTCTATGGTGGACTAGGAGGGAAGAGGTGGTTCATAGTCCATGGTGGACTAATTCTTACATACACCCTCTAGTACCCCTCTTTGACTTGCTCATGACTTTTGTTGACTTGTGTTGTGCCACGCAGGCATCACGTAGGACACTAACGGGCCGGCCCATATAGGATTATCAATATCCCAACAAAATTAAACTATCACGTGGCCAAAGATCTGCGGTTCTTTTTTGGAAGAACTGAAGGTGCGCTGTTCAATCAGGAAGAAGTCTACGGCAAAAATATTTCCATGCATATAAATTTGGCATGTCAAATAAATTTTAAAAATACTTATTCAAGAGTCATAGATGACCTATCACCTCCTCTGAGGTAATAGGTTATCTAAACCATTGGATTAAAAGAAATGAATGCCTAAAAATAGTTTTGGAGCGTCTTAAAAAATCCATCGAAATAGTGGTGGTTAATATTGGCTGTCATCGCCTAACTTAACATTCAGAAAGCCCACCATCGCCGCCCACCGCCTCTCGCTACTGGGCCGATGTCTCCCTCTAGTTCTAGATCGAAGATCGGATGGTGTGAAGAGAGAGGTGACGGAGGGGAGCACACAAAAGGCCTATGCCATGCGTCTGGTTGTACCCGCTTCGACATTTTATGTGGGGCAAAGGCGAAGGTGGGGAGGGAGATGGTGACTAGTGAACAAGCTCTCGATGTAGATTAGCGTTTTCATACCTCAAATTAATATTTCTGCTGTTTGGTCCCAGTGCACGTCGATTGTTTTCGAGAGATAATAAGAAAACACACAAGATTTGTTTAGTCCGATTCTTTGTCGGACCACACAATTATCCTGAGGCTTTGGAGAAATTTGACAATTTCAGAGGAAACCGAATTCCATGGAATTTGATCCTATCCTACTCTTTGAAATCTACAAACGTGCCCGTGAAATCCCACGGGTAACAATAGCTTTTTTATACGAATATTAATATCCACTCTAGCTACCTTTTTTCACTCATTTGTGTAGAATCAAGACACTTTTTCCGCCCTCTGCTATGCTCTATCCAAACGAGCTGTTTTGCATTCCCTCGTTTTGTACCTGTATTTCACATATTTCTATGGCTTCTCTATTTCCCTGTTTTTTCTTCTTCACTACAATCCAAACGGCTCTTAGAGCATCCGTAATATTGTGCTTTTATGGGTGTCTAAGGGAATCTTTCCCTTGTGGTACCCGTACCGGATGTTGCAAAGGTTTAAAGAGGGATGACCAAGCTAGAGACCGTGCATAAGGCAAGGCTCGGTTCCTTCGCAAAGGGATTCATGCTGTGTTAGGAGGAATCTAGAGATTGCACCAACAGGAGGGAAGAGAGAGATGATTGTGCATTTTTTGTTTTCTATTTTTATTCACTTGGGCTCCCGCCAACAGTGGCAGGTTAGGCACCTAACATTGTGAGATTTTTGCTACCTTGAAGATTGTCCTATATGTCAGCTTGTCTAAACATTGTGGATGCTTTTAAAACTTGAGCAGTGGCTGCAACGCTGAACACTGCTGCCTACACTCCTACACTCCCTGACAAGCCACGGGTGCAGCCATGGTGCCGCCAACTCCCTCTCCCCCGCGTCTCCGGTCGCCGCGGCGTCCGGCCATAGCCTTCTCTTCCTCCTCCGCCGTGGCCCATCCACCCGTGCCCGACTCGCCGTCAGTAGATCAGGCGGCGGGCGAGCTAGTCGAACAGTCGGTTAACACAATCCGGCGGGCGAGCTAGGAGAAGCAACAGGCGTTAAAACTGCAGTAAATGGTTTTTTTTTCTGTGAGAAACTCACACATGCAGCACGTATGTTTCCTTTCTTATACATGTACAATTTCTTTGAGGAAATATTTCTGCGACGTTAAATACCAAGAAATGTCCGAATAAGTTTAAACAATCGTCGGTGCCATTGGATAATCAAGTCTAAGGAACATTTGGTAACCATGAAACAATTTTTATTGGGTGAGCGAAATGATGGGTGGTGCCATAGAAGTTTGATTAACTAAATCATTCCTCGTAGGCATTGGAGTCACCATATTGATGAGGGTGCATCTCTTGAAGCTGAATGGAATGCAAATTGAAATACCACCAGGAGGTGCTCCAGTTAGTGCTCTGAACCTTAAATGTCTTGTCCGCTCAATATTCCATCAGGTGTCAGAATGATACATATGTTGGATGTTGATTATTTTGTTTGTTTGTCTTCGCAGATATAGCCCCCTTCTAGATGGTTTCAGCTTGTGCATAAGTCGGCTTAAGCTTAATGGTGTGGGGAAGCTGCGGTGTGAGGAAGCCTGATAAGTTCCACCATCCCCTTCTAGACGGCTTCTGAGATTTGAGCTTATAGGCAGAGATGGATTGTGAAAAGTCTGTAATACCCTCTGTCTTGTTTGTTTGCTATTTGAATGATATTAACACTATTTACATATGTTTTTAACGCAGTTTAACACATAAATGAGATACCCTTTGACTTACTTTCAGAGACGAAAATACAAACATGCATCGAAACAGGCTCTAATGCATATATTTGGGCAGTAGTTCTTACAAACAAATGGCAAACTTTTAAGATGATGATAGCTACTGTACAGAAAAACAAAACTGAACCTAAACTATGCTTTACCATTGCACAAGTCAAGATTCTATGCAAGGATGTACATCAAATCTCATGGCAATGCTCAACTTAGGAGAAGATCCAGAACACTAAACATATATGCAAAAGGTCAAGGAAAAACTATGCTTAGGTCAATCGCCTCATTCATTCCTCACTGCATTAATCAAACATCAAGCATACAATTTCTCCTTTGTTTCAATGATGCATTTGTTCATCTGTTCTTCCATTTCAATTCGACGAATTTGTTGTTGTTCTTCCATTTCAATGTGTTCATCTGTTCTTCCATCTCATCTGTTCATCAGTGCATGGTTCCAATGATGGCAGGTTAACAGCTCATACAACAAATTAAATAATTGTCTCACGACTGTACATAAAACATCCAACGATCATTACTGCAAAGAAACGAAAGAACTCATCCAGATTTAAACTCACAGGAATTCTAGCATAAATACGTTCAGTTTAACTGACACATTCATTCATCCAGAACCATTTGAACTCACACATTTAACTTACTTCCTGATAACTCAAAACATTGCTACATCCATTCCCCTGGTACTCCACAATTGCTACTGAACCACACTAAACTATTACAACAGACTACAGAGCCATCTATGTACAGACCAGTGCACAAACAGAAGACAAGGAGGAAGAAAGGAAGAAGAAAACAAAGAGAGGGCTCAGCCCTAGCAGCTCACCGGCGGTGGGATGGGCGTCGGGGCCGGGTGACACCAAAAATGGAACTGCGGCACCGAGGGGATGCTAACCCCGTGCTCGCGAGGTCCGGCGGTTCCTCGGTGGCGGCCGGCGGCGAGGACAGGAGGAGGCGGCGGCTGCAGCTCGTGGGGGAGAAGCAAGGGCGAAGGGGATGGGGAATTGAATGAGGGGAAAGGTAGAGGAGATGGAGAGGATTGCTCACCGGCGAGGAATTGGAGCGGGACGGCCGGTGGAAGGAGAACGGCGCTGGAAGGATCGCCGGCCAGACTTGGAGAAGGGGAGAAATTCCGGCGATGTAGGCCATGGAACTCTGAATTGGCGCGGCGATCCACCTCTTGGTGTCGTGGCGGAGCTCCGACGTGAAGCGCATGTGCTGGGTTGGCTCTCGGGGGCGACGGGCTAGGGCAGGAGGGGCCGTGGTTTCTAGCAGGGGGAGGCGCCGGACACGCGGAACATCTTCTTGACAAGCATGGGGTGGACGGGGCCGGCGGACGACCACGGGGTGGACGGAGTCATCTGGGTAGACGGAGCCGAGGCGGCGGCGCGGAACCGAAGCCGGCATCGGGGTGGACGGGGCCGAGGCGGCAGCGCTGGATCTGGATGAGGGTGGAGGAGGAGGGGCGGGACGGGGGTGGAGGAGGGGAAGGCGGCGGCGGCCCGCGCCGGCATGGAGGAGGACGGGAGGGGGTGGGTGGGGGTGGAGGAGGGGCACGGGAGGAGGCGGCGGGATAGGGTGGAGGAGGAGGGGCGCGGGAAGAGGTGGCGGGACGGGGTGGAGGAGGAGGAGGGGCGCGGGAGGAGATGGCGGGACGGGGTGGAGGAGGAGGGGCGGGACGGGGGTGGAGGAAGGGAAGGCAGCGGCGGCCCGCGCCGGCGTGGAGGAGGACAGGAGGGGACGGGCGGGCGGGTGGGGAAGGAGGAGGAGTGCGGGAGGAGGCGGCTGGGTAGGGGGCGATGGCGACCTGGGAGCAAAGGATTCGGGAGCCGGGCGGGACGGGGGATTCAAGTAATGGCAGAAAGCAGGTAATTTTTTCAAAGTAACATGGGTAGTTTTGTCATTTCAATGGGCAGCGCATGAGAGAAGCTTGGAAGCACCAAAAATACAGCTTCCTCCTACCAACAGGAAAACTAAGGTGCTTAAAATTTAAGCACAAGCCCAAATAACCCTTCTAGACAGCTTATAGCTTCTTAGGGCCAAAAGCACCCCATAAGCTGTCTAGAAGGGGGCATATACTCCTGATAGCCCTTCTGGTGCTAGTAGAAACTTATCTCAACAGTGCTTGAATTTTCTTGCTAAAGTAATACCTGGAGATAGTGCTTATCTTGCAACATCAAATCTGAGATTGCGTAAGGAGTCGTTTGTTCATTCCAACTCAGCTTAATAATTTTTTTGGTTCAACTGAGCTTAATAATGCATAGATAGTTTTGTCAATCCAATTGCAACTCATGTAGAATTGCTCTCGCCTGGGGAAAGAAAGTCGATAACCTTCGCAGATGTATTGTGTTATTTGCTTTCTTCTATCCTAGAACTGTCTGCCTTATGCAACGTAGGAACAGGCCGTGTCTGACATTAACTGCCTATCAGGTCCTAGTTGAGTAAATTGTGTCCGGCTAGTGTCACTAAAAACAAAGTAAATTTAACAGAGAAATATTCAAGCAAATGATATCTATTATATGCTGGTGTTACTTAAAAACATAACATTAGTTTTTTCCCTTCTAATTTTAGATTTAGAAGTGCAGGCAAATTCTGCTGCCATCTATTCACAGGTTACTCTGGTACGGTGATTCGATCGCCAGGATCTTAGCTCCCTTACAATCTCATCCTTATGTGGAGAACATCCATCTGCTAAGGTAACTGAGATTTCCTCCAGAGCTGCAGCCTTGGAAAGCAGAAACTTTGCAAGTATTTTCTCGAGTTGCCGTCCTTCGTATTCTTCAATGTTGATTCTTCTCAGCTTATGATCCAAGCACTTGATGTACATCCTCCACAAACTCCCGGGAATCCAGCTATGGTCGACGCCATCGTGGATGGCTTCGTCCTCTGGCTTGATATCTGATTCGTCGTCGGGGATGTACGGGCGACGGTACCTCTTCTTCTTTGATGGCTCTGGAGCCAGAGGAAACAGTGACAATATTTCCAGGTTCTGGGTGTTGAGAAGCAAGGCGGCGACCGACCGGATGGCATGATCAGTGGGCAAGCAGCCCTGGAGTCCCAGCTGCCTGAGACCGGGTAGGCCGCGCAGGACGCTGGTGAACAAGCTGCTGTAGTAAGCCATTGATGGGCGCAGGGAGAGGTGAAGATGCGTTAGGTTGGCGCACCGGCTGATGAGCGTCGTGACGGCATCAACTTCCCTTGGTCCTTTGCTGGAGATGTCTTCGCAGATCTCAATCGTCACCGCCGTGAGTCCTGCGTAGTTCGCGACCGCGAAGAACGACGGGTCGTGGGGAAGGCCGCCTTTGTAGTGCAGCGACCGCAGGCGCCGGGTGTGCAGCACAACGCGCCTGGCCTTGTGGCAGCAGATCATGGTGAAGCTCTGTAGGCGGTCGCTGGTCACCGAGATCTCCCGGGCGCTCGGGCACTCTTCCAGCGCGAGGTCGGCGAGGCGCGGGCAGCTCGAGACGAGCTGCTGCAGCAGCACCCCGTCCGGGTCCATGATCCTCGAGAGGCGGAGCGTCTCCAGCGACGCCACGAGCACGCCCCGCGGCAGATCGAGAGTCCAGTTCGCCAGGCGCAGGCGGCGGAGCGTGCAGGTCCTGAAGAGCTGGCGCGGCGTCTTGGTGTACCTGTTCCTGTCGTGCTCGTCGAAGTCCCCCGAGGCGTTCTGGGATCTGTCGTATTGGTCGAAGTCCTCCGAGGCGTTCTGGGATCTGCCGAAGGGGCAGAGGCTGCGCATGGAGGAGTCCCAGTACCTGAGCTTGACGTCGAGCTCCTCGGCGCCGGAGGACACGGCGGTCATGATCCACTGGTCAAGCAGGTCGTACGGGGGGTGGAACACGCTGAGCCGGAAGTCGCGGATCGGCGTCGTCGAGGCCTTGCAGAGGATCGCGCTCGTGACCTGATGGTCGAAGCAGACCTTGAGCTGGTCGAAGGAGCCGCCCCGGACGCCTATCTTGGTGTCGACGAGGTCGACGACGGGGACGGCTTCGTAGACGTGGCGCCATCGCCGGGAGAGCGCGCTGGTGCGCACGGCCTCGTCGGACACGAGGTTGGAGAGGATGCGCTCCAGCGCCCTGTCCGGGAGAGCGCTCAGGCGGTCTCCTCCGCGCCTGTGCGTCGCCGCCATCTTCGTCAAAACCGGCCGATCCGTACGTCGCGGTGGCGCATCAGATGCGATGCGATGCGCTGCGTGCGTATTTATGTTGTTATATGCTGCCCACGCCGCCCTGACGCGTCGTCATCGCTCTCCTCTGTTAACAGAATTGTGATCTATCTGCTCCTATCTCTCCTGATTATTAGTTTGGTCCCGGATTCTAACTTAACCCGCACGCTCCTTGATTATAGTGGATCACGTTACAAGATCTAGTTCTACTTGTATATAGTTGCATTGCATTGCATGTCAGCCAGATCGATGGCTTAATTGCCGGATCGATCGGATCCAAACCACTGGGCGATCGATCGACATGGCGTCGTCGTCGTCGCCGTCGAGGGGCAGCGATCGCCTGAGCAACCTCCCCGATGCCGTGGCGGGCCACATCCTCTCCTTCCTCCCCAACAAGGAGGCCGGTCGCGCGGCCGCGCTGTCCCGGCGGTGGCGCGACATCTTCTGCAACGTCCACACCGTCTCGTTCGAGGAGCGCGAGGGCGAGAGGGCCGACGACTGGGACACCTTCTACTACGAAGCCGAGGAG
This sequence comes from Stipa capillata, assembly GCA_019208055.1. Taxonomy (NCBI): domain Eukaryota; kingdom Viridiplantae; phylum Streptophyta; class Magnoliopsida; order Poales; family Poaceae; genus Stipa; species Stipa capillata. Next base: position 207,213 of record JAGXJF010005649.1, on the reverse strand, counting down.
AGGAAGAGCTGCAGCTATGTGCTCCTCGACGACGTCTGCTCCGCGCTCCTCTGCCGCCGCCGGTGCGCCGGCATCCACGTGCCGCTCCGCAGCTTCCACTTCGCCTTCGACAGCTACCACCGGTGGGACCGGGTCCACGTCGACCAGTGGCTCGCCTACGTGCTGCGGCACAGCAGGCAGGAGCTCCACCTCGACCTGCGCTTCCGCATCGGCCCGATCTGTTACATCGGCGGCCGCAACTATGACGGCGACGGCAAGAAAGAAGAGGCAGAGAGCGGCTCCGACGAGGACGACCACTGGAGACACTGGAGGTATCTCCTTCCAAGAAAGCTCTTCTCGTGCACCGCCCTACGGACGCTGTGCGTCAGCTACTGCCAGCTGAAGCTACCGGAGGCCATCAACCTGCCGTTCCTCGAGACGCTGCGCCTGACGGGCCTCAACGATTCCGGGGGAAGTATCCAGCGACTGATCTCGAGCTGCCCCCGCCTCGCGGACCTGACGCTGGAAGCCCTTTGCAAGCTAAAAAGCGTCTCTGTTCTCGACAAATGCCTCCGCAGATTCGCCCTTCGGTGTTGCCACGGCGTGAAGAACGTAAGCATTGACGCGTCAGAGCTGAGATCTCTCGACTACACGGGCACGGTGCCCGCGGAGTCGCTCTTGTCCCTGCACGGCGGCTCACCGGTGATCTCTTCGTGCACCATTGATTTCTGCAAGGTGCGTTCCAAGGAGGCGGAATTAGTCGTCAGGTTCAGAAAGTTTCTCGAAAAAGTTTCAGGCTCGAAGCACCTGCATCTGCACTACCGGAGCTTAGAGAGCCGATTCTTCGCGGTGCTCCCCTCGTTTTCCAGCCTGAGGCGGCTTGTGCTACAGGGGCCCCTCCATAGCTGCGTCACCGTCGATGCAGTGCGTAGGATCTTGGTGCAGACACCAAACCTGGAGGTTCTCTCGCTGTACGTGGACATGCCGAAACCCAAGTCGGGGAGGAGGTACCGGCTGTATGGTGATGATGATGATGATGAGCAAGGGTGCGATCAGTCCGAAGTTCCTGATGAGTTCGTGATTCCTGACGAGTCGAGCTTTTCGATCCCGTGCTTGCGGCATCAAGTAAGGGAGATTAACATGGTTCACTACCAGGGTGACGAGCCGCAGAGGATGATGGCCGAGCTCTTGTTGCGCAATGCGCTGGTTCTTGAGAGGCTGTGCGTCGTCCTACCGAAGGGGCCATTTGCGTTGCAGGCTGAACTGAAGGAGGAGATCGAAAGCTGGCTAGTAGTAGCCAATCCAGAAAAGATTTTCCTATGATTAGTTCTTCCATGAAGTAATCGCAGGATAATTTGATGTAACATGATTAATTGCATCTCATGTTTTCTTTAGCTGAAAAATCTCTTGGATTTAGTAGCTAGACATAAGAAGGCAGAGAGAAGAACTGCTGGTGGTTGTTTGGATCGGAAGTGAGTTCTAATAAAACATTGTTATAATATAGTCTTTTAGAGAAACATGTTTTAGTTTGCTTTTGTGTTACGTTGGATTCACATGATATTACACGTTTGCATCAGAAAATAAAAGGTAAAACAAGATTTCAGCAGCGCCGTGCCGACGCCCGACGGAGTAGCGCGTGCGGTGAGAGGATCTCCGTGGACGCGATCACCACGTGCGTGTGCACGGCCGCGCCATGCATGATTGTCAGGTTCACGTAGGTGCACCTGGTGTATTTTCGGCTGCTCGACCTTTTCCTCGCCGGCGAGCGGATGCACCTTGTAAACCCACCATAACCATGGCCGATTGTTTGCTACCGCTGCTAGTTTGTTCGATGGCCATCGTGTGGTCCATTGGATTTGCCCGGCCAATTGAGGCTTAAGAAGGGCTCGTCTGCTCGCAAAAAATGAGCAAGCATAGGTGGAGACCACATGTATATCAGTGAACAGCAGTATGTCCCGTGTTGATGCCTTGTATTTTTTATGTTTTTTGAGAGGATGTTAAAATGACTAGCATAATACCCATGCGACAGATATTGATAGAGCATACTATCTATATCCACTTTTATTATAATTATTTATGCTTGATCCAATAAGTAATATGCTCTAATGATAAATAGATCATCACCCCCAATTAATATCGATCGAAGGTGGTTAAGACTAAGCCGTCGGCCCAGTCCCACGCACGCACGCGCGCACGCACGCACGGGAAACGGCCTGCCCCAGGTTCCATCTCAACCGCCCCGCGCGAGAGATTTTGGGTTGTGCCACGCCCCTCTCCGTCACATTCCGCTTCGCCGTGCGCATCCTCGCGTGTCCCTTGGCCTGCGCCTCGCGGGAAAATGCTTGCGCTCCCACGTCCCATCTCCACGGCACCTCTGCCCGCCTCCGGCCTCCGGCTCCCTCAGACGAGAGCCCGCTCCGTCCAGAGCCATCTCCGCCGAGAGCATCGCCACCGCTTCGCTGAGAACCCCGCCCTCGTTCCGCGGCAACGCGCGCCGCATACACTACCCACCCCTTCCACGACATGCCTCCGCTCATCGAAGGCCCGGCGACGTCCTGCTCTCCCGGTTCCTGGGCCGGCGACGCGACGTTAGGTCCTTCGGTGCTCCAGCTGCCGTGGGCTAGCCGACCCAGGTGAAGTCGTGGAGATGAGGTCTGGTACCTGTTCGACGAAATGGTTCAATACCTTTCCCCCTCCTATTTTCCAATTACATTATTACTTTTAAGAAATTCATGATCCAGCATTACCAGGTTTCATAGCAGTTCCTCCGGAACCAGCCGCTGATTTCAACGCCAATGAGGCCTCTGGAATTTTTTTGCTCGGTTTACAAGGATGCACGCATTTTACTTATTATTGTACTAGCTTGATTGCTCAAAGCAAGGGGCGTTCATCTTTCAATTTGTGTACTTTGTCATCTCTATACCTGCAAGTTTATCGACGGCACCTTTAAGGCCATGTACAATGCAGGGTGTTTATAGACCAGTGCTTAAAGAGAGAGAGTAGCGTTGCGTCTCAAAAAAATATGTAACTTGCAATGCAGAGTGCTTCATATGGGTGCTTAAGTTGCTTTAATATTTATGTAGCACCTATTCTGGCACCTGTTATCTCCCATGCACCTGATAGTAGCAGCAACCTTTTTGATCTCTTGATTTTGTTGCTGAGATAGGCACAGGTTAAAGCACTTGTCACATGTGTCACCCGTAAGCACCAGCCTAACACTGGAAGTTAAACTTTGCTTCCGTCGCCCTTCCTAAGGACCTGTGCAAACCGATCTCACAAAAAAAAATTGATTTTTTTTTCTAAGACACCTGTCTAAGCACCTACGTTGTACAGAACCTAAGTCAACCGTCTGATAGCATTCAATTCTGCATATATGAGCAACTTCAAATTGGTGCAAGCTTGTGGTACTTACCTATTATTGCTGAGGTATCTGTCTATTTGATTCTGCTGAGCTACTTTCATGAACATTCCTTTCCACTCCTGAAACCACTTTCAGTCTTGATATGGGATTGGGTATTCTGTATTCACACGTTCCTACACTGTACCTGGATAACTGCTGTTCAATTAAATAGCATGTCACAGATATTGAGCTATGATGATTTGGTCAGAGCATTGCATCGCTGATGTATCCTGATGTCAATAACTCAATTATGTCAACTGATTTTGCATGCTGTGCAGTTTTTCAATGAGATTGTTGTGTTGTTTATGCATGGAACTTCTTAACGAGATGTAGATAATGTGTTTTCTGCCTTCTGCATTACTCCCTCCGTCCAAAAATATAGAATACACATGCATCTCAAAATTTACAATTAGATCTATAATATATTGATTATGTGACATAAAAATGATATTATTATAAAGTACTTTCGAAAACAAATACAATCATATCAAAGTACTTTCGAAAACGAATACAATCATATCACTTTTATGTCATATAACCAAACTATTATAGATCTATTTGTAAATCTTAAGATGTGTACGTGCCTTATATTTTTGAATGGAGGGATGAAATCTGTTCGTTTTTCTAGCTCAGTTTAATAATGCATAGATAGTTTTGTTAATTCCACTGCAACCCATGTAGAATTACTCTTGCGAGGGAAACAAAGTATCGATAACGTTGTCGGATGCATTGTTTATTCTATCCGCTGCGTGTTATTTGATTTCCTTTATCCTAGAATTGTCTGCCTGCTGCAACTAGGAACATACTGTGTGCTTATCAGGTCCCATGTGTCCGACTATAGTGCCAGCTACTTGGTTCCCATGTCACTCTGTAAATTTAACAGAGAAATATTCAAGCAAATAATATCTATTATATCCTTGCATCACTGAAAGAAATAAACTAATGAGGTGTATGGTTCAAGTTTTCAGGTCGTTATCAAATTACAATGGCATCTCAAACTGTTACTGACATTTGATAACAACAGGCCGTAAACAAATACCGCGTAAACAAATTCCACTTCTATTCACGGTCCATTTTGTCCATCCTCTACTGCAATTGGATTGAGTTACCGAAGCAGCCACACTCCCCTCCTCCAAACCTCTCCTCCCCCAATCCCTTCTGCCCCCTGATCTCTTCCACTGCCTGTCCTCCGGTGAGCAGCAGAGCTGGACCTCGCATCGTCCTCCGACCTCCCAAATGATGTTCTTTTTGTTGCGAGCAACCGCTCCACCGGGGAAGCAGCGCCAGCCATCGATCCCCTCGGTCCTTGATATCCTTCGCCGCCTCCTCCTTTGGCGAGCAGTAGTGTCGGACATCATGCCTTCCTGCGACCTCCCCCTCGATATCCTTTTCGTTGCGAGCAGCTGCGCTACGTGGGGAGCAGCATCGGCCACCGATCCTTCACAACACCAAGCGAGCAGTTAGGGTTCCTTGTCTAGCCATCATCCTCCTCCGCCCTCAGCAGTACATGTAGGAGGGGAAGGCAGAAGAGGAGCGGCCGCACAGCAGTTCAAGTTGCACCCGCTAGAGATGTTGCCTTTCCCGCTAGCTGGGGGTGCTCTCTTCAACGAGTGCTTTGGTGGTGGCTTCAATGAGGCGCTCACGGCAGCAGCGACTAGCAGGGGGGGGCACCAGCAGCGGCTTCGATGAGGAGGCTCTCTAGGAGCTGTGGACTTTGCGCGCTTGGGGTGGGGATCAGGTCTAGGCAAAGGAGATGAGTAGGGCAGCGGAGAAAACTAGCTAGGGTTGAGGCATTGGTGGAGAGAGGACTAGATAGCTTCCTCCATTGGGTCTCTATGGGTTGGACTGGGCATCTATGTGCCCAATTAATTTTAGATGTTTTTCTAATAAAACCGTCTAGAATGATATTTGGCAAAATCGTCTGGGATGTAAATTTTTGTAAAAACCGTCTCGAATTAGCCTTATACCAGATGATTTTTTGTAAACTGTATAAGGTGAGGCGTCTAATTTGTGTGTTTTTGTAGCAGTGACTGTAATGAATTAGAAATTGGAAGCTCGATCGATCATCTCAAATAAAAAAATATAAATCCACTTGAGAAAAAATCAGGCAAAATGCAAGCAGCAAACCATTATTAATCAGTCAAATTGCAAACAGCAAACCATTATTTATTCCAATAATTCATGCTATATTATAGCACATGAATATGGTACAGTGCTCTCGTAGCAGTCACATACGTACGAAGGATCCAAATACCGTACATATACTTATTATAAGGCAGTATGACCTGCAGGCATAAGCACCTCTTGTTACTTGCATGATCACATCACATAGTAGGATGAACAGGATAGGAGTTGATGTTGCACGATCACATCACATAGTAGGATAAACGGGATAGAAGTTGATGCACGATCACATCACATAGTAGGATAAACGGGATAGAAGTTGATGTTGCACAGGCCTCGTGGATCTGCGATACCCCTCTCCATCAAGATGTACCCGCCCATCCCCCATGACTGGCCATACGAGTTCTTCACGATCCAGTACTTCTTACCGGTGGCAGCGTCCTTGCCGTACCCCACGATGGTGACGATGTGGTTGTGCACGAACCCGCACGGGCCGGAGAACACGCCGCCCTGGTAGTTCTGGAAGTCCGCGCTGGCCTCGATGACGACGGTGACGGGCTGCTGCGCCACAGCCTCCACGAGCTTCTGCTCGTTGTAGCGCAGCGCGCGGTAGTCGCGCACGGTGGCCGCGTGGTGCGTGAGTTTGCTCGCGTCGCAGGCGCCCTTCTTCCCGGTGTACGGGTAGTCGGCCTCCGTCGTGATGCCGCCGTTCTTCTTGATCCAATTGATGCCTACGACCGAAACGCCCGTGTTGCAGCCGAACGTGCCGCAGTCGACGAGTTGTTGCTCGGATAGAGACACCAGCTTCCCGGTTTTTATCTGGTGTAAACTCTCTACTGCTGCCACTACAGCGAAAGCCCAGCAAGATCCTGGCACAACGCAATCGCAATTGGCAAATAAAACAAGTCAGATGTTGAGATAACCAGATCAAGAACAACAACGTGCTAATTGTGAATTCCAGGAAGTAATTTAGTTCATTAATTAGTTTGAAGGGATTCACCATGCATGCTTGGTCAAAATTAAGAAGAAAAATAAAGTGCAATTTCGTATAGTTGCTGAAAATTACTCGGTCCAACGCTAAATGGCCTTCAGCGTAATCAATTTTGCGTTGTGAAGTTGTCTGAACAATATATACAGTGCCTTTTCTCATGTGCTGCCGCCAGGTCCGTATTTTTATAACAAACAGCTCCTTTTCTTTCCAGTCTAGCAGCAGCAGAGTACAAAGTTGATTGACACGTTCTTCACTTTTTTTGAACACACACGGATACTTGTTAGCAATTCCCTTTTCTAGTTAACATGCAAGCCAGCTTATATGTACTTACCGCACTGTCCTTGATTCTTGACTGGCGTGACCGCACCCTTGGCCCTCCAGTCAACGCTCTCAGGCACCGCCGACAGGTTGCCGCCGTGCACGGCGTGCCCCTCGGCGACATCCCCGGCACGAGTCGTGATCACCACCTCGCCTTCGTCCTCGTCACCCATCACCGGCACAGCATGTCGACCGGTGTACGTCGCCAGGAACTCCTCGCTGGTGAGGTCGGTGAACTGGTTTTCGCCGAGCGTGTAGCTGAGTCCGCCGCGCCGGTTCGTAGCCTCGATGTGCTCCACGTTCCGCCGGTACACCTCGAACCGCCATAGCTCCTCGCCGACGGTCGGGTATGACTTGCCGTGCCTCTCCATCCACCGGCGGAACCTGTCCATCGTCGGCGGGCCGTCGTCCTGGCTCGGCGTAGACGTCGCCCACGAGGAGACCAACAGGGAGCATACAAGAAGGAGAGCAATGGCGAGGGGTAGGGATCGGGGGGCGGAGGAAGCCATGTCGTCGTACGTCGCCGGTGTGGCTGCTGATGCGGCATGGTGTGCGCGCATCCGTTGCTGGGTTTAAATATATACTCCCTCCGTCCCTTAATATAGGGCGTATTCCCCCCAGACCCCAATACCAATGCAGCACAACTTTTACCTGCATGCCCCCCTTCCGCACCTTGCTTCCTTGGTTGACCCACGTCCTCCGGCCATGTCCGCGCGCGGCTCCTGCAGCTCGTACCCAACGCCCGCCAAAATGAAATTTGAAATCACTGGTTGTTTTCTATTCTCCCCTCATCGATTGGCACAGAAAACAGATGAAATGCCCTGCACAAAATACAAAAGCTGCGGCGCTTCTCTCTCGCTGATTCTCTTCTTCCCATCGTGATTAACTGATTCACATAAATGGCGGAATTCGACCTAAATGATCCAATAAACTGGGAAGAGATTGAGCATTTCGAAGGAGAAGTTCCTGACCTGAATTATGCTCTGATGTGGGATGCAAGTGATGAAGGTGTTCATCACTTTCTTTGATTCTTCTATTTTCACTTTCCGTGCAGAACGAACTCATCTCTTTCTTTCGATTTTGCGTTGAACAGATGAGGACGAAGATCGATCTGATGCCGGCGAGTCGGGTGAGTTGATTACTCTGTTCTCCGTGTTTTTTCAGATCTGTTGCTCATGGACCTCCTGCGGAGCGCCGGCGGAGAGCGCGCGGACGGAGGGGCGCCAGTACAGCCTTCTTAGGAAGCGGCGGACGGGGCGCGACCGGTTGGCGGCGGACGGGCCGCGACCGGTTGGCGGCGGACGGGGCGCGACCGGTTGGCGGCTGCCTCCTCCGAGAAGGACCACGAGCGCACGTCGGCGTGGCCGCTGGCAGGGGCGACGAGGCCGCCGAGAAAGTCCGCTCGCCCTCCGGTAGCGACGTCTACTGGGATGATCCCTGTGACGCCGCCGCTCCATTTCCATGCTCGCCCGGCCACCCGCCTCTCCCCTTCTCCGGCGAGCCCGAGGGGCCCGGCCGCTTCCTTCCCCTTTTTCCTTTGCTCTGTTCTTGTTCGTGTGCTTTCCAGTAGCATCAGTACAACTCTATCAGCTAATAATCCCCCAAATTTGTACCCAACATTTCCATCTCCATATAGAGCATGCCCTGTCACCCATAATTTTCCGTATGTTACTAGCATGCATATGAAGCTCTTTGAATATTTGCATGTTTTTAGGCATTGTGTACAATTATCAGTAATTAAATTAAGCTGTGTGATAGCGTTCGTTTTTTCAGATGAAGCTTTCCTTCTTCCAAATGCATTGGCTGTCGAAGTAGCTTCATTTTCTCTTTGAGCTTGTTATTTTGTCAGTTCAATTTTTTGTTTCATCGTGATTTACCAATTCCATTACGATGTCCTTTTCGTGAACAGATGTGGACGAAGATATTACTAACTCAAATATGGCACCTACGAATGGAACTGACAATGCGAGCGGTAAGTTTAATTTTGTTAGTACATACAGTATGTTTGTTTCTCATTTGGGTTTGACAAACTTATTCTGATTTTGCACAAATACATCAAGGTGTCAATATCAGAAGAAGGAATAACTACAGCGATGATACGAAACGAGCCATTTATTCCATGCTTTTGGAGAGAACAACAATCGGCACATTGAAGCATGGAGTGACGACATCTGTTTCTATTGACACAGGCGTCCCATTGAGAGTTGTGCAGCGTATATGGAAGAAAGGGCAGCTAGGTGGTGGGGTACATGCTGTTTGTAACAAGAGGCCAGGAAATTGTGGTCGCAAAAGAATCGTCTTTAACTTTGAAGCCATTCGAGATGTGCCTCTTCGTAATCGCAGTACTATTCGAGATCTAGCAAGCAGTTTAAATGTCTCAAAGAGCACATTATTTAGAAGGTTGAAGGAAGGAAAATTTAGACGGCACACAAATGACATTAAATTCTCCTTAACCGATGATAACAAGCAATCCCGTGTGCGCTTTTGCATCTCTATGCTCCATCGCGAGAGCATTCATTGTGAACCAACTTTTAGAGGTGCGTAGGACATTGTGTACATTGATGAGAAGTGGTTCTATATGACGAGGAAAAGTAAAAGTTATTACTTGGCCCTTGATGAAGAGAGACCGCAGAGAACTGTCAGAAGCAAGAATTTTATTGAGAAGGTTATGTTCCTTGCTGCAATTACAAGACCTAGGTTTGATGCTCATGGTAATGAGACATTCTCAGGGAAGATTGGCATATTCCCTTTCACTTATGTAGAGCCAGCAAAGAGGACAAGTGCTAACAGGCCTGCAGGTTCTTTCGAAGTGTAGTTTTAAATTTCATTATGCTTGCATACTTGAATTTTGTGAATGAACGCCATGAACATTATATACACGATTGCATAATTTACTTCAGGTACTCTTATCACCAAGGCAATGACATCTGTTACGAAGCAAACAAGCCGAGATTATCTTGTGAACAAGGTCGTGCCTGCCATCAAAGAAAGATGGCCAATAGAGGATCGAGGGAGTCCTATATTCATCCAACAAGATAATGCAAAAACACATATTTCAATCGACGATGATGAATTTTGTCGAGTTTCAAAACAAGACGGATATGACATCCGTTTGATGTGCCAGCCGCCTAATTCTCCTGACCTTAACGTATTGGACCTTGGTTTTTTTGCAGCTATTCAATCCTTATTTCAGAAATCTACTCCGCAAAACGTTGCAGATATTGTTGTCAAGGTCATCAAAGCATATGAAGATTATCCAATTCGAAGGTCTAACCATGTGTTCCTCACTCACCAATCATGCATGAGAGAGATACTTCGGACGCGAGGAGGCCAACACTACGCTATTCCTCACATGAAGAAGCAAAGTTTAGAGAGGAATGGTGCTCTCCCAACAACATTGCAATGTGACCGTCAGATGGTTGAAGAAGCCATGCAGTTTGTAAACTTATGTTAGTTTATGTTAGTTTATTTCACTTTGAAGGACAACAACAAACTTGTGATAGTTTTGAGTTATGGTAGTGATATAACCAATTTTGGGAATCACTGATGTTTGTTCAAAAAGAGGGTTGGCATGTTCTCTTCTTATTTTGCCCACAAGCTTGCATATATTGCTTCAGGAATTTACTTGTTCCAACTACCAAATTGAATCGTGTCATGTGTGATAAAAAAGCTCAAAATTGACTTTACTGTGATGTTGCTCTTGTTTCCTGTTATCGACAACTCCTATAAACTCTAATCATTATCTTTGAACAGTTTCGGTTGCTGATAGGTGATAACCTCCCACCAGTAAAGTAAATATCCTTATATGGAACCTGCTTAGCTATAACAAAACACAAAGAGTTATAGCATGGATTCTGTCCTTGTCTTATACACTTTCTCAAAACTAAAGAATTCTCAGCAGCACAGTGTAAAATGGAGAATCCTACTATTTTTTTTACGACAACTGCAGCCATACTATGTCAAAGCACTTGAAGGATGCTTTTCTCCAAAAAAGAAAGCATTTCATTTCGTTTTCTCATAAATTCCTTATGACTGTTATGAAGCTGGTCATGGATTTGTGAGTGATTGTGTTGAGGTGTTTCTTTTTTCCAAGCCACTGCAGGCATTTTTTAGTAGAGAGATTAGAGAATTTGCTAGTGGGGCGTTAGCTGGTGCTATGTCTAAAGCTGTTCCTGCTCCCCTTGAGACTATCAGGTACGCAACTTTACTCACACAGTTTCATTTACGTACTCATTATGAAGTCTCGCGTAATTTTTGTACCTAGCATCGTCAACCTTGACATTGTAAGCTCCTTTATTTTGCCCACAAGTTTGCACACTCAGGTTCTTTTGAATATACCTAGTGCTTTCCCAGGTACTTTTTGCACCTAGCATCGTCAACCTTGACATTGTAAGCTCCTTTATTTTGCCCACAAGTTTGCACAGTCAGGTTCTTTTGAATATACCTAGTGCTTTGCCCAAAATTGAGTAATGTGCAATAACCAGACTAGGTAGAACCTTGCCTACAGTGTTGACCAATTTTGCCCAGGTTTGTTTGTCAGGTTTCTCAGGTTTCTCAGGTTTTCTCAGGTTTGTTTCTCAGGATGAGTATGTTTCTCAGGTTTGTTTCCTCAATTTTGCCCAGAACCTTGCCTACAGTGTTGACCAATTTTGCCAGAACCATTACAGATTTGCACAAAAAATTCATTGACATTACCATACAATCTTTGCAATGAACTGCAAAAACAATTCGCCATTCACATATTGTACAAAATTTTTGTTACATCACAGAGTAACAAGGAAAATGAACTGAAGAGGCAACACAAATTTTCACAAGCCTCCAGTACCGTTCCAGCAGCAACTTCAACCAAAACACAACGATTTTTTGCATTGATCTCAGTAGAAACTAGGTAACAGCAGTTTCAACATGACCATACGGGTCTCTGCACAGACCCTATCAGATTCCCGGATGAACGCAGCAACCCTTGCCACGGCATTCTCTTTGTCAACGTCACCGTCGAGTGAGTCAAGCACTTCTTCCTCAGGGTTGCCGAGTGAGTCGCTCTGTAATTGCGCGCCCTCGGTAGAGTCAGGGGCGACGAGGCCGTCGATGGAGTCCGGCGCGAGGAGGCCGTCGATGGAGTCTGGCACGACGAGGCCATGGGCGGGTCCACGAACGCCGCCACGACCTCCTCTGCTTCGGCCTGTGCCTCGCCGTGCCTCCTTCGCCCAGATTTTGCAGTGAAGCAGCAACGATTTGGGCGCTGGAAAAAAAAATTAAGTGAGAATTGGTCGCGGTTGTTGTACCTTAGGCACGCGGTCTTCCCCTGACAAATCCATGTCGTCGGAACTCAGATGATTCTTGCGATGATCTGCGGTGTTTTCGCCGCCGGCACGACCGGCTAAAGCGCTTTCGTCGGTTGCCATCGCGTTTTCCTGCAAGGAGGGACCAAAAGGAAGATAAAGATCAACATCATCCCAAAACGATCTCACCGTGCCCGCGCGGGTCCACGAACGCCGCGACGACCTCCTCTGCTTCGGCCTTCTCAAAATGGGAAGCACCGTCGCGTCGGCCGCCGTCCTCAGCGACCCCATCGTCGCTGCGCCCGCCCTCCTCACCGACCCCCTCCTTGCCGACGCCTTCCTCCGCCTCTACCTCGCCGTGCCCGCGCGGGTCGAGGAACGCCGTCACGAACTCATCGGCTTCGGGAGTATCAAAATCGAAAGCGCCGTCGCCTCCGCCGGCCTCCTCAGCGACCCCCTCGCCGCCGCGCCCGCCCTCCTCAGCTACCCCCTCCTCGCCGCGCCCGCCGTCCTCGAAGATGCCACGGTCCGCTTCATCTCGTCCGCTCCCCTCGTCTCCGCGGAGGCAATCGGGACTGCCCAGATGAACAAACCGAGCGGCCGCTCTGTGGGAAAGGGGAAAAGGGAGCGAGGTGCGCAGCGAGGGGTAAGAAAGGAATAAACACACCCGAAAGTTGCAACGCGCCTTATAAATTGGGACATCGCGATTTTGGAACGGCGCCTTATAATGAGGGACGGATGGAGTAGTGGCCAGTGACGCGGCGGACCGTGATGCAGTCGTGCAGCTAAGATAAAATCGGTAGGCGTGAGGATATATGGCTGGCTTGCATGATTGATCGATGGACCTGAACGGGCTTTAACTCGCGGGTAATGATTGCAGCGGCGTGGGTGGCTGTCGCTTTGAGCGCCCGGCCCCGGTCCGCCGAGGCCGTCCCGGTGTTGCTGTCGAATCATCACACGGCTAATTAATGGAGTTAATCTTGGATCACCATCCAGGCAGCCACAACCACAATGATCTATGGAGTAGCCTAACGTGGCTGTTATAGCACGTGTTTACTGTATTAGTGCACGTTTCGTACTGTATTTCTGTTGACACGGGTAGCATGTCTGCATGTGGCATGAATGCATGCACGGCCCGCTTCATAATTCAGACGTTCATCGCTAGCCCCTTCAAAATATCTCGACACTTGAGAGCGTAGGCGTCAAGACGAGCGCGCATCCCGGAAATCCTCATGCCCGCAAATTTTTTAAGAGTGATATTTTTTAATTTTAATAAAAAAAGTTTAACACAAGTAAATTTATCATATTTACCTGTTGAATAAGAAATATTTATCACGACTAGATGAATACTTTTTCTTAAATACATGAATATTTTTCAGAGATGATAGAACATATTTCAAATTATTTTTTTGTGCAAACAATTTTTATGTGTTGCATGCACATTTGGTTGATATATATGAACATTTTGCATAGACAGTGGAAAATATTTTTAAAAATATTTTATACAAATTAGAAATATTGTTTTACTATTCATGATTTATAAATTATATTTTTTTAAAAAATTATAAAATAAATATTAGAATAAGCTGGCCAGTGGACCGATTCATTTAATTGCCGCGTGGACGGCTGTTCGCTCGCTCCTGCCTACGGCAGGAACTAGCGGCACCCGGCGCATCCATCACGGGGTCGCGCGGTGCCTGCCTCTGGGCCGCGCCGTCGATTGTCGTTGAGCCCGGCGCATGATGGGTCAAGCGGCTGCTGCTGATTTGGATGCGGGGTAGTTGGGTAGTTATCAGTCCTGCTCATCATAGGGTCGCTAGCACAGTTCCGCTCCTAGGCCGGTCAGAGGCATTGCTAAGGCTTCACCAGAAGATTGCGCTATGTTGTCCACGGGCCAGCGTAATGATCTGTTCACGGCTCTTGCTGGGCTATATACCATGTTTGACAGTACCATGTTGGGCCAGACTAATGATAGTGGCCAGTATAGTCAACCCAACGCCTACAGCAACCTATGTGGGCCATAAGATGAGATCAAACTGATGACTTTAACGACGGATCTAACATGATGAACAGTTAGCTAGTTTGACCGAGGGATGCATGGTTTGGTCTTTGGGTGTGGACATACAGCAATACTACTGTTCCCTTCGGTTTTCTATAAGCTATTGTTTTAGATATGAGTATAGTTAATATTTTAAAACTTTAACTACTAATATCTTTAAAATATTTAGAGTAAATGCTTTAAAATTATATTCATAAATTTGTTTTGAAAATTACTGTCATAATATATAATTTTATTAATTTTATAAATATATTATAACAAAATATATTTTGAAGATCGTTTAGATATCAAAACGAGAGCTTTTATAGAACCGGAAGTAGTATTGTTCTGTGCAAACTTATCATAATCTGACCATGAATTAACAACATCGCTACGAATGGGTCGGGGTCGATAACCTAGAAATGATACTGCAAGTCCCTCTTATCCTCGCTCCATTTTCCACGTCCCACACCCGCCTATTATGTCCTTTCCTGAGTCACATGCCCTTAGTCCTTGGTGGCAGGTGTTCTTGGTGGCGTTCATTTAGGATGTGTTTAGATGAGGTACTCAGAGTGGATAGAATCGGGCAGCCCGTATTTTCAGCAGTGAAGTCTGTTTGGTTGGTTAGGGATTGGGTGGCCCGAAACGAAAATACGTGCAAAAAAGGGGATGGTGCGAGTCGACGAAAATGAGCGACTCCCGCGGCCCGGCGGCCGCCCCGCACTCGCGCAGTCGCGCGATTCCCACCCCCGGCCCCCCACTACTCGGCGCACCCAGCAACACACTCCTGAAACCCCAAACCCGCACGCCTGGCGCCGTCGACCCCATCACCGCCGCCGCCGCCCGAGCTCCGCCCATCCCCGCCGGCGAGCGCCGCGGCCTTCTCGGCGTCCCCCCCACCGCCGCCGGGTCGCAGCTCTTTGCCGCCACCGCCGCCGCCGAGGCCGAGGCCGTCCCCGCCACCCTTCTCTAGATCTCCGCCGCTTCCCCTTTTTCCGAGCACACGCGCCTCCCCTCCTCCACCTCTCCCTTACTCCCGAACTCTCTCTCGCAACCGAGCACCCTTCTCTGGATCTCCGCCGCTCCCGAGCTCAGTCCGCCGCGCCACCGCCTTCCACGGCTCTAGCGAGGTGAAGCCCGAGACCTCCCCGCCGCTGCCAAGCTCCCCTCTCCCTTCCATCTTCAAGCGCTCAAGGTCCCGAGCAACCCCCCCACCTCCTGAGCTGCTCCGCCACCTCATCCCTTCTCTGAACTCCAGCAGCTCCGCCGCCACCTTCTCCCTCTCCGGCGAGCTCCACCCGAGCCGCCACCCGCCGTCGCTAGCCCAAAACCCCGCGGCAACCCTCCCCTTTCTCTCCAAAAATGAGATCGCCACCACCTCCAGTAGCTCCCCGACCCCCCAATTTTTACCGGCGAGCAATTGCTCCCCGCCGCCGGCGGCCCCGCCCCTCCCCTGTAGTAGAGAGCCAAACGCCAGAGACACTGGCGTTTTTAGTACAGAGCCAAACGCCAGAGTCACCGGCGTTTTACTGTTTTGGGAAAAAACTAGCAAACATTCTTCTGTTCTGGCGAATAGCACGGCGTTTGGTCGAGGAATGCAAACGCCAGAGGTCATGGCGTTTTGTCTTTGCAGTCGAACGCCCAGCACGCTGGCGTTTCCTTTCCGGAGGAAAAAAAATGGTTCACTCCATCTCACCCCTCCAACCAAACAAAAAAATGGTTCACTCCATCCACTCTCACCCCTCCAACCAAACAAAAAAATGGTTCACTCCACCCACTCTCACCCCTCCAACCAAACAAAAAAATGGACCACCCCACCCCTCCAACCAAATAAAAAACTGGATCATCTCACCACGTATAAATAGATCGCCGTATCCCATCCACCCCGAGTCGCCCAACCAAACGCACCCTTATATCATGTCCTTGTCTGAGTTACGTCAACAGCGTAAACATACGTAACTATACACGTATACCCATTTGTCAGCCGTCTGAACGTGGCGTCCCGATTTTTCCCTGCTCACCAACTCCCAGCTCTGAACACAGCTATTGGCGCTGAACAGAAGCAGCATGGTCAAGTGGTCACAGACGAGCGTGATGTGCTTACTCTGCTCGTTTCGTTGAAGAAGTGTACTAACACTTGCGCAGAGCCGCAGATATGCATGCAACCAGTAAACGTCCACGTCGACTCAGCAGTAAAATCCTAACCTCCAAAGGATAAGGGGATCTAACCTAATTAATCAGCCATGCCGTTCACCTACCTCTCATGCATACACGGTGCATCCCGCCGCACGACATTAGCACTATCTCTATTTGAACTGCTAATGCTGATTAGCCTCGGGACTCATCTTTTATTATTATTTTTCCCGGTTCTAAAATTCTTCTTTTTTTCACCGTGTGATAGAGATGCATCGGCTCACCAGTCGAATCTTGGTCGAACGAGGCCTAGCTGGACCCTATATGTATAGCACTCCACGTTAGCTCATGCAACTGCACCATCCAATAGCCACACTTTTGTACACTTGTACTAGCTGGCAGCTGCTCGTGCGCGCCGTACACACTGCAGAGGTACAAACTTCCAAGTGTAATTTGTGGCTTAGCGTTGTAACCGCACGCGCGTATGCGTTCTCGACATGAAGATCACCGTGCAGTCGTCGAGGGCAGTCAAGCCTGAGTACGGCAGCGGCCAGCACCGCCGACGTCGTCCCGCTCCGCCGACGTCGTCCCGCTCACGGTGCTCGACAAGGCCAACTCCGACACGTACATCCCTGTCATCTACGCCTTCCGCCCACCGTCGCCGCCCAACGCCGTCCTCGAGGCTGGGCTCGCCAAGGCGCTGGTCGAGTACCGTGAGTGCGCCGAGCGGCTTGGCGTGGACGCCAACGGCGACCGCGCGATCCTGCTCAACGGCGCCGGCGCGCGTTTCGTCGAGGCCACGGCCGACGTGGCGCTCGACAGCGTCATACCGCTGAAGCCGACGCGCGAGGTGCTGAGCCTGCGCCCGAGCAGCGATGACGGGCCCGAGGAGCTGATGCTGATCCAGGTCACGCGGTTCGCGTGCGGGTCCCTCGTATTGGGATTCACCGCGCAGCACATCGTGTCCGACGGCCGCGCCACCAGCAACTTCTTCCTCACGTGGAGCCAGGCCACCTGCGGCGCCGCCATCGACCCCGTCCCGGCGCACGACCGCGCGTCCTTTTTCGCGCCCCACGACCCGCTGCAGGTAGAGCACGAACACCGCCGCTTCGAGTTCAAGCCCTACGAGAAGGTCGATAGCAACGGAGACGGCCATGCCGGCGACGGCGACGACGACGACGTGGTTACAAACAAGGTGCACTTCAGCCTGGAGTTCATCTCCAAGCTCAAGTCGCAGGCGTCGGCGGGCGCGCAACGGCCTTACAGCACACTGCAGTGTGTGGTGGCCCACCTGTGGCGGTGCGTGACGCAGGCGCGCGGGATCGACGGAAGCCAGGCCACCACCGTAAGCATCGCCGTGGACGGGCGAGCGCGGATGAGCCCGCAGGTGCCGGAGGGCTACACCGGCAACGTCGTGCTCTGGGCGCGGCCTACCACCACGGCGCACGAACTCGTGACCAGGCCGCTGCAGCACGCGGTGGAGCTCATCAACCGGGAGATGGCCCGGATCAACGGCGGCTACTTCAAGTCCTTCATCGACTTCGCCAGCTCCGGGGCGGTGGAGAAGGAGCGGCTGGTGGCGACGGCGGACGCGTCGGAGATGGTGCTGAGCCCCAACATCGAGGTGGACAGCTGGCTGCGGATCCCGTTCTACGACCTGGACTTCGGCGGCGGCCGGCCGTTCTTCTTCATGCCCAGCTACCTGCCGGTGGAGGGCCTGCTCATACTCCTGCCCTCTTTCTTCGGCGACGGGAGCGTGGACGCCTACGTGCCCCTCTTCAGCCGCGACATGGACGCGTTCAAGAACTGCTGCTACAACCTCGACTAGCTCTGCATTGTCAGAATTAATCTTGTCAAAGTATGCTTTGAGTTGTATTTGTATATCACGTTTAGTACACGTGTGTTGCGTCGTGCGTGCATGATGGAGTAGTTCGAGTAGATTGTCAGTTAGTCACGTGCACGCATGCGGGATGTGCCGAGAACAAGCTGTGTGCATGTGTCTGTGTTTGGCATATGAAAAGTTCCTACTAGTTGGATTGCGTCGAGTCATTTCCATCGCGATGCATGTAATCAGTTAGCTGTCCCTGCGTCTCCGACAGGTTACTTTTTACTCTTTCCGTGTAGCAGTTTAAGTCGTTTTAGAATAAGTGAAAATCAAATATTTTAAAATTTAACTATCAATATAAGAAAAGCTAGATAGATATGTGTGCGATTCGCTGCGCCATCTCGTGTAGCCGTTTACCGTTTGTTTTCTTGGCCTATTTCTACGGTGAGTGTGGACCTGTATTCTGGTCATTGTGCTGATGGTCTATTATTTAGCTTGATATCTTCGGCAGAAAAACAGAGCTTTAAGCTTTTGGTTCTGTTGCTGAATCAGCATCATCCAGAGTACGTATGTAGCACTAACAGCTTGTTTGGTTGGAGGGAATTAAAGCTAGGAAATAGGAGTTAAGAGGACTTGGGACTAAATATCATCTATTTGGTTGGGGGGAATAGGAGTTTAAAGGGGAAGTGGAAAGGGAATTAGTGAATGAAATTCCCATCAATCTCTTCCTTGGTTAGGACCTGGTAATTCATGGGAGTGAGAGGTAATTGATATTAATCTCTACTCACCGCCAAACTGAGGATTGGGAGTAAATAGCCATTTCTCTTGCCTCATCCCTACGTCTACCCCCACCTCTAAACTCCCATTCCCCATCCATCCGGTTGCCAAACACGCTGTAAGAGAAAAGCGGATAAATGGCATATCCGCATATGTAACCCTCCTGACCGGTCCAATTATAAATTTAGCCTCTCAAGCCGTGCAAAATCAGATCTGACCCTGCAACAGACCTAACAGGCGACGCGTGTGGCCTATCGCGACATCGGCCCACGAAGCCCAACAATCACGCCCCGGCGAAACGCCACACAGGCCGTGATGGGCCCGTGACGCTTCTGCCTGCGGCCCAACAGGTCCAATATATCTGTTCCATGGGGAATAAAAATTTGCTAGAGCTAGAAATTGAATCCAATACCTCACATCGTGCTCTCGCTCTCCAAACCAACCAGGCTAGCTAGTTTTCTCTCTAAAATACCATGCAATGTACTAGTTGTTATTTGCCTCAGACAGAGGCTGCATCTATCTTATATAGTGTAATGTATAGTAGTTTACCATGATGTCATTGGGAACTTCAGCGGCTATGGCAACGATGGTAGTATCAGTCGGTTCACTTCATTTTTGTGTAGAGCTATGCTACTCAGATTTGATGAGATAAACTTCTAGTACAAAGTAGATAGTGAGAATCAGAAAGTGACATGTATATAAGAAAACAAACATCTAGTAGCAAGAAATGGAATAACCTTCTCGTGTATCTGCTACATCTAGGATAGGGATATTAATATACCACCTCGTTGCTGAAGTTGTTTCGAAAGCCAGTGTGCTTGCAAACCATTCCACTATTCTCTATCTGAGATAAAAAATAACTAGTACATTGTTTGATATTTTAAAGAGAAAACTGGCTAGCCTAGTTGGTTTAGAGAGTGAGAGCATGAGCATGAGATGCTGGGTTTAATTCCCAGCCCTAACAAATTTTTATTCCCCGCGCAATAGATATTAGACCGATTGGGCCGCGGGCAGAACTGTCGTGGGCCCCAGGTGCGATAGGCCTATTGTCGCAGGCCGCAGGCGCGACAGCCGGCCCATCGCGGCCTGCGTGGCGTGCCGCGGGTGGCAGGAGCGATTGTTGGGCTTCGCGGGCCAGTGCCGCGACAAGCCACACACTTCGCCCGTCGTGTCTGTCACGGGGTCAGATTTGGCTTTGCGTGGCCTGGGGTGCTAGATTTGTAACTGGACCGGTTAAGAGGGCTACATATGCTATTTATCCAGGAAAAGCAAAGTGCCTTCCAGAAGCGAAAACAAATAGTCACTATGACACGTCAAGCATTAAAAGGAGCTTTAAAGCGCTTCCAAATATACAAAGAAATGACTCCACACATCCAACAAGGCATTTCTAAATAACACCGACAAAAATAAGGAAGATATTTGTAAACGACGTTGAAGACAAATGGCCCGTGCCCTTTTTATGGAGTGGCCCTTTCTGTGAAAACCCATGAGAACACTAGAGAACTAGGATCGAGATAGAATAATCCCCTACATTGACACAGTTTTTCTATTTTCGCCTGTGGCGGGAAATAATAAACTGCCCACTCCCCTACACCACCATAGCCCAGCCCATTAGCATGTGATGGGTTTTTTCTTCTGCTTTTTTATCTCTTTTTTTCCCTTTTCTTTCTTCAGTTTTCTTTCTTTTCTTTTGTTCTGTTTTTTGTGGCTCTTACTATTTCTTTATTTTTCTTTCTTATTTTTTGTATTTTCTATGTGTTTCATTAATAGATATTTCTTCAGCGCTATTTTTTAAAATGTTTGACCGATAAATTTTATTGTTCATGGTAGATAGAATTTGTTCCAATAGTGATTTTTATTGTTCCAACATGAAAATAACATATTAGCACAAGTAAATCTATCATGTTCATGTTTGGAATGTAGAACAATTTTCATAAGTTAGTTGAACATTTTTTGGAAACACGAAAACATTTTCCATACATGGTGTAACATATTTTTCAAACATGGTGTCCATACAAAAAACAATTATAGTCTATCAGAACAAATTTCACAAATTGCGTGAATATTTTATCTAATGTACTCAAACAATTTTCATGTATGAAGCAGCAACAATTCTTTATGATAATAATCTTCTTCGAGGACATGGATGGGAATCTTTGCTAAGTGAAGTATATGCATTTTATAAAAAAACATGATATTCCAAGGTTGGAAATGCAAGTGGAATTTGTTAATCCAAGGAAGAGATGACTGAGAACTAGAATTACTAACAAACATCATAATTAAGTGGAGTGTTTTAATTTAATGATCTTCTTGATTGGCTTGTTAAAGAGCTTGATAATCGCTTCAACGAGACAACCTTTAATTTGCTTGTTTGGTCAGTTGCTTTAAGTCCAAGAGACTCATTTCATGAATTTAATTTGAAAAAGTCGATGAATTTGGCTAAAGTCAATCCTAATGATTTTGATTCTGGGGAATTGAGGGACCTTAGCAGTCATCTTTGCCTCTACATTGTTGATATGCGAGAAGATGATAGATTCTCCAACATATAAGCTATTGGTGAGCTTTCTCAAAAAATGGTGGAGACTAGAAAGCATATTTGTTATCTTTTGGTTTACTGGCTTCTGAAACTGGTTCTTGTACTCCCTGTCGCCGCTGCTACAGTTGTGAGGTTGATTATTTCATGAAATTGAGAGAGCGTATATATGAAAAGGTAACGTGCTTACTTAATTAATTACATTTTGCTATTCCACTATTTTTCACATGACAATTTGAAATCAAATTGTTATTTTTATATGATATTAAGGACCTTAGGTCAGATGATATTTTTTGCCAATGCCAACCGTCTTTTACAAGTGGTTATGTCAGTCTTTTTTCACTTTGGAAGTAATTGATCGCTACTTTTGTCCTTGTATTTTGTCATTCGTTCAAAGTTGTGCACCCAATCTATTTTTTCTAGCTTTTCCCCTGACTAGTAGAATTCATACTTGAATCTTGTTTCGGTATTTAATTTTCCTAATTTTATTTTATAGTAGTTCTCTAACCTTAATTTAGTTTTTGTCTACCTAAATTAATACTTTGTTTATATTTCTGTTCTAAGGACTAAGGTGATATGGGGTAAAGTAATTAACAAGTGAGTAGAGTGATATATGTGGTTGGATCTTTCATTGGAGGATTGAGAAAAGTGCAAGATATTTGAGAAAGGACGTGCCTACATGGCGACTAGTCAACCGTTAGGCTTACAAGCCGAACGCTCTGACCATGCTTTCGACGGACCATCCGAGTGCAGGCAGCCCACAACGAGCGCAAGAGTGCAACCATGAGCGTGGTGTTTCTTTGTCGTTTTGCTGGTCTAGGCCTCAACACATAACTCATTGGCTATGCTATCCAATTGAATCATGATTGAAATAGACATAGCGTGATCCCATATGCACCCCCGCATCGAATAACTGGACAAAAAACACACCACAGTAGCCCATGCATGTGTATCCACGCAGAACAATACAAATTAACCGGCATCAGTGGAGGTTCTCTTCATTTTAAAGATTCAAAATGTTTAATATTTTAGACAGTGTATCCGATCCACGATTTGTTTTCACCGTTGAGTTTGTCTTAACGAGGGCTTCAAAATTAGATCCCACTTGGGATGTTCCGATGACTTTTTTTTGAGCTCAGAAGTCACCAGCTAATAATATGTGAGTTACTAGACTATTTACATGTAGTTATCAGCATATAATATTGCCATCCCAGCATATTTTTAAACTCGATCTCAGGAAAATGATGTTAGTATATATTTATCCTGCTGGCACTATAATTTTCTGACTCTTATTTAGTCATCAACACATAATAATGCATTCTCCACACTTGTCTTCAAAAAAACATTATCAATGTATGTTTATCGACCTGTTCACAGTAACTTATTAGATTATTTATCTGTGATTATCCCATAATAATATGTCCCCCTCATTACATCATTTTAGTGATGTACTTGCCAAACAGTTTAGTACTTAAATAATTACCACCATTGTACTGATATAGTTACCAAGTCGCATAATAAATAGTTACATAGCTAATCCGTGTATATTATGAGGCTAGATATCCACCATACAATAAGTAGGTCGAGCTGGTATTGTCTGTTTTACAACAGGAATAAACTAATTAACTAGACAACTCACTTACGCACAAGCACCAAGCTAGAGTGCCAGACTTGCCAACATGCTTCTTCGTAGTAGACTATAGGACACCAAACGAGCAAATACTATTGTCAATTAGCAGACCTAAGCACCATGCACTCAGAAATTATCGGAGCAGAGCCCCTACATGTAGGAATAAGAAATCACATAGCATATTATGTGTATTAGGAGGTTAAGATGTACTAATACACTAGAGACACAATTAGTACATATAATGGTCATAAAAGATCAGTTTTACAATATTGACACAACATGTATCTATAATGAGATAAAGTTCAAACGAGGTTCAACTACTTGATAACTTGTTATTAATAGTGTGGGTAACTAATACGTTATGACGTGGTAACTAAAGAATCAAAAAAATATAGTTGGAACATACTCGAGTGGGTTTAGTTTTGAAGCTCTCGTCAAGATGAAGCTGGCGGTGAAAACGGATTGTGAATCGAGTAGACCATTTGAGCTAAAAAAATATTTTTAATTTTTAAAAATAGTTTTTAATGTGCTAAAACCATTATTTTTGTTCTTTTCTTGTGTGCACTTAGCCAAACGTTTGCTGCTCCCATCGCCTGGATCACAGCCACACATCTTGAGTTAGTCCCGATTGGACAGCGCATGTGGTTCTCCGATTAAGCCAAGTTAGAACGTTTTGAGAATAGACTTTCTATTTGATAAAATGGACCTGCTATTGCTAAGGGTTGACTAAGATTTATTAATTCAGTCCGATTAGCGTCTTTGTTTTTGTTGTTATTCATGTATAGAATCTATTTTTTCAACCGTTGGATGAATTCTTAGTTGAACGAGCCCAATCGCTCTCTTAAGAAAAGGTAGCAACTTAGAAATAGACAGTAAGGATTCTGTGAGTTTTTTCTGCTCTCTTTTAAAAAAAATTCAGTCAACTGAGTTATATGTTATTCTATAAAAAAAATAACTTTAGATAAAAAAATGTGCAACAACCCATTGTATATCTATAAATCTAAAGTCATATATAATTTTTAAAATATATAATTACTTAATCAACTATTAGATCGATAAATATTTTCACTTGACTTAGCCAGGATGCCCATCGATCTAATTGCTTGGAAACTAGCAGTACGCGTTCTCGGCGTATTCTTTGGCTTCTTGGCCGCATCAAGGGAGCTGTGACTGTGACTGAGAGAACACTGAAATTAACACCGAACGTTCCCCCTAATTATGTTCAAGATTTGGAGACCAAAAGTTCGTTTATTTATTCTGCCAAAACATCCTGGACGGTTGAATCAAGAACTTCAAAAAATAACCGGTTGTGAATCCAACATCCAGGAAAAAAGGCAAATAGTCTTTATCCAAGTTCAAATGCTAAATGTGACCTCTCACGAAACATAATGACAAAACTGCAGCAGTGGCACGTCGGATAGACGAGATGTAGAAGTCTCACGTCCTAAAGCCGTGATGGGAAGAAAGAGAAAATGGCATATTTAGCTCAATGACTACGGTCAATTTCAAAAATAATCGTAGCTCCAAATACAATGACAAATTTGACGTCGCGACGCACTGGACAGGTGACGCGTGGCACTGGTCGCGGCGGGCGACCGTGACGCTACTCTGTCGCGCTCGACAGGCGCGATAGCTGATGGGCCCGCGCGACAGGCCGCTATCGCTCCCGCGGGCCGCAACTGCAGGGGGGAGGACTTATCGCGCCCACGATCCGTGAATCTCTTGCTACTACAGTGCCCGAAACAGTGCACAGGGATGCTACAGTCTGAACAGTGGAAAATTGACATATCGCGGTGCTGGTCCGCAATATGTGTCGCTACAATACTGCTACAATGCCCAAACAGTGCACAGAAAATGCTACAGTGGCAAACAACGCGGAAAAATTATATATCGCGGTGCTGGTCTGCGATATGTGTCGCATCGCAGCGTGGGCGCGCCTCCTGAGCGCGACAAGGCAGTGTCGCGGTCGCCCGCCGTGACCAGTGCCACACGTCGCCTGTCCAGCGCGTCACGGCGTCAAATTTGTCATTGCGTTCGGAGCTACGCTATTTTTGAAATTGACCATGATTAGGGGCCCAAATGTGCCATTTTCTCGGGAAGAAATCGTGTATGGGACAGCGATAGCTGGAGGGTCTATGTAAAGACCGCAACTGGCTACGTGTCGCACCGGGGGCTGTGGCTGGCAGGCTATCGCGCCCCAGGCCACGAGGCGACTCCTCGGGCCTCCCGCGCACGCTTCTTCACTATGGTGGCTCTGGCTGTACAGTTTTACTTTTCTGTCGTCTAGCTATTGATTAGTAGTTGGGCACTAATCAACAAGGACATAGATAGACATTGTTTAATTAGTGCGTGGGCACATTCTCATTTATTATATTTTATGCTTTATACTATCATTTTTGACCTTGTAACATGTTTGTGGCATAGTTCTAGTACAAAGTAATACATATATGAGCCACACAGGATCACTCAAGAATTAATTTACATCGATTACACCGCTAAGACCTAGTTCTAAATTAAGAAACAGTTTTCTTCTCTTTTCTCCATAACTAACCTGCCACATAATATTTTTATCTAAGTGGCATGATTTAAGAGATAGCTGAGTTAGAGCATTGGGACTGCCTTTATGAAATAATTCAATTGCAGTTGGTGGGTTTTTGTGTGCGTGTTTTTCAAAAGGTAGGCTGTTTATGCCAGCATCAAGCTCCTTTTTTAATCTAGAAAGGCGCAAATGACCCTCTTAAGTTAGTTTTTATTTGCATGTTCATGATTATGGTGCAGAGAAACTTCCTATGTTACTTTTATGTGTTCTCTCGTGATTAATATCTTCTTTTGGCATGCCTATTTTATGGGTACTTGGTTATCTGTATTAAATTTGTTTGGCTCATACACCTTTCCAATATGATCTTGAGACAATAATTAATTTGGAATTAGAACCAATAATTATATAAGTGCGCGGGAGGCCCAAGGCGTGATAGCCTGCCGGTCACGACCCCCACGCGCTACACACGGCTTGTCACGGCCTCCGCGTGAAAGACTTCATACATGATTTCTTGGCTCCAGGGAACGAGGAAAAAAGGCAACATTGACCCCCAGTCGAGTGGCAATTTCGAAAATAGCCCCTGTTGTCCCCGCGACGTACCGCACACGTGCCAAAATCGCGCGGCGTAACCTGATCGCGGTCCCCACCCGCGAGCCGCTCTAGGCCACGCCCGGAGGAGCTCGCGGCCACGGCCCGCGACGGGCGCTGTGCTTAAGAACAAGGTAAGTATTCGCATCTCACTTTTTAATCTGAAACTTGCAGTTCTGCTGCGCTGTGACATGATGTGTGGTCTGACGCGTGGTACTCTGATCTTTCCAGGATATCAATGGTCCAGAGGATCTTTGAGAGATGCTCGCCACCACCAGTTCTTTTCTGAGGACGTATTGCAGAAACCTTCCAGGTCTCTTTCGCCGAGTTAAATGTCTTGTAATTTTCGTGTGCATTCCGCGGTGGGGTGGTCCTGTGAGAACCCCATTACAGAATAATTGTAATCCTCTTGGTGCATCTGCACTCCTGTTCTTTTGGGTGTGCCAGGGACGTATATTTCTTTCGATTAAATGATGCCATAGTTTTGCATGCCTGTAGTTGTTTCTTCTTTTGTCTTGCTCCTACGTGCACACCCAAATAACAATGTCTTGGAAAAGATCAGGCCACAACGTAGCTCTTCGTACTCCTGAACCACTAACAGCAGCTAAAGCATAAGCATGCGCTGCTCCGCTACGTGGTTATTTCTGGTGCCAGTTGCTTTGCACATTTTGTTTTGGTACAGGGCTTGAGACGTATAGCATGGCAGCAAGTACTCTTAAAGGACGAACTAAATGCAGCAATCGCTTCGTAATTGAAGTAGTTGCAACAACAGTCAGAGATAACAAAATAGAATTTACTAGTTACGAAACAACGCACCAGTCGCGGGCCGTGGCCACGAGTTCCGCA
The DNA here is from genome assembly GCA_019208055.1 of Stipa capillata. Lineage (NCBI taxonomy): Eukaryota > Viridiplantae > Streptophyta > Magnoliopsida > Poales > Poaceae > Stipa > Stipa capillata. Next base: position 180,210 of record JAGXJF010005649.1, on the reverse strand, counting down.
GGTCGCGGGCCTCGGGCGCGAGCTCCTCCTCACGGGCCCCAGGCGCGATCCGGCCTCGCCTTGCGGGCTAAGGGGGCCCGATCCGGCCTCGCCTTGTGGGCTAAGGGGTGGGGCCGCGGCGACGCGTCGCGTCCCAGATGCGCGATCGCGCTTTATCGTGGTCTAGATGCACGATTTTGGCACGTGTCAGCTGCACGGTGCGTCGCGGGGATAATTCCGCCGTTACTTCCGGACGGGGGCTATTCCCAGCATTGCCACTCCTGGGGGGCCAATCTTATCTTTTTTTTTCAGGAAAGAGACTTCTACGTGTCGCCTGTCCAAAACGTCGCGGCACGTCGTTATTTTTCACAGGGCCTATATTTGTCTTTTTTCCCAGCATCATTACAGGACAAGTGCATGCAGAACTAGTTTACTTTAGTCGAGGGCGTAGCAGCAGTTCTTGAAGGTGTCCATGTCGCGGCTGAAAAGGGGCACGTAGGCGTCCACGCTTCCGTCGCCGAAGAAGGACGGCAGGAGGACGAGCAGGCCCTCCACCGGCAGGTAGCTGGGCATGAAGAAGAACGGCCGGCCGCCGCCGAAGTCCAGGTCGTAGAACGGGATCCTCAGCCAGCTGTCCACCTCGATGTTCGGGCTCAGCACCATCTCCGCCGCGTCCGCCGTCGCCACCAGCCCCTCCTTCTCCACCGCCCCGGAGTTCGCGAAGTCGATGAAGGACTTGAAGTAGCAGTCGTTGATACGGGCTACGTCCCGGTTGATGAGCTCCACCGCGTGCTGCAGCGGCCTGGTCACGAGATCCCGCGCGATGGCGGTAGGCCGCGCCCAGAGCACGACGTTGCCAGTGTAGCCCTCCGGCACCTGAGGGCTCATCCGCGCCCGCCCGTCCACGGCGATGCACACGCTTGTTGACTCACGTCCGTCCAGACCGCGCGCCTTCGTCATGCTCCGCCACAGGTGCGCCACCACGCACTGCAGGGTGCTGTACGGCCGGTGCGCGCCCGCGGACGCCTGCGACTTGAGCTTGGAGATGAACTCCCGGCTGAAGTGCACCTTGTTTACCACCACCTAGTCGTCCCCTGCATGGCCGTCTTCGACGTCGCTGTCAACCTTCTCGTAGGTTTTAAACTCCACGCCGCGGTGCTCGTACTCGACCTGCAGCGTGTCGCGGGGTGCGAAGAAGGACTCGCGGTCGTGCACCGGGACAGGGTCGATGGCGACGCCGCGGGTGGCCTGGCTCCACGCGATGAAGAAGTTGCTGGTGGCCCGGCCGTCGGACACGATGTGCTGCGTGGTGAACCCCACGACGAGGGACCCGCACGTGAACCGCGTGACCTGGATCAGCATCAGCTCCTCGGGCCCGTCGTCGCCGCTCGGGTGCAGGCTCAGCACCTCGGGCTTCGGCTTCAGCGGCATGACGCTGTCGAGCGCCACGTCGGCCGTGGCCTCGACGAACCGCACGCCGGCGTCGTTGAGCAGGATCGCGCGGTTGCCGCTGGCGTCCACACCGAGCCGCCCGGCCCACTCGCGGTACTCCACCAGCGCCCTGGCAAGCCCAGCCTCGAGGACGGCGTTTGTTCCCTGGACTACATGGAGAATCGATCAAGGTGCAAGGCTGATGCGGAGACGCTCGGTTTGTGGGCATGGACGGCGAATCCGAGCGAAATCCCTAAAGTCAAGTGGGTCACGTTGCCGGCTCGCAGGCAGAACGTTCGGGGACGCAGAGGGCTGCGGCACCGCGTGCTCATCCATCTGGCCCTGCACGAGGACTTCTCCGACACAACCACAGACGCTGATGGGCTGCCTCCTCCTCCAAAGGTACATGAATTTGATTGGGAGCTTGGGGTAAATGATGGGCAGGGTCTGCAGCGTGGCCAGCGGGACATGCCTCGTCATCGCGATGACCGAAGGGACAGGCATGATGATGACGGCAGCCGTCGTGGCAAGCGCGGCGACGACAACGACAACCAGCGAGGAAGGGAGGCATACCGTGGCCATGATGGCTGGGGGGAGCGTCTCCGGCGAAGTCTATCCCGTGACCCGCGCGATCGCTCTCGTGGCCACAACGACCACCGGGAGGACCGGGATCACCGTCAGCGACACGAGCTAGGGGCTGCTGACCTCCTTCCTCTGGTTGGCGCGCGTGGACGAAGCCCGCTGCGTAGTCAATCGCCTGCGGCGGGTAGAAGGCGCTCCATCGCGGCACGCACGCCACCGGCGTCCCCTACAGCGTCGTCATCACCGACATCCGTCCTACCCGCGCCGGTGTCTGGGTCAGCAACGGCCGAGGCAAGGGCTAAGCAAGCGGCCCGGCACATTGTCGCTCCAACAAGGCTCCTTGCACCTGCGTGTGCAATAACGGAGTTTCCACCTGGGTTCGAGCTGCTGGGGGCGCGGCGCGAACCTACTGATGCAGCGACGCTGTCTCCCGGGGCCGTCTCGGCGCCGGCCTCGACGATCACGCCGGTGGCGTCGCCCTCGATGATCTGCACCCCGGCGCCGGCTGGCATGCCGGCCACGGTGTCATCCCCTGGAGCTCTTTTCTTGCCGGTGCAGCCTCCACTGATCTGCTCGGCACCGGCCCCCTCGCCTACACCGCCACCGCCTACTAACAGGAGGAAGACAATGGCCGCTGGCTACCCAGTGCGGAGGAGCAGCATTCGGATCAAGAGTCTACACTGGGGTATGCCCATCGCGACGATGGCGGAGAGGAACATGTGCCGCCGGCTCGGCATAGTCCAAGCAGAGGACCAAGTCTCGGAGCGCGCGGTTGAGGATTTTGTGAATCTTTTCAAGCAGCAGCTCCCTTCTTCTGCGATTGCTGCGCTGCGCGCTTTGTTTCGTCTTGATTGTGAGCGCGCTGGCGCAGTCGAGGAGGCACTGCTGAGGCATGGAGGCCAGGCTGCAATGGACCAGGTTGTGCGTGGAGGGGGCATAGAGGTCTGAGAGTGATGTAATCTGTCATGCTAAGGTCTTAGGTGTGTTTTTGGCTCCTTAATGTTTAGACAACCTACCAAGTGTGTTTTGGGGTGGACGTTGTGGTGGATTGACAGCCTATTTTTGGTCTAGATGTTGTGGTGGAGTGTGATGGACCCTGGGATGGCAGTTACGTTCCCAGGCTTGCACTATTTGTTTCCTTTTGCTCCTGTTTTATTGAGTAGCACAAGTTTCCCCAATGAATGAACCTAATGTCTCAATCCTTAATTGGAATGTTCGAGGGCTCAACTACCCAGATAGGAGAACAACGGTTCACGAGACCATCGCCGCATCTGCTTGTGACATCGCCTGTCTTCAGGAATCCAAGATGCAGGTCATTGATGCGGCTACTGCTGCTTTCCTTGGGGGACACAGGATGCGTGGCTTCGCGCAACGGCCGGCTATAGGCACTAGAGGTGGAATTCTGATTTTGTGGAATCAAAGTTTGGTGCAGGCTTCAGATATCATCATTGGTCGCTATTGCCTTTTGATGTCTATCCATCACCTATGTGACGACTATTCCTTTAGACTAACCTCGGTGTATGGGCCGACAGCCAGCAACCGCAAAGAAGAATTCTATGCCGAGCTGATTGCCCAAAAGCCTGGCCAAGGTATCAAATGGATTGTTAATGGAGACTTCAACCAAATCCATCGTGCTAGAGACAAAAATAAGCGTAATGTCAACCGTAGGCGCATCAACCGATTCTGTGCAACTCTTCATGAGTGTGAGCTCAGAGAGATACACCTTCAAAATAAGCGATTCATCTGGAGTAATGAGCGTGACAATCCAACAATGAGTAAGCTGGATTATGTTTTCTGTAATCTGGAAGGGGACATTCATTTTCAATATCACATTCTTCACGCGTTATCTTCCTCCTTATCGGACCACTGCCCTATGCTGCTGGCTCCTAGCAGAGGTCCGAGGAAGCCGAGAAGTTTCAAATTTGAGAATTTCTGGATTAAGATGCCGGGTTTCAGAGAAACCGTTATGGGCACATGGGCTGAGCACACACAACATCAAGAGCCATGCCAAATCCTTTTCCACAGACTCCAAAGAGTAGGGTTCAGATTGAGAAATTGGAGTCAATCATTCTCATCCAATGCTAAGCTACACCTTCACATGGCGCTGTAGATTATTCTTCGGCTTGACGTGGCACAGGATGTCCGTACACTATCACCGGAGGAAATAGACCTCCATAAGAGGCTTAAGAAAAGAGTTGTTAGCCTTGCAGTGCTTGAGCGTTCAAGAAAAAGGCAAAGTGCACATATTAAGAATCTCAAGGAGGGTGACGCTAACACGAAGTTTTTCCATATGAAGATCAATGCGCGTAGGAGGAAAAATTTCATTCACAGGCTGAGTAATGGGAACGGATGGGTCACAAAACATGAGGACAAAGAGTACATTATAAATCAACACTTCACAGCAGCCATGAGCAAGGGTCCCCGGAGGTCCCAGGATTTCAACTGGCAATCCTTGCACCTCAACAATAACAATAATGATTTAAGTAGCCTTGAAGAGCCTTTCCAGGAGGAGGAGGTGATCGCCGCTATCAAATCTATGCCAAGCGACAAGGCTCCAGGGCCAGATGGCTTCACGGGTGCTTTCTTTAAAACTTGTTGGAATATCATCAAATTTGATCTTATGGAAGTTATCTCTCTGTTCTCCAACCTTCACGCGGAAAATTTCCATTGGCTTAACTCGGCCAACGTGGTGTTGTTGCCAAAGAAAGAAGGGGCTGAGACCATTTCGGACTTTACACCTATTAGCCTTATCCATTATGTGGCAAAGATTATTGCAAAACTTTTAGCTACCAGACTGGCCCCCCTTATGAACAACCTCATCTCCCGAGCCCAAAGCGCCTTCATCAAAACTAAGAGCATCCATGATAATTTCATGTTTGTTCGGAATTATGCGAGACGTTACAAAGAACCAACACCCCAGCTCTCCTCCTCAAGTTGGACATCAAGAAGGCTTTCGACTCCATCCGATGGGAGTATTTATTGGACCTCATGCAGAATAGGGGATTCCCGTCAAGGTTCTGAGATTGGGTGACAGCCCTCTTGCGCACTTCATCCTCCCGCATTCTCCTTAATGAGGTCCCAGGTAACCCCATCCAACATGGGCGGGGACTTCGTCAGGGGGATCCGTTGTCACCACTTCTGTTCGTCTTGGCTATTGACCCCCTCCAGCAGATTTTGGATGTAGCGACGGCCAACGGTGATCTTCACAGACTGAGAGGGCGGGGTGCTTACCTACGTACCTCGTTATATGCTGATGACGCGGCGATCTTTCTGTCGCCCATAAAGGGAGACATCGACAGGCTTGGGACCATTCTTCGAAACTTTGGTGACGTCACTGGTCTTGTAACCAATGTGCACAAAAGTCTTGTGGCCCCCATCAGATGTTCAAATTGTGATCTGGATGACATTCTTCACAACTTCCCCGTGGCTCGCACTCAATTTCCACTTCGCTACCTTGGGCTTCCTATTTCGATGCACCGTCTACACAGTGCGGACTTTCAGCCCCTTGTTGACAAGATTGCTGGAAAGGTAATGGGCGGCCAAGGAAAGTTTATTACGATGGCAGGAAGAAATACATTGATTAAGTCGGTCATTACCTCTCAGGCAATCCATCAACTTACGGCGCTCCCGTTGCCCAAAGGAATCACGAAGTCCATTATTAAGTTGCAGCGGGCCTTCTTATGGGGGAGGGGTACTGACAAAGTGTCGGGAGGGAAGTGTAAAATCAAATCGGACACCGTGTGTCGGCCGACGGCTATTGGGGGTGGGCTGGGCATCTTAGACATGGACAAATTTGCACGGGCTCTGCGCCTACGCTGGCCGTGGCTAGCTTGGAAAAACCAGGATAGATCTTGGGTTGGATTGGGGCAACCGTGTGTTAGCGCAGATATGGACCTGTTCTACGACATGACCACGATCACTATTGGTAATGGTAAAACTGCAAATTTTTGGCACTCGCCTTAGCTTGTGGGACGAAGGCCTAAAGACATTGCTCCGTCTATTTTTGCGATCTCCAAGTACAAGAACTTTTCTGTTCAGAGAGCCTTGGAGCATGAGCGCTGGGTTACAAACATCAACATTAATGCGGAACTCACGGTGCAGCATCTCATTGAGTTTTTTGAGTTGTGGATTAGCTTGCAGGAGATTAATCTTAACGAGGATATTGAGGATGACATTGTCTGGAAACTTACCTCTTCTGGGCAGTACTCCGCATCCTCAGCTTACGCCGCTCAGCTAGAATCCGCAAATGTTTCCTTAATGAAGCAGGCTGTTTGGAGTCACTGGGCGCCACCGAAGCACAAATTTTTCGCTTGGCTTATCATTCAGGATAGAGTGTGGACGGCCGACAGGCTTCAACGGAGAGGGTGGCCAAATTGTGGCTTATGCCAATTGTGCAAAACGGAGTCGGAGACGGCGGCGCATATCATTTTTAAATGCAGATTCTCGAGGCGCATTTGGAACGAGATTAAGGGGTGGCTGGGGCTGTCGGATATGCACACTGAAGATTGGAATAGCTTTAACTCGGTCAGACACTGGTGGTATAACTTGCTCAACGTCAACGGCAACACTAAGAAGGGGATCGCTCCTCTTGTCATGCTCGTATCGTGGGAAATATGGAACGAGAGAAATGTGAGGGTGTTTAAGAATGTTGCTTCCATGCCTACGATCATCGCGACTAAGATAAAAACCGAGGCCGCGCTTTGGGGAGTGACGGGCATGAAGCATTTGAGCTCTCTCATGCCGCGAGAGTAGACTTGTTGACTTGTTGACGTAGGCCGATCCTTCGGCTTGCTTGTAAATTTGTAGTCTTGTAAAACTTTTCTTAATTAATGAGACGAGGCAAAGCTTTTGCTTCCGTTTCGAAAAATAATAATTATTCAATCCATACAATGTCGTGCAGGGAAAAGATAATTTTGACAAAGGGTGTACTGCGCCATAAAGGACGGAAAAGGACAAAAGAATTTGTCAATTCGGTGTGCAGCTTAGCGACAGCATGACTCATCTGTTCTTCCTATGCCCTTTCGCTAGATACGTGGGCAGTGATGGGATGTGCTTCATTTTGGAAGCAATTCATCCTATAAATGTTGATCAGAGAAGTTCAATCGATCAGTGGCTCAGCAGTCTTGAGAGTAATATGGCAGTTGGTTGCGAAGAAATCACGATCGTAACGAGATGCTGCTGTTGGGAAGTGGGAACTCGGCTTCTGGAGCAAAGAGCAAGTGGCTCTGGACTCTGGAGGTCTTCAACGAAAGCGAGGGATGGAGATGACCAACGGCCCATAGGCTGACGATGGATATATCCAGGCTGAAGTCTTGCCTCCAAAAAAAGTGGGACCTGTTGCTGACGGCGTAGCAGATCTGCCTTTATTCTGTTAGGAAAAAAAGTGGAGGCACAATCAAAAAAAAGGGAGAGAGGAAAAAAGTGGAGGCAAAATAAAAAAATGGAGAGAGGAATTTGTTTTCTTTTTGTTTGTAAATTAGAGGAAAAAAGTGTAGTTATACATGCATGTCTCAGAAATGACACTTTGCTAAATACATTGATCAGGTGATACACATGCATGAATTCCCTTTCTATATGTTAAGCATTCGGACAGGGGAAGGGGGAGATCCACTCCTCCTTTATTCAATGAAAAAATTGTCAAGCATTCGGCACACACTCATCCCTTAGACAAGTTGCTGGTCAATATCTTCGGACGAACAGACCAGTACTGTAGGTCTGCACCAAATCATTTCTGATCAGTCAAACTAGCTATTTGCTGCTTTTAAATGTCTTCACGATATGGAAGCTTCATGTAAGCCAATTGGGCAGCCGCAAATCGCATGTGTCTTTTGCTAACAAAACAAAAGGTGGGCCTGCAATTTGTTATGTATAATTCTCAAGTTATTCTTGCGCCGCAAATCCTCCGAGTTGAAAATGTGCGTCACATGGCGACGTTCAAACTGTGAGGCTTTCAAGTGGCCAGGCGGGCCGCCGTATATATCTGACGGAGAGGAGTGTTCTGAATGAGTCCTATATGTGCGTCGATGCATGCATGTACTTCCCAACATTCAGGACCGTAATGAAGATATATATACTACAGGGCCTGACGTTCTATGGCTAGCTACCCATCAAAGAGACTATTTACATGCTACAGGGCCTGACGTTCTATAGCTAGCTACCCATCCAAGAGACAGAGGTAGAATACCAACACGCCGATAGAAATGGGATAGTCTATTTCTCGGTGGTTCATACCGTTTGAAATCCATCGTACTATACCTGAATAATTGTCTTATATATCATACGTATAAAATATTTGTATCTATCATAATTAAACAATTTCACACCGAGTCAACATCTTATACGCACCATAGATGTACGCGTCACTCCGGACGAAGACTCACATCAACACAATAGCCCGAATGCATTTCCAAATCAAGACTTAGTGGCATTCTTAAGTCCACTAAGCACAATGATCTCAGAGTAGCTCGGCAGTTATACCCTCACCTAACCTAGTCCTAATACTACTGGTCGCTCGAAAACCTGGTACAATTATCCACACCCTGCCTAGCTGGCCATCGCATCAGAACTAGCGGGTCATTCAATCGAAACCATTACATTTAGTGAAACAAAATAATAGCCCTAGTTGTTTGCGGTTGTCCCATACACTTCAAAGTCATACATGTGGTGTATCGGATATCACATTGAACTTAAACATCACAAGAAAAACTCTACAAAGAAGGCTTACCAGATACAATACCACACTTCATACACAAGACAGTTAAATATATCACAACTAACACAACTCGATGGTCGTTCACAACAAAAGTAAAATTTTGAACAACATTTTAGGGATTGAACTCCTATAAGTACTTTCATACCTGCAAGATCTATTTTTAAGATCTTTCTAATTCATCTAACCATGACATAGAACAAGAATAAATACTACACAAGTATTCATCTAGAAGGTATAAAAGCATGACATGAACATGAGATATAAAACAGTACCAACATGTATACATCATACTGTTTGCCTTTTCGGTATTGCTCACGGTCTTTCTAGGGATCAACCTCGTACAACTCCTGGTTGCCGGGTTATACCAAAATCATTATCGAAACGCCAAAAACAAAATAAATAAATAATAAGTACCCAAAATTTTAGAGATTATATTATGCATGAAGTTTATCCTAAAATATTAAAAATTATGTTATGAAACTAATGCAATTTGTTTCATTCAATTCCTAAAACAAAAGTTATGAAATTTTTAAGTTTTAATTTAAAATCTTAGGGTTAGAGGGCATTTTAGGAATTTTGAAATTATCCATAATAGTAAAATTAATTAGAATTGCAGAATTAAAATTTATAGACTAAAATACAAATTTACAAAAAATAATTATCTTATTTGGAGTTCATATGAAATTTTTACGATTTTTACAAGTTTTAAGCATTTTTAGTATTTTCTATCTTTTTCTCAGTTAAATAAATATAAAAAAACTTTTATTACTCAGCCTTAAGTCAGTCACAGTGGATTACATGTGGGGCCAAAAGTCATCTTGGGCTGGTGATGGTTGATTGACCAAAGTGGCCTTTGGACCCCACTTGATAGCCTATGTAGTTATTCCTTTTTCTTTTTCTTTATTTTTCGAGTCTATGAGAGAGGGGACCTGAATGTTGGTTTTTCTTTTTCTTTTACATTTCATTAAATTTGTCACTTAACCAAGTGGGACCTAGCTGTCATTCAAACAGAGGAAAATCTAAACGGTTTTAACATATTTAACTAGCGGGGTCCCCGTGTCAGCCACTCAGACTTAACGGTCATTGACCGTTAACATCTGACCGTTCGGATCCATGAGTCAGACCAGCCAGCGGCTAAGTGCCAGCTGATCCAAGTGGTTGAGCACGGCAACGAGGATGCGAGCAACCGCTACACCACACCATTTTCAGTGCGGTTTGTTTGCATTGAGTTACTAGTGACGCTGTAGTTTCATTTTTGTGATCGGCGAGGTCAGGGGATCGCCAAAGCTCTGGTCAGAGTCTCGCCTGTAGCGACTACGAACAGAGCATCTACGACGAACACATGGGAGCATCTAAATGAGAGAAAAGCATCGGGATAAGTTCTGGAGCTCACCGAGAGGTCAGAACTGGGCAGATCCGAGATGGAGTAGGTCAGAGTTGTGAGCTCGATGATCGCCAGCGGCGATGTCGGCATGCAGCAGTCGAGAAAGAAGAAAGAGAGGTATTCCGATTTGGATCTTCACAACGAAAGTCTCTTGGGGACTTCATGAGTGGATCCCAACCACTAGTTGCTCTGAAGGAAGAAAATGGGGATGACCTTGACATTCGTGACGGACGATGGCGTTCAGTTGTTATCAACAGTGATCTCCAGTGCAAGGCAGGAGACGAGAGGGCATCAAAGGAGAAAAGTGGAAGCTTGCAGATCCAATGGACTGATTGGTCGAGGAAGAAGCTCACTAGAGAAGAGGAGCTAGCTCACAACGATGCTCCGCCTTAGACGAAGATGATGACCTCGGCCTAGTAATTCTCTGCATCAAAGGCCATGATGATCATCAGAGCGAGGTCAGGGGAACTTAGTGGATCATAAGGTCAAAGGAGAGGGACCAAGATCACCTTCTGCCGAGGAATGGCATGATGGCATGCTCACCGGAGCTCCACGGCTGGATGTGTTCTGAACAATGAACTCTACGGCAAACGTTGCGGTTTCCTCGGGAGGCTGCGCAAGAGGGCAAGGAGTATAACAATGACCCTAGATCTAGAAATTGGGGATGGGGACAATGGAATCAAAAAGGGGAGAGAGAAAGAGGCTATTGGCTAGAACAGGAGGTTGACGGTCGATCGCACACCGTCGGTCTTCAACAGCTAGTTGCGCGAAGACCCAACCGACATGGTAGTGTAGAAGGGTGTGCAATGTACATGGGAATAATAATAGAGACAATGGCTGTCGATGGCAGCCTGACGAGGCAGGTGACCGTCACCGGCCTTCCCTCCTCACGGGCAGGCTCCAATCACCAATAGCTCGGACGTGCCGATCACCGGTCATACTCCTACAGTTTGTTTCAACTAGGGAACTTTAACCAGCTTGGACCTGTATATTCTTCACTTGTTCAAATTTGAACGATAACTGCAGTATGCCTTGCAGGCCCATTGGGACCAACTTGAAGCGATATGCCCATACGGGAACCGAATTAAAGGCCCAATTGAATCAAGAACCATTCTCTTTCCATGGCCCGTGTTCTCGTCTTTTCTCTGTGACCTCCATCCTTCCCCTAAACTGGAGATACTAGCTGGAAAAAAGAAGTGAAAGGACAGCCAATACGGTAGTGCCTAGTAGCAGTAGTATTATCCGTGACCGGCTCCTATTTCCTCTCCATTCTGCAGTACTTCCTAGTTCCATCTCACGTCTTGAGTTGGTAATCTATTACTCGTACCGAATTGTGCGTCGAGGTGCACTCAACGTGTTTGAACGCACGATCGATCAACAACAAACATGCTCACCTAGAAAACGAAGATTGATCAACAGCAACCATCAGAAACTGCCATCTTGGAGCAAAGGAAAACACGAGTAATTCTCGTCATGTACGGTGTCGCTAGCCAACCAGGCCCGGACGAGCACAGCGTAGCATACCATTACCCGCGCGGACCTGGCCAACTGCCGGGTGCTGGCTTAGGCCGCACCACCCGAGCAACACGATCGGACGGGCACACGCGACGCAGGGCTCGCTCACGAGGAGACGGCTCGAAAAGCAGGCGTCACATCCGCGCGCGGCACCTCCACATCGCCCATCCGACCCCCCATGATGCCCCCTAAACCCCGCGCCATCGAGTCCGCCTCGCCTTTTACCCGCCGTACCACTGCGCGCGTGCTCCTCGGTCCCCGCGCCCCGACAACATCCCAGCCGTCCGCCACCCACCCCCACCCACCCATCCATCCATCCCACGCGCGCGGGGTACGAGACGGGACGGGGCAGGCGCAGGCGTCCGCTGCCGCTAGCTGCAATGCTGCGCTGCGGGGCGGCATCGGCGCGCATGTTATGTGGCGACAACGACCGGCGAGGGAGGGCTGGCGGGCGGGGGGTGGTCCGAGCCACGCGCGCGCCCCGTGGCCCACGGGGATGCACCGCAAAAGGGAACGAACGGGCCGGTCGACGTGGTCAAAAAAGCCAGGCTTCTTTTTCCCCTCGCTGCTTCGCCCTGTTCTCCCTGTGCCCATCTCTTTTCTTCCCCTTTGCTGCCGCGAGCGCTTTTCCCCCATTTGGTTTTGGATCGTCTCGGCCGGAGCCGGACCACGTTCCCCGGACTTTCTCTCAGGCCGTAGCCGTGTGTATAGGCTGCTGTCCAATCTCAGCTCTGTCTAATCATGGAATAGTACCTAGTGGTAGTACAAGATTCCAAGGGTTAACTACGGGTTGTTTTGTTTATTGCTCCCCGGCACGTCTTTTCGGGTGACAAAATGGTTGGAGCTCACGGCTTGACGAACCTAAAGCTCATCATTAGTGCTACGCCCAGGCCTCGGATAACATACTTAACTGCTGCTTACTCAGGCGGTCAGGCCAGGGCATGCAGTGGCAGACTGACACTTCTTTTCGGTTCTCCACATGAAAGTAGATGCCCTGGCTAGCTAGCTAGCTAGTAGTAGTACACTCGTAGAGCTACGTACGTACACGTAAAAGAGTACGCCTCCAGTAACAACATGACACTGGCGATCACTGCCGCGCTCATGTGGGAAGCATTTCACACTTAGCATTGTGCTCATGCATCGCAGTGTCCCAGAGGAAGGTGCATGCGTTACCGTGAAAGGAGTTTCCTTTTTGTAAAAGTAACACTTTTGTACTCAAGCTATATTGCAAAGGAGTATATATATGTGAAACACGTTTTCGCAGTAATTAATGAGCTCCTGAGCATCGAAGCTAGTACCGAAAGTGACTTGACAGACGAGCGGAGAACCGCCGAGACTGTGCGACGCTTTCGCACATAGGCTCGCTAGGGGGTTGGGCACTTGGCCTCAATTTGAGGTGGTTCACCAGTGTCTTACCCCTATGTATCGTGGCATGCAGCTCTTGACGATCCATTTCTTTTGACGACGACGGAACAAGATACTAGAGTACTAGGGCGGAACACGGAGAAAAAGGTCGCTAGCTAGCTAGCTTACCATCAAACACGCACGCGCCGCCACTGTGCCAGAATTCACTCCACGCAAATGCATGTACTAGTAATAGTACCTGAAGACACCACTACAGTCTACTCGTGTATCTACATGTTATGTTTGCCGTGGGAGCAATTGTTCGCCTCTCTGTTGGCTCGATTTACCTGCACGACACCCATGAGGGGCTCTTTGCCTTAAAAGAAAAACTTATCTGTAAAAAATCTGTCACTGGGACTGAAATTGTGTCACTGCTAGTAATGCCTTGGTGAAGCAAAGCATTACTAACTGCAAATGTGTTGGTACAGGAGGAGAGCAGTTTGTGCCATTAATTCGCTTCGACTGGGCACTGTTTGGGTCGTGGCGAAGGCCGAGGCGCTCGTAGAAAGGCCAACCCGTTTGCATGATTACTAGGGAGGAGCTGCTTTTGATTCCCCTCTGGCAGTGACGTCATGTGACACGTCCTGTCCCCCGGGCGGCGTGGCAGGTGGGCCACCCCGGCACAACATTCCCGGGATTCTGTCTCCCGCTGCCCCCGCCACGCCGGCCCCACACCCTTCCACCATTCGTCGTCTCCGTCTCGCAGCCGCGGGACGGACGGGGCGCGGCGTCCACGACGTGCCAAAACTACTCGCCGGCCAGGAACTGCCGACCTCTGATCTGCTCTTGGCCAAAATGTTGTGCACTGGACGAGGGAGGCCAAGCTAGTAGCCTAGCTAGGTAGGAGAAGAAGAGGTAATCCAATTCTATACTGGAAACGACCTGTTCGTAGATGCATGGTCAGCGGGCATTTGTGTGGGAGCGTGCGTTTGGTTTTGGTCTTGGCCTTGTCCGAAGATTTGCAGTCTGCGCTCTGGACTTTTTCTTGCCTTTGCATGGAGATGCGACGCAGCGAGGGGAACTGCATGGTGAACATGCATCGATCTGCGGCAGTCGAGCCGTGCCGTGCCGTGTGGTCAATTTGTTGGGAAAACCTGTCTGCACTGGCCGGCTCTGCACCTGGAAGCGAGGCGCATTGATTCGGCACGTCGTCTATCGATCGCCATGCACGGTGATGCGCAACACGATGACATACAGTTCTTGGTAAACGATGACATACAGTTCTTGGTACGCCCCGTGTAGGGGGATGAGTCGGAGAAGAGAAATTAACGGAGTACGTGGAGCTCGAGCTTCCTGCCCGAGAAATGATACGCGCTGCGCCGAGCTAACCGTCAGAATCGGATTCGATGCGACGTACTCTCGGTGTCGCGTCCTGGTCTTTTTCCGGTGATCTTTTTCCCTGACCTGCGAGCTCAGCTGAGGCATGCAGGGACGTGGCAATAGGTGCCAACGTCCTTTCGATTCGACGGGGTTCCGGGTAAGCTGCAAGCAGATTAAGCAGGGATCGATGGCGCACAAGTGAACCGTGAAAAGGAAGCTTGGCACTTGCTAGCTACGACTTCTATAGGACAGGAGGAATATTGATGATTACGGTGATGGATTGCCTCTTCTTTTTACGTAGCTAGATAGAAAGAGGGTGGATATCACCCTGTGAGGGGGTAGAAAACTTTACATGTGGCTGTGAATTGCCTCGGGGCAAAGAAGTCCGATAAAATTCTTATGAAATTTCTACTGCTTCACAAAACGAATGCAAGAAGGAAGCAAATATTTTAGAGGATGTATAAGGGGAAAATAAGAATAGCCAAATTCGACGTCTCACAATTTTATTATGGGTTTATAGAGGTAACACAGTGTCCCGCGTATCAGATGATCTTCCAATTTCTTTCTTACATTGTTTAAGAAGCACATTGAGTATTTATTTTTTTATAAATCACTTAAATTCTAAACATTTTGGTCGTTATTCAATAGATCATACATCCTCGTCATCTTATAAAAGAAATATTATATGTATAGAAATTTGAAAGCTCTTAAAGCGAAAAAACATTCATTAGCAATTCCCTTCTTTTATTATACTAGATAACTGCCCCGTGCGTTGCAACGGGGTATAAATATTCTAGTACGTTAGCTCGTGATTTACCTGCCCATATTAATGTGATTGTGTAAAAATAGTAGGATTTTATTTGGTAAACACATATTTAGTAAGTATTTATTGGCAGGAAGGTTGCAAAACAGAAAGATTGGACGAAGAGTAGGCAAAACGCACTCTGTCGACAGGAAAGGGAACGCTACTCTTTTTTTAAGTAGTAGAGATTAAAACCACTAAGTGTGATGAAAATGCGAATTTTCACCACAATGTATTTTAGCTCTATATTTAATCAAAATTTTGAACTCCGTGAATACTGCGTACGAATTTCTTCGTACAAGCACTGTGCTTTTGCAATAGCATGTGATGCAAGCACGCCTGCAATTGAACCTTTTCTCTAGTGGTGGAAAAGAGTGAAAGAAATGATCCCAGTGAGCTCGTAGATCATCAGAGGCCACGGTGATGATTCGCAGGATTCCTCATGTTGATCCTGCGCGAGAGAAAAAGCGACTTTTTATCGTCAACACCGAAAAGTGCGGCTCGCTCTTCACACTTCAGAATCTCATTATTGGCGTACGTTTTAACTTTCGAGGCCAGAACCAACCAAAGACGCCATACTACCGGTAGATCAGTCGGGATACGGTCCGTCGTTGCGCCGCCGCGGCATAAACAATGCAGTGCGTAAAACCCAGCATACGTGCAGCTACACCCCGTTCCCCGTTGAATCTTGCCCTTGTACGGTGCCGCCACATGGATCTTGAAGTACCTCATCAGCCGGGCGAAGTGAGACTGAAATCCACCAAAGTTCGTCAAATGGGAGTTTTGTTGCATGTTGTGGTCCAGATCACCAGGACATACTATGCATAGACTAGGGTAACTCATAGACTGTATGAGTTGATTGGGAGCCTCGTTGATTCATGAGATTCTTAAAATATCGAAATAGAAATAATGTAGAATTCAATATCATGATATATTGTATCACACGTGAATTGTGTCAACAAATAGTAAACCGCCGATCTTAGGATAATTGTGATCAGAAATATTTGTTGAAGGGTATGGACTTCTGGAGCCGCCTAATGGTACTGGCACACAGAGGACAACGATTTTATACAGGTTCAGGCCTCTATTAGGATAATAGCCCTATGTCATGTTCGTATATACTGAATATCGAGTAGAATATAAGGTTTTGTTAGTATTTAGTCTAGATGAGATCTAAACCTAGTTAGGAATCTCTAAAGGTTGATCTGCGTGAACTCGACCTCCTGAAGGCGACGAGGCTTCTTAGAGACGTCAAGTGGATGATTGAGACTCTGAAACTGTTAGGGCTCGATCTGTTAAAGACTTTTGCTTCTTGTTGTTATTGGCTTGCGTTTCGGCTTGCTCTTTCTTGTAGGGATATCGAGTCTTTTTATAAAGGGTACTTCGTATCTGATACGAAATTATCTTTGCCCATGACTCGACCATCCTTAAACGCAGGGATAAACCTCCTAATTAAGGATATTTTGGAGCTCTACAAGAGATTTTCTTATCTCCTAAAATCCTTTGCGAATACATCCACTGCTTTGATATCTAGGGTATCGTATACGGATACTACATTGCACACGGTATTAATATACTACTAATCATCAAACTGGAACACAAAAATAAGCATTAGAAGTTGTTTATGGGGTATTTGGTTGGGCTTTTCAGCAGCTTTTCACTGGAAAAAGTTGCAGCCTAACCAAACGGTCAGCTTTTTAGTAGCTTTTGCCAACGGTAGCTGTGAACTTTACAGTGCAAATTTAACTATTTAGAAAAGCTGTATTCTGCCAGCTTTTTGCAACGTGCTGAAGGTTCAGTGCTCATTTTTCAAAATACTGTAGATTGTTTGGATTAACCAAAAGCCGTATGTTCACTTTTCCACAACCACAACATCTTTTCCAGATAGTCAGCTAACAACACATTTGTCAACAGCCACAACCTAACCAAGTAGACCCTTAGTTGCATCGTAAAAAAACACAAGAATTTTCTCAGGAGTATGATAGCATGTCATAGAAGCGAATAATTTTTTTGAAAGGTTGGACTCAATAAAATTTTCTTTTAAAATTATCTGCAAGATAGTCTATAAAAATATTCTTATAATTTTAATTCTATAAATCAAATAAGTGTTTTTTAAGAAATATAAATTTTCAAATATTCACGTGAGGCCCTGGTAGGAAACAATTCTTAATCGAGGCAAATGCGGAACAGTCGCAGATCAATTGGACGCACGGCACATGGTCTGGAGCTTGGTCGAATGCACATGCATGAGCATGACGAAAGAAAACGATGGATGGATGGATCGGACGGACGGACGGTTCGGTCGTTTCGGCCTCCGGTCTTAGATCGCTGCCGTGCCTGCGCGGCGCTGCGGTCAAGTCCAACCCCAACGCGCGCCGTGCATAGCCTTTCGTGTGCCGCTCGCCTCTCCTCTCCCGGAGCTGCTCCAGTGGTGCGTCCGCACCAAAAGCTGCCACCTGCTGCTCAGCAGTCGTATCGTGCGTCGCGCGCGCCCCGTAGCGTGCATGCGTGATCGAGCCACTCCACCACGTCTCTCCCACGCCACAACGAGAGGGAGCGAGCGCGTCCGTCGCGTCTTGGCTG
This sequence comes from Stipa capillata, assembly GCA_019208055.1. Classification (NCBI taxonomy): domain Eukaryota; kingdom Viridiplantae; phylum Streptophyta; class Magnoliopsida; order Poales; family Poaceae; genus Stipa; species Stipa capillata. The sequence continues at coordinate 162,498 of JAGXJF010005649.1, read as the reverse complement.
GCTGTACCCGTAGACCACGTACTACGGGCACGCCTGCGACGCTGACAGAGTCCGAGTGGGTATCAAGACGGAAAAGAGAAGCAAGCAGGAGAGAGAGAGAGAGAGAGTTGGGGTTGGGACACGCAGCATGCCTGCGCAAATGAGGAATCATAGCTTCTCCCCTCGAAAGGTCGGCATCTTTATCCCATAACAGCAGCAGCCAGAGGTGGCCAAGGTGCAATGCTATGCAACACGATGCACTGAGAGAACCGAGAAGAGAGGAGAGGAGGAACGGCGCGCAAAAGGCGCACACCGAAATTAAAAGTGGGAGCACGACCGAGACCGTCCCGTATCATTGCCATCTACTGCCCCCCTCCTACTCGCCCACGCCACACCACACCACCACCACCTTGCTGCTACTACTACTGCTTCTGCCGATCCAGTGCTGTCTACGGCGCCTCCTCACCCGCGTGCTCCCGAGCCTAGCACGAGCTTGCTTTGCTCATCTCGCTCCCTTCCCCCGCCGTGCCATTATCAGATCATCCCCTGCCTGCCCCTGGCGCTGCTCATTTGCCACTTGTGTGTCACACTTGGGTTGCGACTCTTTATACTCGGGCCCTGCTTCCGTGCCTTCTCTCTCGCCTTCCTTCTTGGAGACGCTGTTGCCACTGTGGCGCTCCCAGGAGGTGCGTTCTTGTTCTTGGTATCGTTGTCTCGCCCTCTCATGTCTGCTTGCTTCTTCTGAAACGATTCTTGGTAGCTAACTTTAGTGTGTAGCTTGTTACTAGTGATTTCTAGCTCTGCTTTTGGAGTTGCCATCCGGCGGCATTGCCGTTCTTGAGACGGATTACATGGGCGCTCTTCGTTTTCTTGTGAAATGCACCTCCTACCTCACCTGGGGAAATGACTAGTACTGGTGATCGTAGACAGGGGACGTTCTTGTTCTCTTGTTTCCCGGCCATGCTTGAGGCCGTTGCGAAGTTGTAGGAGGCGACCGATGCCATGTGGCATTTCGTCGAGCACCTGGCTCGCTAAGATTCTTGGTGCCATTTACTCTTGCGCCTAGCTCTGGCCCTGGTCGGCTTCGAGACATGCGTAGCGTGGCGTGAAAACGCAAAAGCCGCCTGCTTTCTTGGGAAAGGGAGGTGGTTTTAGCCATGGGGACCCAACCCGAGCTCAGCTAGCTCGCTATTCCGAATGCAATTTTTTTTGGGGGACCTTCTTGTTCCACTGCCTTTTGTTACTCTCCCCTTTGCCTGCTCCTCACACACAGATTAGTGATAACCTCTGCTTCTCTTGCAATAGCGTGCAGGCATTCTGACTTACTGAGAATATTTGATCAATGGTTAAGTGTGGCTAAGCTGCTCGCTTAGCAATTGTGAATCGAGCTCGAGCTCGAGCTCTCGTCAGGTTCCTTGGCATATACTTTAGACATAGCAGCCGTTCTTTAGCTTCGTTGCATTTGGATTTCTGGGATGGCGGCCTCACAGGAGAAGCAGCCAAAGTTTGGCGTCTTGAGGAATGCGGCGGCGCTGCTCGACGAAATGCAGCTCCTGGGAGAAACACAGGGTAAGTGTTTCAGGTTCTGCTGCTTCTTGACGCTGAAGTAAGCATAAAATTCGTTGAGTTCCGGCATGATGCGAATGCTTTGTCTGTGCTTCCATTAGGTGCAAAGAAGGTGATCAACTCGGAACTCTGGCACGCGTGCGCCGGGCCGCTGGTATGCTTGCCGCAGCGGGGGAGCCTCGTGTACTATTTCCCCCAGGGGCACAGTGAGCAGGTCCTGAATCCTACTGCATGAACTGTTGGGTTAATTTGGTTAAATTACTTGCCTTGATACATGGAATGCTGAAGTTTTTTCTTTGGTAGGTTGCGGCTACCACTAAAAAGATACCGAATTCTCGCATTCCGAATTACCCAAATCTCCCGTCTCAGTTGCTGTGTCAAGTTCAGAACATCACTATGCATGTAAGTATAAATAGTTCAGATTCAGATGTAGGGGTGGCTCAATGCATTATCCCTGATGAATGCTTGGTTTCTTGCCTTGCACAGGCTGACAAGGACACTGATGAGGTTTATGCACAGATGACTCTTCAACCAGTAAATTCTGTAAGCCTGAAGTCACTGAACTGCATTTTCTTAAATTTTTTTGTAAAATTGGAGCGTGGCTTGAAGATCCAATGTCCTTTCTCAATTATAGGAAAGTGATGTGTTCCCAATTCCGACTCTTGGTACTTACACCAAAAGTAAGCATCCCACAGAATACTTCTGTAAGAATTTGACAGCAAGTGATACCAGTACACATGGTGGTTTCTCAGTGCCACGAAGAGCTGCAGAGAAGTTGTTCCCACAACTGGTATTAGCCTTTTGTCCACATTTTGTTCACTTGGTTGTTCTATGGGAATGTTTCAGCTCATAGGTTGATGTTTTGGACCTACAGGATTACTCAATGCAGCCTCCTAATCAGGAGCTTATTGTTCGAGATTTGCATGATAACATGTGGACATTCCGTCACATTTATCGTGGTAGGGTCAAACACTATTTAACTTGTTTTTGTCTTAATAATGTTACTTGTCTTGTCCCTGTCTTCTAAAATTTTCTTCATTTGCTTTTCCTTGCAGGACAACCAAAGCGACATCTTCTAACAACTGGATGGAGTCTCTTTGCTGGGGCAAAACGGCTTAAAGCAGGGGATTCTGTCTTATTCATCAGGTATGTGGACTTTACTTGCATGATATACTAGTATGTATGTTTGTGATCTCAACCAAATGCATGCACTGTGAATAAATTAAATCTGAAAAGGTTCAGGCTTTTGATGTAAACTCTAAATGTTGCGTGGAGTGAACCATATGGATTATGGAGATAATTCCTGCATTGAATTGCCATCATATTTAGGGGATGCAAAGTTGACTACAGTGACGATCAATCTTGCATTTTTTTCTATGTTATTTAGATGTAATGAAGGATTGCCATGTACATTACTCCGTTACTCATGGTATTTCTAGTATTTGTTTACCTATATAACCAATATTGACATATTCAACTTTCTGAGATTTCAAATGTTCTGCAGCGGTAACGGTAAATTACGTGAAATTGCTGTAGTGACACAGACACCAAAGCTTCACTGAACCAGTCTGAAACTAAATAGATTATAAAATTTGGTCCTATATTTTTTCTGAGAATGAAATGTCCATTCTTGACAGAAGTTATTGATTGCAGGGATGAGAGGTCGCAACTACTTTTGGGTGTTAGGCGCTCCACTCGGCAACAAACGCCATTGTCATCTTCCGTACTGTCCACTGATAGTATGCACATAGGTGTTCTTGCTGCTGCAGCTCATGCAGCATCGAGCAGTAGCTCATTTACTATCTACTACAATCCTAGGTATGGAATTTTATTTACCCTTTGTACATTCCATTTCATATGCTTTTCTTGTGGTATATTTTACATATTCATTCTTGAAATCTCTTCAGGACGAGCCCTTCGCCATTTGTAGTTCCTCTAGCAAGGTTTAATAAGGCCAACTATGTCCAACAGTCGGTTGGCATGAGATTTGCTATGATGTTTGAGACAGAGGAGTCAAGCAAGCGCAGGTTTGTCCACTATTCAGAGCTAAATCCTTCATCATATCCACATAGCATTTTTTTCTGCTTCTGATTTGATGCTCTGCATTCTTCTCCACTGAAGTCAATAATATATGGTTCTGCTTCAAAGTTCAAAATATTTTTTCTGGAAATCGTTCTCACTTGCACCTCTGTAAAAAGTGACCACATCAAGCGGCCTCTAAAATATAGTTCAGAGTGAGTATTAGAAATATAATGTCCCATTTTAAGTTGGAAGGTTCAGCTTCATCTTTCAACGTAGTATATGGTCAGTAAAGGTCTTCTGCACCGTATTCTAAATGAAATTCTTCTGTTTTACAGGTACACTGGCACAATTGTGGGAATTAGTGATTATGATCCCATGCGATGGCCCAACTCCAAATGGCGCAACTTACAGGTGCCTTCCTTATCCCGCAAAAACTCAAATAAACCTGCCTATCATGATGGGGTCATCCATATATACTTCTCTATTACTATCTAATTTTTGTATATACTTTTCGTTACCAGGTTGAATGGGACGAACATGGGTATGGAGAAAGACCTGAGCGAGTAAGCATATGGGATATTGAAACTCCGGAAAACACTCTAGTATTCCCTTCTCCATCAGTGAATTCGAAGCGGCAATGCATTCCTAGTTATGGAGGTACCTCTCTACCATGCTTTAAGTATCTGTAGGATTATGTAGTAAGTTGAATCAATTCTTACTCTCTTTTTTAACTTGTAGTGCCTGGGGTAGAAATTGGATCTGCAAATATGTCATCATTTCCTAGGGCACAAGGAAATCCCTACAGTAACTTGCAGCACATGCCAGCCATTGGATCAGAATTGGCTATGATGCTTCTCAATCAATCTGGCCAAAACCTGGGGAGTCCACTTAGTTGTCATGGATCTTCTTATTCTAGTATTATCCAAAATGTTAAGCAGAACTATATCCCTCCTTCAACGTTTGGTACTTCCACTGGTTCAATAAAGCAGGAAAGTATGCCTGCAAATGAAGCCCAGCAGCAGTTGCATACTCCAAAGATGGAGAGAGGTGATCTGGAAAGCTGTGAAGTTCAGCCTGTGAATGGTTCAATTTCTGCGTCGGAATTAAATGTTACAGTAAGAGAGCCAAGAAACTCAAATTCATACCCAACTGAAAGTATTTCAGAGCAAAACAGCAAGGCTGAGCCTATAGTCAAGAATCGTAGGAGCAAGAAGGGCTTGTCTCGCAAAACCATTTCAGATAATTCTGACCTTTCTTCAGCACCCTCACGGATTTGCGATGATCAACAGCATGGATTAGAAGTAAAACTGGTTCATTGTGACACCGAACAGCTTAACCATGGAAGTAATGAAGGTTCATCTGGTGAACTTACTCAAGGTAATTATGCTGGACAGGTGCAAGCCCAGCAGGTCGAACAACATGGACTTCTGTCACCACCCAAGTTAGAATCATCAAAATCACCTGATGGAGGGAAGTCAGTTAACTCATTTCCCAACCCAGGGTGTTTTCCCCAGTTTTTTGATGGTCTGGATTGGATGATTCAGCCTTCCTATTACCATGACTCAAATGGAATTCAATCAGTTAATGCATCAGAGAACATTCTTAGTTCATCTGCAGATATACCTTCTACAATAAATGGAGATACTATAGAGACCTTTCAGAACTCTTGCCTTTCAGACTGCTTTCCTAACTCCATACAAGACTTCATTGGCAGCCCGGATCTGAATTCACTAACATTTTTGTCACCTGAGATGCAAAATTTGGATGTCCAACACGATGGAAGCAACCTACCGAGCACATCCAACTCAAATGTAAAAATGAGCTTCTCTGAGGATAGTGGAAATCACATGGAATCTATCCAGAGAAGCATGAATAACACCTCATGCTCTCAACCACAGGCTACCGGGGGCTTTGATTCGGGGATGTACTCGAAATTGCCAAGTTTAAAAGAATCTCAAATCCTGGCTCTGCCAGAGATCCGTAACAGTTCCATGGGGACATCATCATGCAGTATGGAAGCGACTGAGTACAGCATCGATCGAAGTGCAAAGCAAATGAAACCACCGGTGCGGACATATACAAAGGTATGCTACAAGACAATTTGATATTGAATGTAAAGGCAACATTCGCTATTTGATATTGAGTGTAACTTAATTTGTTGCTTATGCTGTCTTCTAATCCATGACGAGCAGGTTCAAAAGCTAGGATCAGTCGGAAGATCTATCGACGTTACACGGTATAGAGATTACCATGAGCTGAGGTCGGCCATCGCGTGCATGTTCGGACTCCAGGGGAAACTTGAGCATCCTGCTAGTTCAGATTGGAAGCTTGTATACGTCGACTATGAACATGATGTCCTTCTCGTCGGAGACGATCCATGGGAGTAAGTATGGGCGGCTTTACATTGATTTCCTTTTCCCTTTATGTTCACGGCCACAGTAACTTTCACTCATCCTAGTGCGCTTCTCTGTCTCTTTACAGGGAATTCATCAACTGTGTCCGATGCATCCGGATTTTATCACCTTCAGAAGTACAACAGATGAGTGAGAATGGCATGCATGTCTTGAATGACTGCATCCAAACGGAACAGTAAGGCTACTATTGTTCTGGATGAGGCTGGAAATAAAGCAGTGCAAGAAGCTAGAGTCGTATGCTGAATACAGTGCCTTAGTTAACGGTAGGCTGATTTACTGTCTGACAGTGTCGTTGAGAGAAAAAAGAAGGGTTCATCATTTCCACTGTAAATGTTAGCTGTTGTATTTGGTTTGCCAATTGTAAACTACACTGATATAGATCATGTGTGGTCAGCTTAAACTTTCAGACACTCTTCGTTATGAATGATCTACTCACTCATGCTGCTCTTCGCTAAACTCAGCGATGTCTCAATTGATCTGCCATACAACGGACGTCCAATCGTCAGAGCCTGTTTGGAACTCAGGAATACCGTATGAATTTTGTAGAAAACAGTTTAATTTCTGTGTTGCAAACTCTCATGTATGAAACGGGACCTTAATTTCGATGGATAGATGTACATTCTCTGTCAATTCGTGTGTCGTTTTCAGTAGAAAAAATGCTGCAAAATCAGAATGCCTTTGTTCCCAAAATTGGTCAGGCAGGTCTGGTCCAAGTCTGTTGGGCGCTGCTATATAGCACAGTGACCCACCCAGGTTCGCCTCTCGAGCCTGAAACGGAAACCGAAATCCTAACCCGACCGAACTGTCTCTGTTACCACGACGGCAAGATAGAGACCGAGACCCCCGCCGCCGCCGCCGCCGCCGACGGCGGCGGCGATGGCGACGCCGCCCGGAAGCGGCCGGGCGGCGACGATGCGTCCGGGCCCGCCGACAAGCGCCGCCGCGGGGAGCCCCCCTCCTCCTCCTCCGGCTCCCGCGATCGCCACCACCACCGCCAGAAGCCGCGCTTCCCGGGGGGCAAGGACAGGGAGAAGAAGGAGATGCTCCGCGCCTCGCACATCCTGATCAAGCACGAGGGGTCCCGGCGCAAGGCCTCGTGGAGGGACCCTGACGGCGTCGCCATCTCCGCCACCACCCGCGACGACGCCGCCGACCTCGCCCGCGCCCTCCGGGAGCAGATCGTTGCCGGGGAGCTGAAGTTCGAGGCCGCCGCCGCCGACAACTCCGACTGCAACTCCGCCAAGCGCGGCGGCGACCTCGGTCAGTGCTCCTTGGTCCCCTCCTCCTGGCCAATTTGTTGGTTTGGATGTGCTGTGTGTTCGATTGGCTTCCGGATGAGCGGTTATTTGGGGGGTGTGGCCAATTTATTGGTGTCTATGAGAGGTTAATTGGGGGTAGTGGGTGGAACCTAGTATATCGAATGCTGATCAGAATCAGAAAAACTAGCCCCTTGTGTAGTACATAATCTAGAGATGTGGCAGGCTAGTCGAATACAATCTCACTGGAGTGTTGCATCTGTCAGCTGCACTATAATTCAGACAAGAAACGTCGTACTCCGTAATAGGATAGAGTTATTGTTATGTAGCATCAATTGCGCGGACATTGCGAGAACATCCAATGTTTCCCCTTAAGTCTTTAATTGGATTGCCAGTTTTGTTGGCTTCTTAGTTGACTGGATATAAGGCGCTTTGTTCTCGGTACCCATTTCTGTTGTATTTGAACTGACAATTTAATATCTCTATTAGGGTCATCAAAAATTCCTTGTACCTTTGAACTTTCGGTAATTAATTTTCCAAGAGAAAATTTTAATTAGGTAAGTATTATATTCACTAGAACATACGACGGTTGGGTAACCTACTTGGAATAAGTTACACTGGTTAGTTCCCTAGTTTGCTCGTTCTATAAGTACTGTGTATAATAATTGCTAGATTTCTAGATTTGTTTCTTTGCTCCCTCCGCCTCCTCTCTGTCTCTCTATCTCTTATCTCTCTCTCTCTCTCTCTCTGATTTTTGATCACTTGTAACTATGTGTAAAACCTTGTACACACTTTGCGTACTCTTAGTACCAATGTTCAGGCTGGCCTTTTGGCCTGCCATAGTTGGGTTAAATTCTTTTGCTACGATTTGTACCTGTATGAACCTTGTGCGATGTTGCAGGGACGAAAAGACGTGCGTGGAACACAAGACAATACACTATACAGACATGACGATATGTTATTTTCCAAAAAGAAGAAGCTGAACATGATGGCATGGCTATATATACGTTATATCTCATAGATGTTCTATCCAAAATTACAACATGCTTCTGCAGTACCTTTCTATATAGTGATAATTTCCTAGAGATATTGAATCATCCATTCGGGAACATCCCCAGGACTATTGAGAACTATTATGAGCTCAATTTGTAAATGTGTTTCAATGGTGTTGAAATATTTGCATCACATGGGTCCATAAGGGACTAAAATCATGAAAACAGCACACATCAGCAGATTGTTTTCTTGCTGTTCTAGTATTCGTTCTAGTGATCTTAAACCAAATGCATCTTGCACTGGTAAGAAAGGTTCAAGCATTTCATGTAAACTCTACTTTGCATGGAATGAACCATATGTATGATGGAGATAATTCCTGCATTCAAATGCCATCATATTTAGGGGATACAAAGTTGCTTACAATCTGGTTCTGTCTTGACTTAATTTATGTTATTTGGATGCTGTACTGAAGGAATACCATGTGCATTAGTCCATTACTTATGTTATTTGCATTAGTTCCTTATCTTCTCTTGTACCCATGATGCTTGAATTCATACGTTTTCTTCTATTATTTAAAAATTTCATGATGTAGCGTAACTTTTGCTTTCATGACTTATGGCTGTAGGTCCATTTGAGAGGGGCAAGATGCAAAAGGCTTTTGAAAAAGCAGTTGTTGCTTTGAAAGTAGGGGAGATGAGTGATGTGGTTGATACTGACAGTGGGGTGCATATCATCTTGAGGACTGGTTGATTGCGTTTGTGGAAGCTTTCTCAATCCTATACGCTGGAAACTTTATGCATTCTCTTATGAGATATTTTTACTTCCGTTGTAACTTTGCCAGAGGTAGCTGCTTTGGAATGATGCTCACAGCAAGCTACTATCAGATTGGTTGTATGACAGTATTAGACATTGATGGTGCTTGTGTCATTTCTCATTTGTGTCTCGAATGGGTTGCATTTTTTTGAGAGAAAAATACGTTGGAAACACAGGCATTGAGTGTAATTTCCTCAAGAACACTTGCATCTTCTGTTGTTGTCAGATTTCTTTTCCAGGTAAACGGGTGCTTTATTAGCTAGAAACTGGGTTGCAGTGTCAAGAAGTGCACAATTTGTGTAATACAGCAGGGGTCTTGTCCCAGCCAAACAGCAGAACGAGTATCTTTTCTTCTGGCTAAGTCCATGACCAAACATCACATCCTGGATCAATTGCATGGACGCCTCCGCCTCCTGGGTCTGTTCTGTTGGACAGTGAACAGTGACTGAAACTGGGACTCCGAAAACTGAGCTGAGCCCTGAACACTGACCGAACCCGAGTTGTGCACAGTGATATTCCGAATTTGCCAATTGCGCTAACTGAGAATTCCGCTAATTCTCAGTTTTATTCCGCTAACTAGTCTCTGTCGCAGTCATCTTGTGGCGATTTAGATGCAGAAAGGTAGCAGTACCAACTGAGAAATCAGAATTCTGGTGCCCAGAAACGCATCCTGTATCGATTAATCAAATGATTAGCTGCACATGTGTTTATGCGGGAAACGATGTCCAGCAACTAGCTAGAAGCTACAGCGGGTATACCTGTCCTATGTTCATGATGCAGTCTAAAGCAAAATTTGATCACTTCTTGGGGAAAGAAAGGACCATGGGAATTAGAGAAGAACAAAGATTAAACATACTGACACAAGTACCATAGCTTGTGGTTCCTAATGGATTTACAACGAGATGTACGAAACCAAAACAACGACGCACATATTTTTTCCGTCCGGCCAAAAAGTACATGTATCACGCTCCTCTTCAGCAACGATCTGGGGGACAGAGTAGCCGAACACCCACCCATGCATGAAGGCAGATGTTCATGCGGCGAGACAGACCCACAACGGCGCGCGCTCTCAGCACGCGCGAGCGATGGAGAAAAAAGGGGTTCTTGCGGCGGAGGAGGAAGGCGGAGAGGAGCAGCACGGGAGCCATGGAGAGGCAAAAGACCGCGAAGAAGACGGACGCCTTGAACTCCTCGTACTTCTCCCTGTGCTTGGCAAGCTCCTCGGGGTCTGCCTTCTCCACGATCCGCGCCTCCTCCGCTCGCTCCGGCGTTATCTCCACGATCTGCGTCGTCTCCAGCTGCTGCCTCTCGGAATCGGCCGCCATGATTCCGCCGCTGCCGCAAGGGTTTGTCATGCGCGCTAGAGACGGGGACGGGGCTAGCTTGTGCATGCCTGCTACCTTCCAGGTGTCGTGTCCCTAGTCGATGTCCCTTTCTTAATTGGTCCTACCTTTTTGTTTCTCCAAACAAATCGCTCGCCGCGCGGCGTGGGCACCCGATCGAAAGGGCGGGGCGGGGCGCTGCATTGGCGCCGGGATGGCGCGCTCATCAGTCGCCACCCCATGGGCGCGGGATGGATGTGGTGCTCGGCGGAAGCGCGAATGAGTCAGCGAGCTTGCCGCGGTGGGGGAGAGGGGTTGCGTCTGTTAGGCCCTAGGATCTTACCGTGACCAAATATCAAACACACATACACAAGGTGAACACACACATCCCACTTGTGGAAGAAGAGCACAAGACACAAGAGTTTCTCTGGCTCAACTTCGCCACTTCCTCTACTCACTTTGATTACAGGATGTGAACACAAACCAAACGAGAGACTTAGGCCCTGTTTGGTTCGGCGGTGGCTTCGGCTTTTCCCTTCCAACAGCCACCGCCGAACCAAAGGGGCGGCTTCCGGCCGGCTTCCCCGAACAGCTCTGCCGCGCGTTTGCGTGTAAACAGCGCCACATCCAACAGCCGCAGCCCACCAGCTTCCCGCAATGTGTATGCACTGTGCACTTAACGCACCCGCAACTGCCCTCAGGATTTGCCCTTTCCCCGATCCCCTTCTTCACGATCGGCGGCGGCGGAGCTTCACGACCGGCGGAGAACCGGAGAGGGAGGAGGAGGCGGAGGACCGGCGGAAGGGGAGGAGGAGGCGGAGGACCGGCGGAGGGGGAGGAGGAGGCGGGGAGGCGGAGGACCGGCGGCGGGGACCGACGAGGAGGCGGGGAGGCGAGCTCGGGCGGGGCGGATCTGGAAGGGCGGCCGTGGACGGAGGAGGCCGGCGGGGCGGATCTGGCGGGGACCGAGGAGGCCGGCGGGGAAGAGGAGGCAGGCGGCGCTGGAGCAAGGGGCGGGAACGGCGCGCGCGTGGGGATCGAGCGGCGCCGGCGGCGGAGTGCAGAGGGGCAGAGCAGGCGGCGGAGTGCAGAGGGGCCGAGCAGGCGGTGGGAGCAAGGGGCTCAAGGCGGCGGCGTTGGTCCGGGTGGGGAAATAATGGGGAAGGGGAGAGAGAGAGAGAGAGAGAGATAAATAGAGAGAATTTTTCTTTTTTTAAAATTTTTCTGATTTTTTTCAGATTTTTAAAGGTTTTTGTGATTTTTAATTCACGAAATTATAAAATATACACTCACAATTTCAGGGGCATTTTAGATATTTCCTCGTACAACAGCCAATAGCCACAGCCGAACCAAACACACACGTTCACAGACTCAATAGCCAACAGCCACAGCTACTTTTTCAAACAGCCAGCCAACAGCCGCTTTTGCAACAGCCACAGCTCAACCAAACAGGGCCTTAGGGCCTTTGGTTGGACTGTGGCTGTTGACAAAGCTGTTGTTGGTTGACTGTTTGAAAAAGCTGCTGTGGGTGTGGAAAAGTGACCATATGACTTTTGGTTGATCCAAACCATCTACAATATTTTTTAAAATGAGCACTGAAACTTCAGCACATTGCAAAAAGCTGATAGAAGGTAGCTTTTTCAAACAGCTGGATTTGCACTGCAAATCTCACAGCTACTGTTGGCAAAAGCTGCTGAAAAGCTAGCCGTTTGGTTGGACTGCAGATTTTTTAAGTGAAAAACTGCTGAAAAGCCCAACCAAACACCCCCTTAACACAGGTAATAACTAGCACAACACCCGAACGGTTTAGCATGGGACCTGCAGCATGCAATAACTACACGCATTCGTCCTGGAGTCTGGAGATACTCAAAAGACTGCTAACCAAAGTACCGCATGCACATGCAACGGCAGCAAGCCATGCAACGGCACTAACTAGCTAGCCCTTGATGCACATGCAACGTCCATGCACATGCATACTCAAAACCAACCAAACTGGCGACGCAAACTTGATTTGTAACAAGATTAAACACTAACAGCGTCGCTCGTCGCGCGGGTGCGGGGAGGGATGTCGTGGCACTCCGGTGGTGGGAAGGAATCCAAGTAGCTCGCCGTGGTGCGCGGAGATGATGGGTTGCGCGCTCGTTCGCCGCGTTGGCCTGTGGAGAGGTGGCTCACTAGCTCAGCTCGCCGCGATTAGTGTCCGGAGAAATTCAGTCAGTCCTGGCCTGGCCTGGATCCGGGATCCCCGCGAAGAGGCGGTCGTCCACGTCTGAGCGCCGCGGGAGGGAGAAGGGCGTGTAGGCGAGGCTGCTCGCCGAGCTTCCTCTCTCTCTCCACCACGTGGTTCGGGCGCCGGCGCGCCGCGTGCGTCCACGCTGGTGACTGTCCATGGGCAAGGCTTCGGTGTCGGGCCCAACAACCGTACCCATTCAGTTCGAATCTATACTAGGATTGGTACGGTACATCGCTCTGGCTGAAATTTCCGTGCTGGAATTGCGATTTGTTCTCCTGTGGCCGGCATACCCACAACCCGAGGGCAGGAGAGAACAACCGATGGCCTGTTTTACACGCAGGACATAAAAAGCATAAATGGAAAATCATGGAAATTAGCCGTCGCGTCTTTTGTATTTCTACGCAAACTAAAAACAAAGAAATTATGTAAGACGGGGCTAGGCGTTGATCGGGCGGACGGAGCCCCTGATCTGCCGCTCCCCATACCATCCGAACCTACTTAAGAGACCAATATAGAATGTTCGATCGTTACAACATAAAATTTTTGTATGTACCATTTTTTATTTAAAAGGATTTGAACTGTCGATTAGAAGGGATAAATAGAAAATTAAGAAAAACTAATTTGAAAACTAATTTCTACACAAATATCTCTATAACACTAAACAGTCATAAGTAAAACCTAATATGCTAGTGATTAAAACAAGAAAACAAGTATGAAGAAGTGTAAAGAAACATGGAGACACGAGATTTATTGTGGAACTTTGAACTTTTGGCGATACTCTACGCCTCTATTGAGGAAGGTTGATCCAACGATCGAATCCAGCACCGAATTATGCTCTTTCCTCAACAAGTTTGCCGATGTTAAACTCTCTTACGGTAGCTCTTCACCTTGCAGTAGGTGATATCTAAACGTCACAAAATTCTCAGCTTCTTCATAAACTTGAAGACTCCCCAAGCAACGCCTAATCGTGTAGGAGACACCAACTTCCAAGAGTGATAGTAACTTGGTCTCGACTTGGAGGTGATCATTTGATTGCATGCTCAATGAAAATCCAATCCAAATCCTCAAGATTTCTCCCTCAAAGTTTCTCACGAGAGAGGAGAGCAAGAGTGTAACACGGGATTTGTGACAGAAATGATAGCCTTACCTAGGGGAGGTGGCTTATATAGGCTGCCCTAAAAGGAGAGCACTGGGACAGAGGCTAAGTCTTGATTCGGAGGTTCCGAATGAACTTTCCCTGAAAAGTCCGAACGAAACCAGATCTTCGGTACAAAAGCTTTGTCGTCACTTTGAGTGTACAACTAAACCTCAATCGGAAGCTCTAGACAACATGAAATACTCTGGACAAAGCTAGTGTGTGAACTTCGAATAGCCTAGGTGACCTTCGCGTGGAAGGTCCGGGTAAAAATTATTTCTGGACATAGGCTTTTTCTTCATTCGGAGTGTCTGGATAGATTTCACTTGGAAGATACGAACGAACAATAGGAACTCAATTGGACAAAAACTTTGAAAGGTTCCGGATACTCCGGACGAACTTCACCCAGAGGATCCGAGTCAACACTTAGAGCGCTAGAACTTACTCTCATATACACTCGGACATTCCAGCCTACTGGTTCAGGCATTTCAGATGAACATTTAAGTTTGATGTGAAGAATTTTTCAAAGACTTTTAGAATGAACATTTTTTGAGCACTTAGCAAGCTATCTCCTTCCATGTTGTTGACTAGCTTTCCCCTTTATATAGTGGCGGACCTAGAACAAAACTAACCCGGTGCCCGTGTGTGCTTTGTGCTGGTAGGTGGAGCATGGAATTAGCTGGAGTCAGTGTCCAACAGTTTTAATAGGGGATGTCACGTATTTAAATTTTATAGAGGGTCAAGACAATTCCAAATTTTACTTGGTGTCCAGTGCACCCGGGTGGGCCCTTATAGGGCTGCCCTTACCTTTATAGTACGGTTGTCCTATACTCAATGTGATCATTAGATCATTAAAATGACTAGAAAATATCCTTAAACTTATCGCTCCATGTCGTCTCTTTTTCAATCTTTTTAGGAGTCATCAACGCTTGTTCCAACTTGCTTTGGACTTGATCAACATCTTGATGCACACATTAGTCTTTTAATCTTTTTTGTTTATCATGAAAACTCATTTTAGGGGCCAAGATATACTTTCATTACCTAATCAACATCGTTGAAATATTTCCCCCGCAATTCAAACAAATAAAAGCAAAAAACACTTGTAATATGTGCAACATTTCAAATAAATGCATACAACAAAAGATTATAAGTAAGCAATAAATCCCCATCGAATGTAACATTCTGGAGAAATGACTGCAACATTTGCAACATGGAAGACTACCACATACAACATAAAAAATTAACTTATGCAAAAACACAAAAAAAACATTTCCAACATGTGCGCAATCTATGCAACAAAAATGCAAGAGAACATTCCAACACCTGAGTGTATGTAACAGGAAAAATATATTCGTGCAACATGCAAAAACAGCCTATGCAACATGAAAATCCCCAAACCACCTACCTCTCGCCCTCAACATCCGGGACCACCGTTCTTGCCGGCCTTGGATCACCAACAACGAATTCAGACGTCTCGAGCACCAACGTCGCCAAATCTGGCCGTCCAGGACCCTTCCACTACAGACCACCATCTCCCCCGAGCTTTAGGGCATGGCAAATGGCCACCTTGAGCTCTGACGACACTGCACCATTGGTGGAAGCGAGGCGCATGGTGGAACTATGGCCGTCGACGACGGGGTGGCGTCCAGCAACAACAAGCAGGGGTGAGATGAGGAGCACGGGGGTAGAGCTTGTGAGTGGAAGAGAGAGAGAGAGAAATAGAGGGAAAGGGAAAGAGGTGGAAGATGGAAGGAGGAGCGAGATGCTCTTTGTTTCAGCAAAATGGAGGAGGCCGATCAATTCTTGGATCATTCGGTTGGTATAAGCATTTTCTATTGTATAACATAGCTGTTTGGATCCTCCACATAGATTTTACAGGAGAATATATCTTGATTAAGGAGAGAAGAGGAGAGATACAGAGACATGTTTCTTGGACTACTCGAAGGAATTGAAAAATGAGATTTGAGTGTATGTTTAGAATCATCCAAAAAAATGAAGGAACAGAAGCATTCCTATAGGAATTTTCAGACCCAATTTTACAATCCAAAGGGTTTCATAGAAAATTCTTCTGTAGCATTCTATTTCTATGAAATTTCTACAGCAATCTTAGTTCCAAACGAGCCCGATCAAAAAATTGTTCTCGTGCAAGCCAACCCACTTCTATAGCTTATGTTTGCCCACTAAATGTTGCCCCACGACATAATATGCAAGTCTTGAAATCACTTACTGATTAGTTAATGACTGAGTTCCCAACATATTTTTCTCGGAAAAATAAACTCTCCCAAGGCACAAATGAGAAGGACACAAGCTTCAGCAATAGTTAATCCTGTCGTACAGAAAATCAGACATATAGTAGCTTGTCGTGAGCATCATCCCAAAGCATATGCCTCTCGCTAAGTTACGATGAAGTTTAACCAAAAATAGTACGAGCTCATAAGAGAACGCATCAAGTTCGCATTTTGTATATAGATTGAGAAATCTGCCGGAGAAGGGATCAGCCAGTCCTCGAGATAATGTGCACCTCACTGTCAGTATCAACCACATCACTCATGACTCATCTCCGGTACTGTCAGAGCAACAACTAGCTGCGTTTGGTTGGGTTGTGGCTGTTGTAAAAGCGGCTGTTGGCTGGCTGTTTAGAGAAGTGGCTGTGGCTGTTGGCACATGAGTCTGTGAACGTGCGTGTTTGATTGGGTTGTGGCTGTTGGTTGTTCTATGAGGAAATGTCTGAAATGCTCCTAGAGTTGTGAGAGTGTATATTTTATAATTTTATTAAAAAAAATCATGAAAAACCCTAAAAAATCAGAAAAAATTAGAAAAATTTAAAAACATCAGAAAAATTCAAAAAAATCAGCAAAATTTAGAAAATTCAAAAAATTCCAAAAAAAAATCAAAAAATCAGAAAAATTCAAAAAAATCTGAAAAATTCAAAAAATTCAAAAAAATCAGAAAATTTCAAAAAATCTGAAAAATTCAAAAATATCAAAAAAAATCAGAAAAATAAAAAATTCAGAAAAATCCAAAAAAGGAAAAAAAAATTAAAATCAGAAAAATCCAAAAAAATCATTAAAAAAACCTCTCTCCTCTCTCTCTTCTCTCTCTCAGTTCACTGAGACATATAATTTCAGGTTTTGGTTCAATAAACTGCAAAGAGTGGTTGAATGGTAACAAATCCTTTTGAGTTAATTCTGCTTGTACATGAACTCTACTGTACAAAAATCTTTTAGATTAACTTATTCTGATGATAATCTAAAACAAATGTGCAGACATTCTATTATCCCCAGGACCATCTGATGATAATCTTTCGAGGAGCTCCCCGGAGAACATTTTCAGGGTAGCAGATTGATGCTTCTAACAAAAACCTGCCACTGATTTCTTCCATTTCACAAGGGGTGCTTCAGATGCCATTTTCACTTGCTCTGAGAACCCTGTAGACCAAAAGGTGCTTCAAAAGCAGTTTCTTGCAAATTCTTACAGGCAAGAATACACAATGCATACAAGTATTTACAAGTTTTCCCATAAGTTTCTTGCAAATTGTAACAGACAAGAATACACAATCATACAAGTATTTACAAGTTTTCCCCATGCACTCTTTTCCCCATAAGAACTATATGTACAAAAAGACAACAAATTTAGTTCAGTTAACTTCAGTTTCACAACACCAGACCACAGCTCCATGACGATCTTGACATGTAAAGGGAGTTTAATGAGTCATGTCATGCTCTACTAATGCCCACTTATATTACAAACTTTTATAACATTACAAAATCAGTTTCAGAAAACAATTAATGGGGTGCAAACCAACCCTTGACATGTAAAGGTTTACTGCAGATATCATCTCTCTGAACAGCTCAAAAAAGATTATGGAGCTGAGAACAATCCTTGAAATGTATGCTCCCAATAGAAGTGTACCTGGAATCAGAGTAAGGACAAGGAAATGCATCAGAGGTCAGAAAGTTTATACATGAAAGAGTAAGCAACTTCTGAAACTAATGAGGTGACAAGTTAGTTTTACAGAATGAGGTGAAAGTTCAGAATACCAAAGCAACAATGCTGGCCAATATAAGCAAAGGGAACTAATTCCATTTTTAGAGGGTTATTACTAGTTAATTTTCTCAAAGATTGATGTAATAAATCGCACCCTGATCAGCAGGGTGACCTAACATCTATTAAAATGTGATACCATATCACAAAAGGGATACCATATCAAGTTGTGATTTTTACAGGGTCAAAACTCATATTCGTGGAGTAGAAAAGTAGCAAAGTTCAGTTCAGTTTTCGGGGTTTGATCTTTTCATTACCAACTCATCACAAGTTTGCTCCTGATTTACTCGTCACAATGTCAAGTTCATTCCTCAATGTTCCTCACAATGTCAAGTTTATTTCTTCATCCTCATATGATAATCCCAAGGCAAGTTTTTTCCCAAGAGGAAATTACTCGACAAAAATATAGATTCATACAATACAATACAATAGAATGTATATTGTAGATGTATATGACCAGCAAGAACTGAAATTAATTAACAGAGCATTCATCATGTGATCACCATGGCATGGAGCAAGGCATGGAGCTAGGCGAAGGGAGGAGGCTATTACCGGACGGTGGTGTTGTTGGGGGTGGGCAGCGACGGCGATGGCGACGGCGAGGCCTTGCCCTCGACGAGCTGCTTTCGGATCACGCCGGTGTTGTTGCTCGAGGTGTTTGGTGGCGATGCCTTGCACTCGAAGAGCTGCTTCCGGAGCACGTCATGGAGGCCGTCGAAGAGCCTCTTCTTGACAGAGTCCATGGCAAACTTGAGGCGGTTGAGCAGCTCGGTGGAGTTCTTGTTGTACATGAAGAGGCCATTGTAGAGGTCAAAGCTGTCGGTGGAGGGCGGGGGAGGAGGCGTGCGTCTCTACTGGAGGCGGAGGAGGCGCAAGCCGGTGGTCCAGGCTTCGGTGGAGGGGGCCGTCGTGGACGGCGGAGGGCTGGTGGTCGAGGCCCAACGGGGAGCTCGAGCACCAGACGAGGAGCCCGCTGGCCGGAGGAGGACCACGACCGAGGGGGAGGACCGGCGGATCTGGAGGCGCCGGAAGGGGAGGTTCACGACCGGACGTGGAGGAGGAGGGGGAGGCGGAGGACTGGTAGAGGAGGGCGCTACAGGTTCGTCGCTGTGGAGGGAGAGGTGACGCTACTGCGAGATGGAGAAGGGGATCGGGAGGAGAAGGGCATTTGCCCGTAAATTTGTTCCAAACCTATAGGGCAAAATGCACAGGACATAAGGGACCACTGCGGGAAGCTGCTCCCGGCCGGCTTCCCGCAGTGGCCCAATTTCTACCCATAAGCCAAACATGCTATTGCAGAAAGCTGCCCAGAAGCTGGGTCTTTGGTTGGGTTGGGTCTTTTCCCAATGGAAAGCCCCTAGAAGCCCAACCAAACACTGCCTAACTGTCTTTTTCAAAAGCCTTTGGCATCTTGCCCCTCTCAAATGTACCTGCGGCCATATATCATGAAAGCACAAGTTAATTTTGATAGATGAAGTTTCAAATACAACAAAAATGTATGAAATGAAGCATTATCGCGTAGAAGATAATTTCTTGTAGACATGTAATTTTGGCTATACAACCTCTAAATCTAACATCAATTCGTGCTTTAGGATTCATATATTTTTACCATCTTCACTATAACACACCCTCATTTCACACCTTAATAATCTAATTCTATAGTGCCGCTATGTATAAGATATGATCAATACAGTCTATTAATTGTTAATTCATTTTCAATGCTTAGTATGCATAAGAATAGATTAGTATAATCTAAATATAGATTGTTTTATCGCGAAAAGTACAGTGTTGTATAGTATATAAACATAAAATATATGAATCTCAAAATATAAACTAGTCGTGGAAGGAGGGGAGTTCAATGTCCACCGAGATAGAAAATCCACACTCATTAGCTTTATCGTTGTATACTCCAGGTTAGCAAATCCTTCTCATTGGAAATGTTTAGCAAGGAATAAAATAGCATCTCACATCCCTCGTTGACTGCTAGGTCACACAAATAGAAAATGAAGGCAGAGAGAGATATGAAGCAATTCAGGGCTGTTTGGTTGAGCTGTGGCTGTTGACTGGCTATCTGGAAAAGCTGCTGTGGCTGTGGGAAAGTGAATATATAGCTTTTGGTTGATCCAAACCATCTACAATATTTTAGAAAATAAATACATGAGGTTTAGCACATTACAAAAAGCTGACAGAAGGTAGCTTTTTCAGGCCCTGTTTGTTTGGGCTTTTTCTGGCTTCTGGACTTTGGCTTCGAAGCCAGAAAAGCACCTATTTAGGTGCTTTTGGCTTTTGGCTTCGAAAAGCCTGAAACAACAGGGCCTCAAACAGTTGAATTTACACTGTAAAGTCTACAGCTATCGTTGGTAAAAACTGCTGAAAAGCTGACTATTTAATTGAGCTTTAACTTTTTCTGATAGAAAGCTGTTGAAAAACTCAATCAAATATCCCTCAATTTGACAAGGAATATATAAATTTGTGCTGTTCCAAACGGGCACAGAAATACAGTAGTAGTAGTACCAAGCCACGTACACGCGTCAACCGTCGTGCTTTCAAATATCTCACGTCCACGGCTCGCCGCCCCCTCCAACTCTCCAACCAACTCCAGATCACCAAATTTTGAGTTACCGCATCGAGCAATCCACCCCGCGATCTGTCCCCGCTTGCCGCCACGCGCCGCCTCCTCCTCTCTCCGCCCCCTCGGATCCCCAAGAGTCTCGTCTCCCACGTTTCCATCACCCCTTCTCCTCTGCCCCGATCCCCACTCCACCACCACCACCGCTACAGCAGCCGCAGCGACCACAGCTCACCAGCCATGGGCGCGTCCTCGTCCACCGGCAACCCCGCCTCCGGGGAGGCGCACGAGCTGCGGGAGCAGGAGGCCCTCGCCTCCGCCTCCCTCGCCCTCCCGCTCCTCCGCGCCGTCTTCTCCCGCTCCCCCAAGGAGCTGGCGGAGACGCTCTCCCTGCCGCCCGCCGCCTTCCGATCCGGCTCCCCGCCCGACCCGCCGCCGCCGCCGCACTTCCACGACCTCCTCGCTCGCCTCGGCCCCACCATCGCCTCCCTCTTCTTCGACCGCGGTGCCGCGGAGGACGAGGACGCGAGGTGGGTCGGGTTCCTCAGGGGATTCAACACCTGCTGCGCTCGCGCCCGTGCCTCGCTGCCGGTGGCGCTGCTCCTCCGCGTGTACGCCGCGGCCTGCGACGGCGCGGGGTCCCCCTGCGGAGTGCAGTTCCACCCGGATGAGGACGGCGGGGAGGAAGGGGGGAAGGTCGTGGGGGAGCTTGCGCCAGGGGAGATCGCCGTGTTGCTCTGGATGTGCTGGGTCATGGCGTGGAGTCGTTCGGCTCCGAGGGTTTCGGGTGAGGAAGGGGGGAAGGGGGAACCAGTGCTGCTCCCTGACGTGACGCACCTGGTGCTGTCGGCGCTCGTGTCAGCCGGCGCCGTCGCGGATGATGCGGGCGTTTGGGGCTGGGAGGTTTCAGGTGCCGGGAAGGGGGTGAAGGTGCAGGAGTTCACATCGTGGGTGATTTCCACTGTTCCCGGGCTTGGCAACTGCCTCTCGCGGTATGTGCAGGACAGGTTCCGGTCGTGCGTGGCTGATCCAGTGAAGGTAATCTACTTATATTGCAGAGTTAGTTGCTATTGTGAAAAATTGAACAACTTGTTTAGCATCAACTGTGGTATTTGATGCGACATCGCCATAGTTTAGTTAGTGCATAGAATTAGAACATAGATGTGTGCAAATTCACTGTGCGACTTCCACATGTTTTTCTTTGGTTATTCCAATTCTGCAAGTTAGTTCTGAACTGCTTAGATTCTAAATGATTGCTTGGAATCAGACCTTTCTTCTTTATACTTGATGGTTCAGTAGTCACTAAAGAATTCTGATACGAAGATGTCCAGACACAGATGCTAGAGTATAAATGTGTATGAATGATAACTACTTAAACTAGCTCCCGTGCTTCTGAGGAGGCTGGGGTTTCCCTTTACTTTAACAAAGAACTATTAATTGCTCCACGAAATTATTGTTTGCACTAGGTTTCAGTAGTGTCGAACTATCAGTGAGTTCACAACAATCACTGTTGTGCTGCAACAATGAAGCTTTATTTCTTCTGTCCATTTTCTTAGAGGAGTCATCTCTATGATTTTGTAATGATGAAGCTGCTACTCAATGTGATCTCTCATCTAACTAGAGTTGTTCCCACAAGCAGGAGAACTCTGTTTCAACTGGTAACATGACTTTTGATACTTCTGATGTGTATCTATTAACACGTGGGAGGGCATGGGCAATCTCTCTCAGCCTCAGAAACACGTTGAGTGAAAAGTTTTTGTCAGCATCTGTCATTGGAATGGACAAAGAAGGCCTTCTTTATCGGTAACTTCTTTCTCCGATGAAATTTATTCTCGTGATTATCTTTGTAAGCTAGTTTTCTTGTCCAAGATTGCAAATTGTAATTGATATTAGGTCTTTTTTTAAATCATATTATTATTTATGACGCTACATTATATTTTAATAAGTATTAACCTTGACCTAGTACATGTATGTAGGTCATCAGTTAATGGAAAAGGCTTGAGCCGGTTTTGGTCTTCTGTTGAGGGGTATAAAGGACCAGCGCTAATTCTACTTTCAGCATTCTCTAATGCTGGTGGCGAGAATGTTGATGCCGGTCGAAGATGGGGAATTGGTGTATTAACTGAGGAGGGGTTTGAGAACAAAGACACTTTCTATGGCAGCTCTGCGTTCCTGTGCGCCACACATCCAATATTCCGCATGCTTTTGCCATCTGGTATGACTTGTGCTACTTATTTCCTTTTTGCCACATCTGATAGTACCTTACAGTTTGTCTAATCTAGCAGGTACGGAGAAGAACTTCATGTATTGCCACCTACATACTCAGCTAAGGACGTATGAGGCAAAGCCAAAGCCTCTTGGCTTAGCATTTGGCGGAACAATTGGAAATGAGAGGATCTTTCTAGATGAAGACTTCTCTAAAGTTACAGTTCGCCATCATGCTGTTGACAAGACTTACCAACATGGTCCTCTTATTCCCAATCAGGTTAAATTTCGCATTTACTGGTTCTCACTAAATATTTTGACAGGATTGCTATATACATCTTATGTGTAATCCAAAAAGTCCAGAAAGTAAGTGTTAGGGCTAGTTTGTTGTTGCTGTCTTATCTTGTTAGTTAAGGAATCTTCATTTCTGTTTTGGCTCTGAAATAGAGGTTGTTTGATTAGTTAGTTTATGTATCTGAAAGTAGCAAAACAGAAGTGGATAGTAGCAAAGCAGAAGTGCTTTAAAAAAGTCAACGGTAGTGCCAAATGAAGCCACAGGGGTAAATGGACAATCTCCAGCTGAATGGTGCTTCTACACTCTTTAAAAAATAACACAAATCATAAACCACACCCTGTTAGTAATTGGTAGAAATAAGCCACCCAGTTGCCATGGACAATCTCCAGCTGAATGGTGCTTCTGCACTCCTTAAAAAATAATACAAATCATAAACCACACCCTGTTAGTAATTGGTAGAAATAAGCCACTCATTTGCCATGTAACTTGCTTTATAGTTTATGAAGGTCTCATTTTGGTAGCACAAGAGCACTTTCTCTCACTAGCCAAATCTGGAAGCTATGGTAGCATCACTATGTAGCCTCAAATAAATCATCCATGAGCCTGGCCTTCAATCCAAAATGCTACCAAAAGCAGATTATGATATTGCTCAATTTCTTGTGATGTAGGGTTATTTATCTGTTGAGTCTTCCATACTCGATGTTGAAGTATGGGGACTTGGTGGACAAACAACAAAGCAGCAACAGGATGTGTACAAGAAGAGGGAGGATATTTTCTCGGGGCAGCGAAGAAAGGTGCTACTCTGACCAAACTCTGTCCCTTCTCTACAACTAGCTAAATGCACGTGGGTTCCTACGGAATAAAAAAAATGTATTGTATGAGTTGTTTAAACGCTTGAGCCGTTATATTCCCCAACCTTGTGCTAATAACAATTATCTCAAAATGTACATCAATCAAATCAATTATAATCAAAAGATCGTGATACATATATCTACCACATAGAATAGATGACAATTACGGTAGTTTCTTGGCGATTTAAGTAGTCCCGGTGGGGTGAACGGACGACCATTAACTCAGATATTTATAAGAGTAAAGATGTATGCCACTGTTAAAATGTCTGTAACTGTCCATAACCTTTCATGCGTTTTCTTTCAGATTGATCTCGCAGCGTTTGGCAACTGGGAAGACTCTCCAGAGAAAATGATGATGGACATGGTCTCTGACCCAAACAAGGTTCAACGGGAAGAACGTTGATTTAGTTTCACGGCAAACTCATTTGACAATGTTCAGCAGCTGCCCATACAGAAGTGGATATGCAAATGGACAATATGGAAACTCCATGTCCTTTAGAGATATATAGAGGTCGGTACACGTATTTGCCCATTGATGATAAGGCATTTGGCTGGGTGACTATTTCAATTGAGAAGAGGCTTGTACAGAACATCATTTCTATAATAGCATTGAGTTTCTTTCTCCATCTTCTCTTTGTTTTATGGGAAGCAAGAGCAAACGGTTGTATATTTGTATTGTAAATTAGACTTGTGATGTGTACCAGATTGTTATATACATGATTAATTATTATATACATCTCTTACATCTACATGAAAATTCCCAGCTCCCTTGGATGTCTAACGGTGTCCATTTTTGCTTGACAGATTCATGCTGCTGTGTGGCTATCACAGACTTTCATTGGGTATGTGGTGAAACTGTACTACATTTTTCTCAGGGGAAACTTCTATTACATTCGGTCTAGATTCTCCAACAGAAGTGTTCGATAGGAAATGACCTAGAAAAAGAAGGATACTGGGTATTAAGGGCATTCCTTGACAGAGGATTCAATTGCCACACATCTGATTCTGTGCAGCTCAGTGGCAGCATTTGTTATGTTCATTCTCTCAGATGGGGTATCCTTTGAGCACAAGATGCCGATTCTTATAACAGAAGCTAAGCAAGCCAGTACGTTGTCCAACCTTGCATCATTATCATATGGCTGCACCTGTAACAGAGCCAGGTCCATGATTTCCGATATCCTGTCAGGAAATGCCATCTCAGCAAACAAGTGCAGACTCAGCCCTTCTCTGAACGTATCATCAGTCGGTGCTCTCACTGTGAACATCTCTAGGAGACTAATCCCAAAACTCAGCAACCGATACTTGCCCCACTGATCCATATTCTACCAGAAAGATTGCACGGCGGTAATTTCTTACTAATAAGATACAAAAGGGGTACACATCCAAGGTGGTTCAGTTTATTAAATGAGAATACTGGAACTGCCTGGAGCAACATACCCTATAGTTCCTCTTATCCCAATAGAGCTCTCAGAATAAATCATGGATTAGTCCATGGACTCACCAACCAGCTTTGAAAGCCCAGAGTCGGCAACATAAGCAGTCCAGTCACTGCCAAGGAGGATGTTGCTAGGCTTCAAATCACAGTGCATTACTGATGGCCGATTATTATTGTGAAGATAGTCTAGCGCATCTGCAACATCAACCACTATGTTCAACATGTGAACAGTACTCAACTTGTGCCACTGCTCATCTGTTCTTGAATGCAACCATCTGTCAAGGCTGAAGTTAGGCATGAACTCGAACACAAGAGCTCGGAAGTCATTGCCTCTGGAGTCAGTGCTAGAGCAGCAGGTGATAATGGTTATCAAATTCCTATGTTTAACTCGTCTGAGAGCCATACATTCTGCAAAGAAACTTCTGGAAGAACCAGTTAGGTGAAGAGCGAACACTTTCACAACTACAGCACCATCAATGACAGATGGAAGAGACAGCTTTCCTTTATATGCGGAACCATATTTTCCGGCACCTATCAGATTGGCAGGTGCAAAGCCATCTGTAGCTTGAAACAGCTCAAGGTATGAAACTCTGGGATACTTGTCATCCAACACATGGAGGTCAGCAATTTTCATCCTGTCCACTCTTGTTTTCCGCTTGAACAGAAAGATTGCAGACAGGAACAGACATAAGCATATAGTAATGCCAGCAACTGGAAGCAGAATACTAAGCAGCAATTGTTGTCTCTGCTTACGTGGCTTTACCTGACATGGAAGCAATTTCAGCTCTGGAATGCCACCACAAAGCCCATTGTTACTAACTATTGAGAATCCACTCATGTTAGCGAACACGCCGTTCGAAGGCACCTCACCATCCAGATGGTTAAGGGAGAGGTCTAGTTCAATCAAAGCACTTGATTTCTGAAAAAGTTGTAGAATGCCCCCAGACAGGTTATTTTGTGCTAGATATAGCTGCTGCAACCCTCCCTTTGGTTTTGGTCAACCCTCCTGGGATACTGCCCAGACAGAGCATTCCTCGTGAGATTTAGTCTGCTAGGCCTCTCAAATTACCAAGAGATGGGGGGATACTCCCCGTGAAGGAACTGTCATCCAAAGCTAGCTACACTAAGCTTGCACAATCGCCTAGTGTACCTGGTATTTCTCCTGACAAGTTGTTTATTGACAGATCCAAACTTGCAATATTTGTCAGCTTTCCAACTTGTGGAGGAAGAACACCTGACAAATAGTTACCGGGCAGAGATAGAAATTTTGTCAGTGAAGGAAGCTTAAAGACCTCATCAGGGATAACCCCAGTAAGTAGATTAGAGGATAAGTCCAAGTTAGGTAACTTGTGCAAGTTCCCAAGGCTTTTAGGAATGGGGCCGTCAATTCTATTGTTCGACAAGGAAAAGTTTTGCAGCACTGTGAGGTTGCCATATGTCCTGAGAGGTCGTTCTATTCCAGCAACAATGTTTGTAGGTTCGTAGGTCTTCCAATCTTCTCTGGAATAGGACCATGCAGATTGTTTTCCCATAGCTCTAGGTCACCAAGGTTGATGAGGTTTCCGACACCTGGAGGGGATTTTTCCAGTGATTCTGTTTCCTGCCATGCTTAGCCACAGGATCTGCCTTGAGAAGTTAGCTACATAACTTGGAAGTACTCCCCCTAGGGTGTTACTGTCGAGATCTAGCAATTGTAGACGGGTGCAGTTCGTGAAAAATTTCAGGAACTCCCAACCCTCAGCGTCATCAGCTCGCAGCCTGTTGCCACCCAAGTCAACAGGAAAAGGATAGGCTGTTGCGGGCAAGACTTAGAAGTTGGATCCTCCCGGATAGGTAATTGTTACCCAAATGTAGTTCTTCGAGGATTGGTAGGTTGGTGCCTGCATCAAGTGGTAGGCTGCCTTGCAGTTTGTTGGATCCGAAACCGAAATACTGAAGAGATGATATGTTGAAGAACAGTGGTGAAATTGTGCCTGAGAGATTGTTCCTAGCCACTTGGATGAACTGGAGACGGGCAAGGCGGGAAAGGCCCTCAGGGATGGTCCCCTCCAGATTGTTTACATAGAGAGATAGTCTCGCAAGCGAGGAGAGGTTATCAACTGATGGCGGGATACCTGCTGCTACATTGTTAGTGGTGAGGTAGAAGAGTTGCAATCGAGAGAGTGACCCAAGAGCAGCAGGAATTTTCCCCTGTAGTTGGTTTTTAGCCAGCGTCATGATCACAAGGTTGAAACAGTTGCAGAGTTCCTGAGGAATCTCACCATGGATGGAGTTGTTCGCTAATTGAAGTTGACGCAGGCGACTTAGCTGGCCGATTGTATGTGGTATCTCCCCGTATAGCATATTGGAACTAACTGAAGCGTCCGGAGACAAGTGAGGTTACCGATCACAGCAGAAATGCTGCCTGCGAGGCCTCTGGAGAGCAGATGCAGAGACAGCACCCTGCCCGGGTGCCGGCGGCTGCATGTGACGCCGGGCCACCGGCAGAAGTCTGCGTTTGTGCTGTTCCACGAGCCCAGCGAGCCTGAGTGATCAGACAGGCCCTCCTTGAACGCCAGCAGCGCTTCTCGGTCACCGGATTCGCCATTGAGCGAGGAAGAAGACGCCTGCAAGAATCCCGAGAGGAGCAACAGCGGGCGCACATACATGGTTTCTGGTGCGCGCAGCAAACAATCAGGTTTCCTTTCGGGGGAGCGGATAGGAACGGAATGGTCGTTCTCTGCGGCGCGAGGGTAAGGAACTGCTTTGTGCTTTATGAAGGTTGGCCGGTGGTGCCCGAAAGTACGTAGAGAAAGGGAAAGAGTAAATTGCATCGGATCCTGAACTTACAAGCTGGAGTAGATGGGTTCATTTGGGGGGGGATCACTTGTGTGCTATTCCATGCAATCTAACTAACAAACAATTAAAAAATTGTGACAGAAAATATAGATGTACATCATGGTTTGCTAGCTGTGTTCAGATTCATTCCATGTTTAAGTATATGCATTGGATGTCACTTCATGTTTTCTTAGATGATGTACGAGAAAATTTTCCAATCTTTATACAGTCTTAGTTTATTACTAAGTCATAGTCCGTAGAAAAACGAAAATAAAAAGAAAGTAACAGGCTACATAGCACTGAAATCTTAAAAATTACATAAACTATTACTAGGCATAAGCAAATAAGCTACACAAAATTGACAACTTAAGTATTGCATAGCCTATTACTAGATAGCCACTTATATTAAGACATAAACTTCCTAACAATAGCTTATCACTAGAGTTTTTTTGCCTCTAGATCCTGAATACGAGTCCCTCTTGATCTGTTGGTCGGCTTAAGATGCTCCATCTAGCGAGGCAATCCTCTTTTTTTTTATTGGTACTTTGTCAGAAAAATTTAGACATACAATAATTAAATCACTTGCGCACTTTCTTAAGAACTTTAAAAGAGTAACAAGATCGTCGGCGTACTACTCAACAACGAGTTAAGAAGGACCAAACAGCCCCCCCAAAACTTATACCGACCCTTCCAACTGCCCGCTGAGATTCTTTTCAATCTGATCTTGGGTACCCTTCTACTTTACTAGCGAAGTACCCGTGTGTTGCTACGAATAAACAAATTAGTTGCACTTCATGCCACGTCCTCAGTTTTGTTTAAGTCTTGGTTGAGTTTCGGCTCAGGTATAATTGGGAGTTATTTGCGAGGAGTAGCATCTTGGGTGAATTTGAATTTATGAATTTAGAGTCGGTGGATGAGGAGGACATCTATTGAGGTTTTGACATCTATATATAGGTTTTGCCAAAATTTTGAGATGGTCCCACAGTATGGAGGGAAAAAAAATATATAGACCATTGACACTTATTGATATCTTTATAGGAGTAAAGATGTATTTTTTAATCCGATTTATACGGGCTCTTTGTCCTGGGCTTAGGTCTAAAGCCTCTGTTGCCCTATGCCCGCCTCCGCTCTACCATAGGGATCGGCAGGCACATCGCCGGCCCCGGACGGTGGCAGCGACGCGGTTCAAGGTGAGCCCGCCCGAGGAAGGCGCGCACCGGCACGAAAGAGCGTGGCCACGAAGCAAGGAATTCGAAGGCTCTCCAGCACTTTGAGCCTTTGCTCCTCCCGAAAAGAAAACAGATGGTTCGTTGCTGCACCGCACTGCTGCTAGGCTCCTGTGGAACGCACGTACGCACCAGAACAGCGTAGGCGCAGGTGCCGCACGCGTACGTAACGTACACCACCCTAGTCCTGCATGTGTGACACCTGGCTTGTTCGGTATGGCATCGGCTACTATAGAAAATCTACAGATAAACTTTGCGTATTAACTCGCCAAGCACGTATACCTACACCGCGGAAATCAAGCTAGTATTTTTTTTTAATGAGAAACATAAGCACTCTGTCAACTTTTCAAATAGGAAAAAAAAATACAGTCGCTCAGAAAAAATGAAACCAATACTGATTTTATATATATATAAAATAGAAAACTAGTATTTTCTAGTTCAGTTTCCGCAGGATTCAGGAAAAAATCTCTGTGTTCTAAATGGAGCTTTAAAGTCGCCAAAATTTGGTTGCGTTTAGGTGTGACCGGTCTTGAAATATTTTCTGCAACCAATTTATTTAAGAATTTATCCTTATTGAGATCATAATTATTTTTAGAAATTTTACACATTTATCATTAGTGTAACTTTGAGTTCTAATTTTGCCCTTGCTATTTCACACCTTACACGTTTGCCATTACAATGTTCCTCGTTACTTGCTTTTGCCATTGCCGTCAGTTATCTCCTGGTTAGAGCAGTTAGCAGCGTGAAATATCTAAAATACCCTTTGGTACATATGTCAGCTGGATCCTCTCTCTGTCACTGATGTCCATAGCCAACATGCCATATCCTCCCACACGACACGAGCAGTTCATCAGAATCCACTCATAAGATAGTTTATTGATGACGCATTCACAAGATAATTGCCATCACAACCTTAACTAAATCGGAAATAGGAAGCAAAAGACAAAACATCCAGATTCCAGATGGGCACCGTCGGCAGCGCACGGAGCTATAGCTCCTGCACCATCGTGGGCAGGTTGATCGACTTCGACGGCGTGCACTCTCGCCATCCCACTTTTCTCCACATATTCGGCACACCAAATCTCGAGCTCCCCTCGCCATGAAGCCCTCTCTTCTCAACCGATCTGGCCCAATCTCGAGCTCCCATCTCCATGGAGCGCCGAGTCCCCTCGCCTTGGATCCCTCGCCACGTTCTTCTTCAAGGTCAGCCCCACCCTCTTGTGGCCGCCATCTCCTATGGCCGCGCTCGCCCTACCGGCGCGCGTCAACACCTGAGCAGCGTCTAGAGCTAGAGGCCAGGAGCAGCACCCCTCCTCCCTAGCCCTAGATCGACGCCGAGCGCCCCACAACGGCGGCACCGGAGATGGGCGAGGAGTTCATCTCATCCCTGACGCCATGCCAAAGGCGGGTTCGCAGTGAGGAAACGTGCGAGGGAATGGGCAGCATGAGAGGGGCTGGCGGCCGCGAAGGAGCACGCAAGTGAGCTCCCCGTCCAAGCCGGCGGCGCCTATGCCTCGTCTGCTTGCCGTGGACACGGCGCTCGCGGAACGCGCCGTTGTGCCTCATCTGCTCGTCCTCCGCGATAGATCTAGAGGGGGACGAGCAGTGGAGGGGCGGCGGATGGGAAGGTGCACGGTGCGGCTGGCTCTGGGAGAGAGAGGGAGGGGCATGGGGGAGAGGGAGCTCAGGAATGAAGATGAAGAGGAAGAAAAGAGAGTTTGAGGAGAGGGGTAATATTGCCCTTCTTTTGTAAAAATATGACTTGTGGGCCTGGTCGAAGGGGGTTAACGGACATTGGCTAGCTCTAACCGGCCATCAGTGGCGAAACTGAGTAACTGAGATAGTTTCAGCGGCAAATGTGTAAGGTGACAAAAACCAAGCGCAGAAGCTGAATTCCCGTTGTCACTAGTTGTATACACGTAAAATTCCCTCTCTTCTTTTTTAAACCCACATTTACCTAACTTTAGCAAAACAATCAATTTCGAGACAAAATTTTGGCAAACATCGGTAGACAAATTTGGAAATGGATCAAATAAGTACACACAAAAGTTACTAATTGCATCTACAAAAGCTTGATAGTAACTGACTTTTTATCGTGTCATGTAAAATAATTACTGGTATAAAAAAGAGAAGAAGAAATAGAATAAAACCAACTCATTGTAAAGAGTCAGACTCTACAAAAAGAAAATAAACTCTAAAGCCTACTTCATTATCTTTATATGATGTTACATTTAATGTTAATTCTTTGTTTAGAGTCTACTTAAGAGAAAACACACTGTATGAATTACTTTTAATATCGCTTCTAAATGAGACATGAGCAACAAAAAACTAGTCCAACTATCCAGCTGAACTGGATTAAGAGCTTTAGCTATTCCCTCTATTTCAAAATATAAGTGTTTCTTAATTTTATAAGATTTTTGATATGTAACTTTAATCATTATTTTTAAATAAGTATCTATAAAATATACTCCCTCTATTCCTAAAAGAAAGGCGTATAACTTTTCACCACAAATTCCAGAAAGGAGGGCGCACGATCAGATTTGAAGAAGATCTCCCGAAATTACCCCTCTAAACTGCACCCCTCGTCCGTGGTAATCACATCTCTACATGCAATTAATGGTGCAAGCATGCGAGCTCTCCTTTACGACGCGTGTGCATGCGATATACTACCATCCCTCCTGAGGATTAATTAGGGGTAACATGAAAAAAAATACAATAGCTTGGCCTCGCCTTGGTCTTAGCAACGCAAGTTGTGCGCCCTGCTTTTAGGAAAGGAGAGAGTATATTATAAAATAAATTTTAAAAATAAATCTAATGATATTTTTTTTATATCTAATTAATTTAAATTTTAAATTAATAATTAAAGATAAATAAGTTTGACGGCTAAAGAATTTCGATTTTGACGCGGACCAGAGCTCCACCTCAACATTGATCAGTCACTTCTCTGTACGTGACCTTCTTTTTCTTCTTTTTGTGTCTTGTGCATGACATGCAATGATGGATCCGGAATTCTTGATCCCTTCCTGGCACGTTGCCGTGTGCTGGTGCGCGGAATCTGAATGACTGGATCCTGTAGAAACCGAAGAAAGCTGCTGCGACCATAATACATGCCGCAGTACGTACTGTTCCAAGGAAAGGAAAACGTTACCTTGTCGATCGATGACCATGATTGGCAGAAGGAACACATGCACATTTACTCATGCATACGATCGATGGAGGTGACAAGACGGTACGAGATCCATGGAGAATTGGAGATAGCCTGCCTGCCGGCTGCGCAGCTAGCAAAAGTACGTAGCCTGCAGGCTGCAGCTGCAGCCACTGGGCGGTGAACTGTTCATCTCGCAAACTTTGGTGCGACCATTAATAAATTTTTGGGATCGGAAAAATATTACTACTTAGTAGTATGCGTGTTCAGTCCATCGATCGATCGATCAATCGTCCATCTCGATCGAGCGGGTCCGAAAATCTCAGGTCTCAGCTGCATGCATGCCCGACCATGATTTGTCCACACGGCTGCAATGCCATCCTCCTGCCGACAACTTCAATTTAGCAGCTGCCCCCATGCACATCCCTGCGTGCGTGCCTCTTTTTCTGCATCATACGTGCATCAAATTGTTATATGTTGTGGTAATTTATTGAGGGTTTGAAGCAGAAATACGTAGAATAGCCGTGTATAATTTAATTAGAAAAGGTACTTGCTTAATTTCATGGGCGGACAGCACGGGCGGTACCGCCATCCCAAATTTGGAGAATTTTTCTTGGGATTAGGGACGTACGTGTGAATATAGAACACACTATAAAATTTAAATCATTTAAGATATGAAAAACAACAAAGACATCCGTTCTTCCTTTGAGGATTAGATTATGTGTGTGCGGGGTCGATATGCATGCTAATCCGCACCAAAAAAAATATTGCTTGCATAGACTAGCATCACTACTACTATAGTAAGGCAGTTGCTAGCTCATGTACAAGCGCCAGTATGAATGAATCTGCAATACTGCAAGCATCGCCTGCAATCCCGTGAATCCTTTTTCAGATTACGCTGAAACGTGAATCGAGAGGCCTAGCTTACCTAGCAGCAGTTGCAGGCTAGCGGATTAAAAAGCAGATAAGAAATGAAATGACATTCATGCAGTAAACAAATGTATGGACAGATCGTCGTAGTCTGAAAATTACAGGCTAGCAGTAATAGGGGATTGGCTGTTGCTTGCCTACGTTTTTCCAGTGTAACCTCGGGAACGCACGCACGTATATATGCGTGCGTATGCGTGGGCGTCTTCGCCATGATTGGCTCGCTGAATACAAACACGAACTTCTAGCTAGCGTTAGTGTGTGCAGCTGATTTTGATGGGTGCTTTTCGCCGCCTGTCTGTGGAGTTCATCGTTTCAACGCCCTAGCTCCTGTCTGTGGAGTTCATCGTTTCAACACCCTAGCTTCTTCATGCACGAGCATACCAAAAAGGTGGTGGAGGACTTTTGAGTTTGATTGGTTTCGGAGTGTTTGGATTGACCGTGCTAAGTAGTGATACTGAGATGTATCGCACGTTGCTAGGCTCGTTTTGTTTTCCTCGTAACCACAGTTTTGACTTGCCACATGATATTAGCAATGAAAAATCAACATATTTTTCCTAACTTCGCTACACTAGTGGCGGGTGTTTTTGTTGTCTGAACTTAGTTATGACAAGGTCAATTTTGCCACACTATCCATCTCGTTCGCTGTTTTTTTTCTCTTTTGGAAAATAACACTTTGCGTAAGCTTGGTTTTAGCAAAGTTGGTATGAGAAAACAGGCTCTTCATAAATTAAAGAGAATAACTAGTGATTACTTTAGTGTTATCCACAAACTATTCCATTAAATGTGATGTTGTGCATCTTTTCTAATTTCATGTTGATCTGCAAGTCTCAAATCTAATTATGCTCAAAGTACGCTGTGATCGATTTTCTTACATATAAATTCCTGGGTATACAATCTATGTCAAGGCCGGGCCGTTGTCTTGTAAAATTACTTAAATTTGATGCATCTTATTGCAGTGATTTAATTTTTTAGCTGTTATGAGTGATCATAATATTTTATATTATTTCAATTGCATCATCTCGTCGAGTAGTGTCTTTCTTGAAACCTGGAGCCAGGACAATTTTTGGTGCCTCGACGAACACCATTTATCCGAGAATCCTTCGTCTTAATTCAACCGTACTGGCGGCTATAGGAGCAGAAAAGAAGTCCAATGGCAGCTCGCCGGTGTGCCAGGCGGGTGCCCGCTGTGCCCAGATGGTCGCTCAATTAACCACTGCTTGAGGTAAAATAAAGTGCAGATACCATATTAGAGTGGAAAATTGAGGCATCACCACGTACACCATCTACACAACACTACTGCGAGATTAGGGACTACAATTAATGCTTACTCCTTAAACACTTCGGAAAACAATGTGGATATAATAAAATAGATTTGCTTTTTCTAATTCGTCTGAGAATTCTTAGATTATCAAACCTGTAATTGTACAAAATTTTTATAGAATTTTAGATATAAAAATATGTAATTATTTAGTTACATATCTCTAAACCTGTAGTTGCACATAATTAATTATAAGTTAAAAAAATCAACATCTAAGAGTGTTGATTTAGAAATAAAAAAATTTCAATCGATTAAGAAATAGACTCCTCTGTAATACTCCCTCTGTTCCAAAATGTAAGATATATTTTATTTGGTTAAGACAAGATTTTGACCAACAATTACTCTATTAATATGTGGTTTATATGATATAAAGTCACAATCATAAGAAAGTACTTTTCAATACGAATCTCATGACATCAATTTTATGTCACATATACCATATGCTAATAGAGTAATTGTTGATCGAAATCTTATCTTAACGAAACAAAATATGCGTTATATTTTGGAACGAAGGGAGTATTTAATAGTCCCTTCATTCAATTCGCAGGTAGCACGATTTCTTTCTTTTAAGTTGGGATTGCTGAAAGAAACCATCGTTAGTTTTTCCGACAATACATGCAGCTCTAAACCCCAGAATTAGAAACTTAATAAATCCTAACTTGGGGTGGGTACGTTGAGCTAACTTTTGGGCTTTTCATCTTGTTCTTTCTCACTTTTTCTCACAGTAACTGTTATCTTCAGTTAACCAATTCTACCCTGATACGCATAGAGCAGCTGCTCTTCAGCTCCCAGTCCCCTGTGTTGCAGTGACCGTTTTGCCTGGCTCCGGCCAGCACTCCATGTGGCCACAGAGATGTTCTCCACTCCTCTCCCTATCATACAAAACAAGAAGCACTTCATTGTTTAACTGAAGTTCACTCAAGCTCTCGCAGGCTCCCAAACATTCAATGCAGACACAGAGAGAGAGAGTCTAGAGAGAGGAACAGGCCCTTAATAGGAAGGACCTATGTTCTTTAGGGACAGATAGGCACAGGTGTGGAAGAGGAAGAGAGAGATAAGTTTCTCTAGGGTAATGATGCCCCTCTTTTTGATCAGATCAGATTCCTGGAGAAAGAGGAGATCAAAGTTGAGAAGATATCGCAAGCTAGGGATGCATCTACATGCATATTCACTCCTGTGGGAAGGAAGCGGTAGTAGCTAGCACCACAAGCTAGTCACCCTGCATGCTCAAGCCTTAAGTCTCATGCAGGGCTAGGCTAGGTATCATCCGCTACCCTAGTGTGCATCTCTCTACATGCTTGACATGGACATAAAATATTAGCATACTACTAGTACGTACAAAAGGCTATGTATGAGTTCATCTAATCGACTCACTCTATAGCTGCCTGCTTCTCTTGACTGAATCGGTGTTTTTCCCCATTCCGTAGCGACTCTTCATGCCAAAGTGATGCGGTGATCTCATGATCTGCACCCATCTGCAGAAGGCTCAAGTCGGAGTTAATGTGCTAGCTATGTGACATAACTGATTGGCACTGGTAGAGTTCATGTGTGTGGAGCACTGTGCTAGTCACTGTGCTGGGGCGGCGCATGTGAGTGCTAGTGTGCTAGTACTATTTTAAAGTTGCTAGCATCACACAACTGCGGCACATATAGCTCACTGACCATTGGATGGTAGTGAACCAACAACCCTTTCATTTTCAGGAATTTCATAGGATATGAAATTTTCCTATAAATTTTTATGAAAATCAAATGTGGGCTTTAACCTTATGAAATATTTCCTTTCAGAGTTACAATGTAACTTCTCTTTTTTTTCTCTATTCTCACTTCGTATCACCTAATCTCAAAATTCATGCATTTTTCCTATACAGCGTCCAAAGATATCTTCTAAGCAATTCACGCAATTTTATTTTTTATAAAATTTAACGAGTCATGATATTTCAACCCTATGTTTTATCTATTTCTGTGTTAATTGATCTCGATCATAGCACAACTAATACATCTAGCTACATCAAATTTGTTATGCATGAAGTGCTAATAGGCAATAGCTACAAGCAAACGTGTAAGGCCCCCTTCTAGAGGGCTAGGGCTTGTGCAGAAGCCCTGATAAGCTTAATGGCCCCCAGAAGCTCCAGTGTGCAGAAGCCCTGATAAGCTTCTCTTCCCTTCTAAACAGCTTCTGAAGTTAGAGCTTATGAGCTGAGGTCAACGTGAAAAGTCTGTACTATCCTTGTACCTTATTTATTTGTTATTTGAATGATAACAACACTATTTTCATCTGGTTTAGACGTAGTTTACCACATAAATGAGATATAAAAATAGAAAAATAATGGATAATAATTGTTAAGCTCTCATAGAACCAAATTATTACACATACAAATTCCAAATGAGTTACGGAAAAAGTAAACACATGGAGGAAAAATAGCCAGCTACCACAAAAAAACCACACATAACCAGACCGTCTTACAAGCCCGTAGCAATTACATCGCGTATTTGCCCCATAGTGCCATCATCTACGGGTGCAGCATTTTCCACACTATTTGGAGGTGGCCCATCTTGTAGAACATACTCCTCTCGCTCAATCCTCTCGAAATGCTCATCACGTAGAGCACTATCGCGAATAAAATTATGCA
The DNA here is from genome assembly GCA_019208055.1 of Stipa capillata. Taxonomy (NCBI): domain Eukaryota; kingdom Viridiplantae; phylum Streptophyta; class Magnoliopsida; order Poales; family Poaceae; genus Stipa; species Stipa capillata. The sequence goes on along the minus strand of JAGXJF010005649.1, from coordinate 125,300 downwards.
AACAAATGCAAGCGGAAATTATCATCTTCTGCTTCTCAACTGGATAGCTTGGTATTCCTCCGAGAATACGCCATTTCATCTTGAGAACCCCGAATGATCTTTCGATTACGTTCCTTAGTGATGAATGGCGATGGTTGAAGATCTCCCTCATCCCAACAGGAGCCGCCTGTTGAAATTCAGGCACATGGTATCTTTGTCCCTTGTATGGTGCTAAATAGCCAATTCGGTTTGGATATCCGGAGTCAACAAGATAGTATTTTCCTATAGTTCGAAGAAAAAATAGATTATTTCATAAGCAAACAATGAACATAAAAATTGTATACACATGTGAGTTACCTGTCGGAGGGTGTGGATAGTCATCATATTGAACCAATGCATCTGACCATACACGTGTGTCATGAACAGATCCCGGCCATCCAGTTACCACAAAAGTGAATCTCATGTCAAAATCACAGAATGCCATGACATTCTGGCTAGTATAACCATGCCTATTTGTGTGATTCACTTTCAGATGAGCTGGAACGGTCACACGAATATGTGTTCCATCGATTGCTCCAATGGCATTATTGAAGTGAGGGTAGAACATTCGTTTTCGAAGTCTATGATGAACTTCAGTGAAAGCAGGATCTCTTGGTTTTATATAATCAACAGCCATGCGGTCTAAACATTCCAATACTTCACCAAACTTGACACTAATAGTAGATGCACTATGTTCAAATCTATCAGCACCATTACTATTAGATTGTGGTGATCCACAGGTCCATAAAAAGAGTGCTAATGCTTCTTTCGAACTCATGAAAGGAGTTGACTCCAGCTGATAGTTATGCACTAAGGTTTCAAGCAACATGTGAAAAACTGACCTCCTCATTCTGAACATGTCGTAGAACTCTTTTGGATCCTTCATCTTCTCCTCAACCCACTGGATTCCTGTCATGTAAGGTAGTCTTCGTGGCCGTCTTGGCGCTGACATACTAGTTTCTAACATATACGCCATTGCAAGAAGTGGGATGAACTCATCATCAGAGTCTTCTGCCATCTGTATTAAATTCCAAGTACACAGATTCAACATAGGTCCAAACCAAATATATTACATAGTCATAAGTAACAGTAGACATAACCAACATTAGACATAATGAAATCACGTTACACGAAGGTCCAAAGCAAATAACATTACACATAATTCATATTAAAGGTCCATAGTAACTAATAAGTTCGCATAGCAAATAATAAGTTCACATTGCAAATAATAAGTTCAAATGACGCCTAACGCTTCTTTTGCTCCTCCTCCCATGTCCTCTTGAGCCATGCTAGCCTTCCACGTGGTGTCTTCAAAGTGATGAAGAAATCACGCCATTCTTTGTGCCTCAATAGCTGAGTAGCATAAAAATGCTCATCACTACCTTCCTCAGCCCCATCCTTCTCCACCAATGCCATCATTTCTCCAATCTCCGCTCTCACTGGATCAACTGTCACTGGAGCAGAGGATGTAACAGAATTTTGACTCCTCTTCTCATATATGTCCAACAGGCGCTGCATACAACTGCTAGTCTCATTCTCATGTCTCTTTTTAGAAGGACCAGGGCTTGGTGAATATCCAGTTGTTCTCTTCGTCTTACTCTTGTCACCAATTGGTGTGGTATCAAACCCTAAACCCTCGCAGCCTGATCCTGCATCATCTTCCTCAATGCTAACATGAACGGGTGCAGATCTAGATGAGTCACCTGGCACCCTTGCATGCACATTTGTAACGCTATGAGCATCAAATATTATTCTCATCTTATCCTCGCTATCTAGTGGGGCAATCCGAAACTTAGCTGCCTCTGGACATCTCTGTAAAAAAGAAAATAGAAGAACACATGAGTTTCCAAAAATTTGTTTATTACTCATGAACAGCTGGATGTGATATAAATATATGCATACCTTAATCTCCATATCCCACCAATCATCGCTAGCATCAATGGTACCTGTGACAGGATCTCTTCCTAGACCAGAAGCATGTTGGGTCAAGGTTTTCCATATGTGGTACTCCTTTTTGAGTGTCTCCCATCTATTCTTCATTTTCTTGCGCTCATAATTTCGTTTGGTGCGCTCATTGAATTTGTTTATCAAATTGGCATAGCCAACATTGTTTAAAACATTGGGTTGGCCGATTGTTCGCTTGCACTTCCTCCACACAAATATCAAGGAAGACCCTATGAGCAACGGGATCCCACGTTGCTTTCCCGGTTTTTGCTTTATCCATCTATGAACAGAACATATTTAATTATATAACACGCTAAAAGAAACAGACATTCGAGACCTCATATCATGTTCAATAAAAAATAAAATGGAGGATTCAAGGGTGATAAAACAATCCCAGTAAGGTTTGCAATCCCTCATAATAGTAGATGCACATTATGTAATTCTAGTACAAATTTAAGACAGCGTGAACCATGTGGATCAAGATCAACAGTTACTATCGTAGCAAACATTAACCATGTAATGGTTGAGGAACAAAAGTTTCAATAGTTACTGACCAAGTAATGCACATGAAACCAGGTCAGTTACCTCTTGCTTCAAAATAATAAACAGAGCATTGTTGATCAGAACCACTTGGGCTGAACAATTCAACATCAACAATTCTTAAAGGAACAAATAATCAGTGTTGCATACCTCTCCTGATGGGATAATGATAACACTAATAGTACATGCACATTATGTAATTCTTACAACCAATTTTTACAATCCCTCATGAACAATCAATGGATCTGAACAATGCTATCGGGCAATCAATCAATGAACAAACAATTTTTCCCACAGCTGTAGTAAAAAAAAATGGAAAAAATGCAACCTTGGCCGGCGGCGGGGCGAGTTCTTGAGGAGGAGGATGGCACGGGGAGGAGAAGGGCACGGCAGGTGGTTGAGGGAGGCGGCGGCGGCGGACCTCGGGACCGGCCGGATGTTGAGGGAGGCGGCTCGGGGGAGGGAGGCGGCGGGGGTGCTGGATCTGGAAGCGAGGGAGATGGGGAAGGAGCCGGGTGGCGGCCGGACGCGGAGGAGGCGGCCGGAGGTGGGCAGTGGAGAGGGAGGGCCTCGGGCCGGCGGGGAGGCGGTGCTTCTGCCGGTGGGAAGGTGGGGGCACGGGGAGGGGAGGAGGGCGCCGGCGGCCGTGGGGAGGAGGAGGGCGGCGCCGGCCGGGGCGGAGGAGGCGGCGCGGGACGGGGGTGGAGGAGGGGAAGGCGGCGGCGGCCCGCGCCGGTGTGGAGGAGGACGGGAGGGGGCGGCCGCCCGGGTGGGGGTGGAGGAGGGCACGGGAGGAGGCGGCGGCGGGAGCAGCGTGCGCGAGGGAGATGAGGGAGAGAAGGAGCGCCCGTGGGGGGGGAGCGGTGAACCGGTAAGGGCATTTTGCTTGTAAATTTTCCGAAAACCAGGGGCAAACTCGTAATAGGTTTAAGTAGAAGCTCGGGAAGCTGGTGTTTAGCAGCTTCTAGCAATGCACATGATTTTTGAGGTGCTTATTCCTACAGCTCCATTGCAATAAGCTCTTCTAGAGGGCTTATGACTTCCTGGGGCCATAAGCTCCTCCATAAGCCCTCTAGAAGGGGGCCTATATTGCAGTTGGCGGAATATATGTTAGTGCTATATATGAACAATACAATACTACGTGGGTCTAATAATGTGCATCAAATGTAGTACTTAAGACATGTTTGATTGGGTGTCACAAAGTGCCACACCTAACTTAGCTAACTTATGGCATGCCACACTTTTTGTGGCCAATAAATTGATGACCACACCTTAGCCACTGTGTGGCAAAAAATGTGTCAATGGCATTTAGGGCATAAGGCTAAAAAAGTGTGGCATGCCACAAGTTTGTTAAAGAACCAAACACTAGACTAAAAAGGTCAAAATTGGCTAACTCAGATGCGACAAGTTATGGCATCCAACCGAACATGCCTTTAATTTCCTACGAGAAACAATTTTCAAGAAAAGAACTCCCTTCCTTCACAAATACTACATGCGAATTCATTAATAAAATATTGTTTTCGGACATGCCACTCATATCACTCCATGAAAAGTTTTTATCATTTCATCCTTCTATATATACCCCTCCCGTTCACCCGATAAAAACACCATGCAATTTCACCAAAATGATTTACTAGGACGCCAAAAGAAGAGCAATATATTAGACACAACTGGCGCGCAATCGATCGTCCTATAGCCTTATCGGGCAATCAGTTCTTTCCGCCACTGTCACCACTTTCGCCTCCCTCCACCCCCATCGTCGCCTTGCCGTCTCCCTTGCGGCGACCCACATACTACCCTCTTGGATAATATGTCGGTCTTTGACATATTATAGACAAAGTACATTCTCATCCACAATATATCATACAGAGTAGCACATCAGAAACATTGCAGCGGTTCATATATTACAAACTTAATTTACAACTTGAAGAACAAATATAAAGTCTTACAAACTAATTCCTAAAAGTACGGAGAATTTAAAACCGCTATCACTCGGTTACAGTGAAAGCCTTATTTACAACTCTCGACTCACACGACCTATTTTTCTACTCGGTGGCATTCTCGTCTCGGTACTCGATGTAGTAGTCGACACTCTCGTCCTCCTTCGATGGTGTCTGCTCTTCAGGGACTTCCTCTTCGATTTCGACGTACGCCACCTCCGTCTCCGCCGTCGGTTCACAGTCTAATCAAAGAAATTGGAGTAAAGGGATGCGTACAAAAGGTATTCAACAAGTCCAGGAATAGCAAATAGATGTTTAATGCAATATTACTGAGAACAACAATGCTCTCCAAAAGCAATGCAATTTTGTAAGGTAAGAGAGTCAAGTTTTACTTTAAGAGACTATGATCTCATGCCTTACAGGCTGTTAGAATCCCCGATGGACCCCTTTCCAGCCGCGTTCGCAGTTCCAACCAGGAACATGGAGTGACCAAGCAACACTTCATTACACTCTGCAGAGGTGCGTAACTGTACCCACAAACGACCCATAGTCGTGGAGGTCATGTCGTCACATGCACAACCAGACCGTAAAGTCACAGAGCCATTTCCCCGCCCGCTCAGTCATACCCCTCGTCATAGTCCGCACAACAGGCCAGGACTACTAATCTCCTGTTGATACTACAAACCCAACGTATTGTGGCTGGCACTCCGGCCACCACCTTCCCACCAGTTGATACTTCAGATCCAACTACTGAGGCCTTGCTTTCCCAGGGGGTATGGCCTAGGGCAAAGGTATTTTTGGCTCAGCCTCGCCCATACAAGGTATGTGGTATGCGTGATCACTACGGCGCTTAAGCACAATCGATCATTTGTTGCTTTAACCTTATATGAACAAACCCGTGTGATGAAATCCACATTCCAATGTGCCTCCGGCACATTTTCAGGATTTCACCACCCACCATGATCATGCCCAAAAACCGGTGATCAAATGAAACAACAATTGATTCATCTTTAGAAAATAGGTTTTCATTTTGTGCATGTTATAAACGAGAAGAAAATTTTATAAAACGTTCTCAACGGATATGAACAAGAACTGGACTTGCTTGGTGACGGATAGGTAGTGGAGTTCGACTGGTCTGTTTGCTGAACTCCGGCTTCTGGTAAAAAGCAACAAAGTCCGATAAGGACTTTTCCAGAAGAATTGCAAGTATGAATGCAGATGGCATGACAATGCATGTACGAAAGAATGCATCTTAAAATGTGAGATTCCGATACATTTAATTCTTCATGAGCATTTCATAAGTCACTTAAAATATATTTAATGAATACTTAGATTCTTAATATTTTAAGGCTTGGATAAATTATCATATATAGTACTTATGAATTTTTATTTCATTTTAATCGAAAGGTTAATTTGATTATCTACAAAAAATTTATCTATAAAAAATTTAAGTCACTTATTAGTAAGATTAAGGACTTAAGATAAAATTTCAAAATTAAAGTATCTATTTTTAATTTAATTCCTTTCAAGAAAAGAGAACACATTTTCACTCAAGTAAAAGACTTACAAAAAGAATTTTTGTATAATTCTTTTTCTCTTCCTTAAATTCTACTTTAATTATTGATTTTGCATCTAAAATTTTTATCCGAAAGAATTTAATTGAACTTTAGCTTTATTCTTCATTTCCTTTTTTTAACAAAACACCACGGGCAGCCCATTTGGCCCAATTGGTCCGCTCGGCTTCTACCCTACTTTCTCTATTCTCTCTCTCTCTCATTCCGCCGCCCTCGACTGGTTCCTTCGTGCTCCCTTTGTGCCGCCGCCGCGGCTCTCGGCCTCCCCCGCCGGTGCAGTCTCCTTCTCTGTCGCTTCTCTCTTGTTGCTCCCCTCGGTGTCGCCTACTTGGCCCTTGGCTGCCGTCGCCTGGTCCTCTAGGCTCGAGCTCCTCCTGGGAGCATCTCCGCCGCCACCGGGTCCTGCCTCGGGCTCGGACTCACGCCTCCCTTGGTCCGCCTTGACGCGGACGTCGCCGCCAGTGTAGTCTCCTTCCGTGCCCGTTGCCTTGGGTATGACCACCGGCGCCTAGCGCCTCGTCGCGACATGCTGTCGCCGGCCTCCTGTCGGGGACGTTGCTGCTCCCCACTCGGCACCGCCGCCGGACGGTAGCGGGTTTGACCGCCGCTACAACCGCGTTGATGCTGCGTCCAGGTAAGTGCTCCACTCCCCTTCCCTTAACTCCTTACCTCTAATCTATTCCTTAATCCTAGGGTTCTTCTGTGATTGCATAAACCAAATAGAATTGGGATGTCTATTTTGTGATTGAGTCTGGTAATGCCTAATTGCAGTAAGAACAGATGGTGCCTTGATTCTTAGCCCTTTCCCGTTGCCCAGATACACATATATGTATATGAAAACAATTTGTTTTACTGAAAGAACAGATATATATACTTTTGATCGTGACCTGTAACACCCTAGTTTTCCGAAACCCAAAAATTAGGGCCAACAAAAACTTTTCATAATAATGCGGATTAAAATACACCAAATTAAAACTTTCATTTCAAATCATGCTTCCATTGAAACCCTAAAGTGAGTCAACCAAAAACCTTTCCCCTCTGTTCTTATTCCGTGACCTCCGCTCTATTGAAACTCCATCCGGAAAACTTTTCCAAACCGGGCATTCCAGTATTTCCATGCGGGACCGTTCATCCTTGCATCCCCGCTACGACAACCTGAGGCAGCTGCCACAGCCAGCTTGCCCTATCACGACAGCCCGTGGCAACCGTTGCCGCTGCCGCGCTCTTGCCACGGCAACTGCCATTGCCCCTTTCCTCTGCCGCAGCAAGGCCCCTGCCACCGCCGTTGCTACCTTTCTCTGCTGCAGCAAGCCGTTCTTGCCGCGACAAGCCTCTGCTGCGCCACCAGTTCCCTGCCACGGCATCTCACAGCAGCTACCGTCGCTGCCATGCCTCCGCCACGGCAACCCCTTCCCTGCTGCGGCAATGTCGCGCCGCTGTTCCTTCCCGCCGCGAGAACCGATCTCTGCCGCGACAACCGATCTCTACCGCGACAAGTCTTTTCCCTACCGCGGCAACATTTTCTCCGCCGCGACAAACCTTCTCCCTGCCACGAGCACCCCCTTCGGCATCCCCTCCCTTCTATCTATTCGGTGCCACCTAAACCCACATCTGTCGCAAAGTGCCCTCGCAGTACTTCTGTGAAATCGGAGCATATACCCATCCCGGATCTCTTCCGATTGACCTAAAATTTTACCACCAACTTCGCCATGCCATATCGCGAGTATGTGCAAAAATATACTGCTTTTGCATATACGCATATACGCAAAACCCTAATTCCTTTCTCCCTGATTCGGCAAAAGGGGCAAAACCCTAACACATTACACGCGCCGTATACGCCACCGTACCGACGGTACCTCACCACCAACACGTCCTAAGCCGACAAAAAGGTCTCACCTCGAGTTCCGTGTTCCTGCCCCACCTTGCCGCGCTCCGAAACCCTGGATCCGAGCTTCCGATCCATTCTCTTCCTATTTAAAGCTAATTCCTCTTAAAACCCTAACGCATCGTCAACTTTGTCTCAATCCTGGGTATACATGCTTAAAGTCCCCAGTGTATATGGGCACATACACCATGGAGCCCCGGCATATCGCTGCACATGTTCCTTGATTCCCGCCACCTCTTCTCTCTCCTAGAATTTACACACACATAACCTATTCCCGCTGAAATCCTGTGCATATATGTGGGTATATACACGTGAAGCACTAATCAAATTCTTGTGAGCTAAAGAGAAGTCCAAACCCTAACTCTTTGACCCCCTTCGACCCTACTGCTTGTGTCGCGACCATTTAGCTGCGAAAATTTTTCTAACTCATAAAACATCTAAGAAGATATTACGAAAATGTGAAATAAGAATATTCACCCATTTCTGAATAGTTGAAACTCCCTGGCAATAAAATGTGCCCCAATTGGCCCTATTCCCAAAAGGGTGATTTGATTAATCAAAGGCTAGACTAATCTATGAAATTGTCAGCATCAACCATTCCCTTTTACCCCATTTAAATTTCCGAGCTGTCATGTCTCCTACCCTGCTCACATTTTCTCTCGTCGCTTTGACCCAGTTGATGTGTCCCATCTCCTCTCTCGGTTCACCTCCTAATTGAATACGGTGCAGACCACGTCGCATGCCCAAACCAGCACCCATGTGCGCAAGCAGTGCCCTTCGCTCTCTCTTTTCTTTTCCATCAACAGCAGTCACTGCCACTCCTCACAGCAGCAATGACCGAAACCTCCCATCACTCTTCTCCTCCTTTAATTGAGCTCAGCATCTGTCCCATCTTCTATGCATGCCCAGCTCACCACTCACCCGAACCAATGCCTGACTTATCAAATCAGCTGTGACTCCTCCTCCTTGCCACGTTCTCCTCCACGTCTGCGTTCATGCCCAGCTTTCACTGCACCTACAGCACACTCTAACCACCCATGCTCCCTCTTCAATTCGATGCCTCAGACGCGGTTAAATCCTTCTTTCCCATTCCCGAGCTCCATCTTCATTCTCCCCCTAGATTTTTTCTTCATCTCTCCAATCACAGCCAACCCGAGCTCAAGCCCCATTCCTCTTTCTCCTTTCTTCCCCGAGCTACCCTCAAGCTCCAGCGCCGCCGGCCATGGCCAAGGCCGAGCGCCCTCCTCCCGATTTGCCGCCGCCGCTGGAGGCGCCCCCAGCAGCCACCGGCGAGCCATCCCGACGCCCCTTCCGATTTGCCGCCGCCGGGGAGCTCCGGAACCACCACGGGTCCGTCGGCCTACTGCCGCCCGGGCCGCCTCGCTGTAGTTCACCCGAGCGCCTCCGCCCGCCACCGGTGGCAAGGCCTCGAGCCGCCGCCGCTATCCTCGTTTCCCCAACGCGCCGCCGCTCCTGACTTCGCGCCGCGTCTCCCCGCCGCGGTCCTGCCTTGCACCAGCAGCGCGAGCCGTCGACCGCCCTTCGCCCCTTACCTCCCGAGCCCCAGATCCGCCGGCGAACCCCTGTTCCATGCCTCCTCCTCAGCACAGCCCGGTGGCGAGATGCCCGAGCGCACCGCCGTTCCCCGCTCTCAAATCGCCGCCGGCGCCTACACCCCTGTAGCTGCTCCTCGCCGCGCCGGCCCGCCGACCCGCCTCCTTGCCGAGTCGCCGCTCCAGAGCACCCCCGCTCGAGCTCTTGGAGACCACGGCCGACCGCTCCCCCTCATTCTCCGGCCGCGCCGCCTTCCGACCACCCGACCGCCGCCGGTAGACCAACACCGGAGCTGCCTCCCACGCGAGCCCTTCTTCCTCTGGTGAGCTGCCGCCGTCGGCGCCTGCCTCCCCCACCTCCTGTTTCCCTCCCCCAGGTTGCTCTGCCGGTCGGGATGAAGGTGAAGGCTGGACAGGCCTCCTGCCTTTACTCTCTTGTCTGATTCAATCGCACGCTGGGATATTTTGAAACACTATAGAACCTCAATGACCCGAAGAGTCAATATTTCCAAACAAGATCTCAAATAAGGGTCAACAGGCTTAAGAGAGCTTCAAGAAGGTATTATCAGTTTATGTGATTTAACGCCAAACTAAGGAACCTAAACAATGCCAGCATCTCATTAGTATAGACCTAGCATTTTTTAAACCATGTCTAATGCCTTCTGTACTTTAATCATAAAGTAAACCAAAGCATTCAAAAAAAATAATAAAAATAATAATGATAATAATATTAATGGTCCAGATGTTTTAAAAAGAGAGGAGTAAGGCATAACCGAGCTACCCTATATTGGTCAGCAGGGATCGATACCAAAAGCTCATTCTGGGTGAGGTGGAACTCACACAACTTAGATAACGGTGCATATGTACCCATATAGATATAAACCTGTATCCAAAAGCTTTTCCCCAAAACTCTCCCGAGAACCCTAAGACATGTCGTTGCCCTAGAATTAACTGCCATGCGGAGACCTAGGGCACCGAAGGGATGGTAGCCATGACAGCAAGAAGGACATGCCCCAATTGCTTAGAAACCCTTATTTCTTGTGATAAGAACTCCTTTTCACCCCAAAACCCTAAAGACTAGTACACACGCATGTCATCCGGAAACCCTAAATGCCCGTGTTGGCACGTCGCCTTCGAAAATCCTAGCTCGATAGAAAACCCTAAGCTAGGAGTTGCTATGAGCGGATGTTTTCCGCCAAGCTAACGCAAGGCACCCAGCCCTAACTCAAACAACTGCTTGAAATTAAGTAACTAATCAAACGCGTCATGATTGCATGTGTTGATTCTTCTGGTTCTATATTCGATGTTCTTGGTTTTTCCTCGTGCCGTTGGTTTATTCGTCGTTCCCTCGACGTGTAGATACCGATGCTAGAGATATCGCGCGAAGGACCCCGGACCATTGCCATATCAAATTCAAGATTGAGACCTGGCCGATATTGCCAGGCAAGCTATTTCCCCCTTCGACCATGTCGGATCCTATATGTGCAAAGCATATTTATTTTGATTACGAAACATGCATGCTATGTTTATTAACGATATTTTATGTAGTTAGTTATGCCCGATAGATGCATTTGAGCTAGGGTTGACTATCCGATTCCTTGTAACCCTAGTTGTTTCGTCGATTGGTTTCCGACCGACGAAAGTCTAAGGTTATAGGCAGTAGCCGTTGCTTAGCCCTGCTATAGTTAAAACTAAAGTTTTGACTCAAACACCCGGGTACGGGAAATCAAAACCCGTGGATAACGTATGTTATCCGCGGTGACTTTTAAAAGAAATGTTGCCAAAATTCAAAATAAAGTTGGAGATGATTTTGATTCGGGTAGGAGCTAAGGTGGTTTGAAGGAAGACGAAGTAGCGGAAGGCTATTCGGTGCTTGCTGTTAAACTGGAGTCCTACTCGAATCAGTTAAGGACCGAACCTAAGTGCCGCTGAATCAGTTCCCCCACCGTACGTCCACATGTCCTTTATGGGAATGACTTGACTCGGTAACCCGCCTAATATTAGGGTTCGGACCCGTGGGAAGTAAGAAGTATGTGCTAGGTAGGACGTTGGGCCCCTAGAGAATTCTCACGACGCTATTTGAGTCAAGATTCTGAGATTGTGAGGCCCAAGGCGTGGGTGAGGATTCGACACAAAGATGAGAATAGTCCCACTTTAGAATTTGCGATGCAAAAAGGTAAAGATTGGGTAAAACATCTAGCGGGTCCGACTCTAGTATAAAAGCAGGTGAAACATCTCGTTGTACAAACCCTGGACACATGCGACGCGTAGCATGCCCAGGGGGAACTACATCTTGTGGGTAAAGCCGTACCACTTCTGCAGAGGGTTTAAAAACTATTCGAATAGCCGCGTCCTCGGTCATGGACATGAACTGATAAGGCCACACACTGGTTAGACTGAGCTTTGGTTGTGAAAGCTGGGAAATGGGATTAAGGACGTGGGCATGATGTGTCCACAGTGAGCAATTTTAGGCCATGTGTCGGTGGTAAGGAAATTGCCGAAGTAACCCGCCGTATTGCCGGGAGGGACCGGAATACGGTTTAGTGTTGGAAGACCTAGTTACCAGATAGGTGGAAGCTACCGTTTCGATGGGTGGAGCCATGACGGGGGGTGGAAGCTGACGGTAATAGGTCATGAGCTGTTAGGCGGTGTTTACCTCATGAGATGAGATGTGATGAGATGTGTTGAGATGTTTTCTTAAAGTGCTTTAGATTTCGAAATGCTTTTACAATCTACTTATGTGTATTTAAAATAAGAACTTACATTTCCGCACAATTTGTAACTTAGGGTAGAGCCATTCTTTGATCTATTCCCTACATGAAATATCGCCGTATATTTCCTCCTGTGGGAATAGCTTGCGAGTACATTCAATGTACTCACCTGGCTTGTTGATTTGGCCAGACGAAAGAGACTTCAATTCCGAAGATACGTATAGGAACGCGAAAGCTAGGGCGTAACCCCCAGTCAGTTGCCTGTCGGGTATGGCATACTGATGGGCCACCTCTCCGCTGGATTTCCGCTGCAAGTTTATAGCCATTGGGCTACAGGTATCAGATTATCGACCTTAATGGTCTATTTAATTAACTACGCATGTATGTCGATGATATACAGGTTAACTCGTGTGTATCGGCTACTGATCCAGGGACCGATACAGTAATCACGAGGGCTTACCCGGCCTAAAAACCGGGGGCGCCACATGACCTCTCTCCATTTTCAACATATGCATATGCACATCAATTTTTTTTAATTGTAAGAACAGATACTTCACTTGATTTTAGCTATTACTTGCTTCTTCTATTTTGCATATATCAAATTCAATCTAAAAACTGAAAAGAGCAGATACACTACTCATGTTGCCTTGTTGTTGTCTTGATTCATTGTGATGATGTTCTCTCTGAGAGAATTTGAGAAATGGTATAAGAACAGATTACTGCACTTGATTTAGTTGTTATCCGTTTCTTCCTTTTTGCATAAATCCATATCTGTTTATTAACTGGGAAGGACAGATACTTGCTTGATTTAGCATTTCAAAATTGAAATGAGAAAATATACTATGATAAGTTGCCTATTTGTTGCCTTAATTATTATGATGATTTTTCTGAGAAATTGAGAAAGGTTTGAAAACAGAAAATCTGATAAAAACAGATTGGCTAAACATGCTGCCTTAAGAAAAAACTAATGATGAACTCTAATCTGAAGGTCCCTATTAACATGCTAATAATGCATGTAAATATACAGGGTTATGGTGTTTTTTGATGATCCTACCTTGGCTCCCTAAACTGGCTGGTTTCGCTTTTGAGTTGGGGCCTCCTTTCTTCTCTTCTCAGGTCCTTGCTTCAGAGCTCCTCTCCCTTATTGTTCTTGACGATCTTATGGTCTCGAGCTTCTGCTCTTGAACTTGGGGGCCTTCTCCTCCTAAGTCCTAATGGTCTTGGCCTTCCTGAGCTGGTTGTTGTGAAATGGTGGTCTCGGTGGCTACTATTGTTGGAACATGACTCTACTCGGTTGCCTTATTACCATTTCTATCGAGCCTTCCTTCCTGATCTCCCTTGGTAAAAATCTATGGCCACCTCATGCTGCCTTGTAAACCTGGTGTCACCACCGAATGGCTACTGTGGTGATACTCTTGGGCTTGGTTGCCTTCTCCGTTAAGAAATTTGACTTTGGCAATTGAGAAGGCTGATAGATAGATATCTTTCGATGGATATGTTTGAGCTGATCTTTAGCTTCTTAAAAAAAGGAAATCAATTTCTTTTTATAAAAGAAAACATATGGAGGCAGTAGTGTAGGAAAAATTAAAACTATTTTATCCTCTCACCTCTTTTCTTCATATATACATATACATTAGATTTGTCCAATGAGGGTCTTAGCCACGTGGCCTTCGGACGTTTTTAAAAACAAAACCGTTTTACAAAACTATTTTTAAAACTAAAACTATTTCACTCGGCACTATTTTGCCCCCGCAACTAAACATGTGGATGTTGGCTGAACTGTGCCGGTGAAACCGCTTGTATTTCAAAAGACCACTTTCAAAAACTATTGCCTCCTACAGCAACGACGTAAACCCAACGGTCTCGAGTGAATATACTCGACGACTTCAGGGGTCGCCTACATTTCCGAAGACAATCTCCCCCATCCGACTCGGTGTTCTTCTTCAGCTCCGTACCCGAAGATTAGGGTTAGTATTGATGTATAGGTAGAATTTCATCATGTAATTTTTATTTTCTTCTTCTTTACTTATTTTGTAATCATCCGTTATTATACTAGATAGTTGTATCACATGTTTAATTTAATAAAGTTTCAATTTTCATTGTATAAGCATGCGCATGACATATTTGAGATAAATGGCATGAATAATGCGAATGCACAACAATTCTCCCTCTCAACCTAACTCTCGACGTATCTCGATAGAATCGGGTCAACTCAGTAACACGAGTTGACCTGACTTCCACCTCACGCCTTCTTCCAGTAACTCGAAACTCTGGGTTCTCACATCCCTCCTCCCCCACCACTGCCTCCGCCTCTCTCGTCGCCACCTCGCCTCTTTCTCCCGCTCCACCACTGTGCCACCTCCTCCTGCTCAACCACTACGCCGCTAGATCTAGTCGGCCACCGGTGGTAGTGGCCGCCGGCGTCCCAATTGGACCATCCCTCTAAACTCGGCGCCAATGTTACCTATCCCGCTGCCACCGTTAGCCTCTAGGGGTGCTGGTGAAACCCGTCTAGTGGCAGTGTCTAACGGCCATTCCTCCTCCCTCTTTGCCTTCCGTCAACGGTGAGCGCCCTTCAGCGATTTGGCCATGGTGAACGCCCTTTCTTTCTCCTTTACCTCCATTTTTTTCTTCACCTTTCTTTTCTTCCTCCCTTCTTTCTCCTTCTCGTGGTTGGATCAAGCGCGTCAGACGGCTCACGCGACCGTTCGCTGCGTTAGACCAACGCACGAACGATCTCGCTTAAGATTTCCCCTACTATTGCACGGACAGTAACGATGATACAATTGCACGCACAGAAACTCTCGAGCTCGCGTGCTACACGACACCGTACATACGTACGCATGCATTGGTACTGGAAAAAGGTGTACTCGCGTGGTTTGTCCGATGGATGCTGGATGCTACCGCATCCCGTACGGCTACGAGTCCATACCCTGCCTGGCCATGAATCAATCATGACAGAATATCCTCGTGTCCCCGAGGGAGCGATGAACTTAATTAATTGGAGTAGAAAAAAGAAGTTCAGTTAGAATGAGCAGACCATCAAAAATAATTATAATGATCAGGCAGCTAAAAATAGCTCAATTTGATAGTAATACCTGGTAAACGCATGCTCCCTCCGCCCAGATATTTAAAGCGTGTTTTGTTTGTTTAAACAAACGCTTTGATCAACAATTAATAATTTACTAAATTTTAGGTTACCTAACACGGAATTAACACCATTGGATCGTATTTAAAAATATATTTTCATGATTATGATTTTATAATTACTAATAAAATATTATAAAAAGTTATGTTTGAAGCTTGAACTGAACAATCAAAATATGACGTATATATCCGGATGGAGCGGGAATACGTAAGTTTGATTCTTTTGACTAGAAGGGCATGCAAAAATCTAAACACAGCTAGCATCTGGAAGAAAAAAAGTACCAGGAATATTTCACAAAAAAATTTAATGATGAATATGCAGAACAAATTCTCCACAAGTCTTCCGGAAACCCTTCAATACAATTATATATCCGAACAAAAGCTTGAGAACTCCCCGACCAGTCAACCTGACCAGCAAAAGCGGTAGACAAGATTCAAGAACCATGCACTACACATCAACTCTCACATCACACTTATGGTTTGCCCCCCCCGGGCCCAATTTTTTTTTCCAAATGCGCAATCCGATCCGTGTGTATGAATGAACACGCATGATGCATTGATGCCATGCCTCCCTCAGCTGTATGTCTCTGTGTGCGTGAGAGAAAGAATGCAAGCTAGCTGAAGCTAGGAGAGGAGGAAGCAGTTGCCATAAGCAGCGCCTGCATTCTACGCCCTCTGCATCGTCCCCACACGCTCCTTTCTAGAGAGAGAGAGAGCTCGTGTGTCAACTTCACTTGTCCCTCTCCAAAAGATATCACCATGATTCTCTCGGAGATCAGCCCCAACCTATATCACTCTAGTTAGCTACACTCCTACTCCTACTCCTATAGCTGGCTACCACATCCTTATATACCTTGATCATGTCCCAGCTCCAAGCCCATCAGCCCATACACCTCCTTCGTCTTGCCACTGCTCGTAGTATTAGTAGTAGTAGCACATTTTTCTTGCCATGGATCACGCGAGCATTCCCATGCAGCAGCAGCAGAGACATGTCAATGGAGGAGAAGGAAGGAGTGGTGGCGCTGGTGGTGGTGGTGGAGGAGGCGCGGCGGGCAACGTGTCGTCGGCGTGCCGACCGAGCGGGACGCGGTGGACGCCGACGTCGGAGCAGATCAGGATCCTGCGGGAGCTCTACTACGGCTGCGGCATCCGGTCGCCGAACGCGGAGCAGATCCAGCGGATCGCGGCCAGGCTGCGGCAATACGGCAGGATCGAGGGCAAGAACGTCTTCTACTGGTTCCAGAACCACAAGGCCCGCGAGCGCCAGAAGAAGCGCCTCACCACCCTCGACGTCAACACCTCCACCGCCGCCGACGGCAGCCACCTCGCCGCCAGCGTCCTCTCGCTCTCACCTTCCGGTATGTTTTCGTCCTCTTGCGTTGTGTGCTACACTATTGCATTGCTTGGCTCCGTGGTTAATTTACCCGCTCGATCGTAGCTCGCAAATTAATGGAGATCGGTCCATCGGTGCATGTGCAGATGCGGCAGCGGCGGCCTCCTCCGCTGACATGTACGCCGTCAATGGCAGCACAGCTGCGCAGCAGGAGGCAAGCACTAACTGTTGGGACAGCACCGCCATGGCCACCGACAGAAGCTTCATGCAGCTCCAGGTAATTGGCATGCACATACACTGACGCATTGCAAATCTGCAATACTGCTCATCGACGCCGATCAAATACCGATTTCCACATGCTGATCTATCTACCCCGTCCGGTGGCCGGCTGCAGGACTACATGGGCGTGAGGACCACGGGAGGCCAGCACCACGGCGGCGCCGGCGGCGCGACGCCGTGGGCATGCTTCCCCTTCACCGCGGATCAGACGCCGATGACGACGACGACGGCGACCAGGGAGCCCGAGACGCTTCCGCTCTTCCCGACCGGCGGCCGGCACGGAGGCCCAGGCGAAGGTGGCCACGGCCACCAAGAAAGCATCGTCCACGGCCGCTACCTGCAGTCCAACAACTTCCAGTGCTGGGGTGCTGCTGCCACCACCATTACAGCCCAGCAGCGTCATCAGCTGCTGCAACAGCTGCAGGAGCAGCACAGCTTTTACAGCAGTAGCAACCAGCTTCCCAGCCAAGATGCAGCAGGAGGAGGAGGCACCTCCCTGGAGCTCACTCTCAGCTCCTACTGCTCCCCATACCCAGCAGGGTCCATGTGAGAGCCGTGCTGCTGCCTTGCCTGAGCTTACTGGTGTCATTGTCCTAGCTATTAGCTAGTTAGAAGCATATATAGAAGCATGTCTGAAAGTTGCAGTATTTTATAGGCAGCTTGCAGCTGCATAAGGATCAACATGCTGCATTACTGTAGTCGTGTGGTCCCGAACCTGAACTGGTAGTGCGCTGCATGCTAACTGCAATAGGTGCATGGTGCAGTGTGAGTTTAGTGGCTGTGGTGGGTTGGTTGTAGCTAGTGTGTTTGGGTCTTTGGGACAGGAGCACATTTGTGTCGAACTTGCCTCTCTCTTTGGTGGCTTCCAGATGAAGGAAAAGTTATCCTCCTGTCTGCCTGCTGCCTGCTTGGTTGCGCACCTGCTGAGATTTCTCCCTGTTTTGCTTCAGCACAAGTATAATTTCTATCTCTACCACTGCCAGCTATTCATTTCAGCATTTCAGGTATGGTGGTCCTGGGGACCACTTTGGTTGAACTAACCAGGGTATCCTTTTCCAGTCAACACATTTACGTCTTGACTTTGGTATCTTTAAAATGAATCCTCTTATTTAGTCACATATATATAGCTGGATTGGTGTGTTGGTTTTTTGTTTCTTTAATATTTGGTGTCGGATAGCCTATGTTTTTAACCAGTATGTTATGCTTTGCAAAATGGAATACATTTGGTTAGCTTAATTAGCTGGTCCAAACAGTAGAGACCGT
Source organism: Stipa capillata (assembly GCA_019208055.1). Classification (NCBI taxonomy): domain Eukaryota; kingdom Viridiplantae; phylum Streptophyta; class Magnoliopsida; order Poales; family Poaceae; genus Stipa; species Stipa capillata. The sequence continues at coordinate 107,113 of JAGXJF010005649.1, read as the reverse complement.
AATTTCTTTGTAACATGCGCATGATTTGGTGAGTATAAATAAGTCGGACTTCTCTGAACCAAAAAATGAAACAGGAATTCACCTTGGCATGCTAACTTGCAAAGCCAGATAGTTGAATTGAAATAGAACATTACTGTAGCACTTCCCACTAACTAGCAACTTACATGACTAGAATAGCTCCCAAAAAAGAACACAAATCCTTTGTGCGGAACATTACATACTGCTTTAGCCATCGCAAGCATAGTTTTGCAACCTCTGCCTGTATCGATGAATGCTTCCATGAGATATGTTCTCACTTTGTTGACCTAAGCTAAAGCTAGGAGAACTCTTCGATTCTGAAGTGATCACGCTACTTCCTGTAATGCTGAGAGAAATTGCTGACAGTCATGCCTTGCCACCGGCTTCAAGGGCTTCTCTGGCTCAGGAATCATAAGGCAGGGTCACAATTTCCTGCTAAGACCATGGAAGAAACGATGTTTTCTTCTCCTAGAATGCTTCTGATGTACTGTGGACATCACATGCGGTGAGAAACAGACCTAGATCAACAGAGCACACAAACGAAGTCATAAAACTTTTAATCAGTTTATCTTCAGTTGCTACCTGCGATATCTAATAATAATATCTCTGCAAGAGGATGCAATCGTGGTCAAACTACCTTATTTGGTAATACAAATTCCACCAGGCCATAATAAGAATGAAGCGAACACAAACACTTTTCATAAGAGATGTGTAGCTCCTCAACTAGGTTCCTTATGTTACTATGCATACTAAAAATCCAAGCAAATTAATAAGATTTCTTTTGTTATTCATTAAGACAAGGAACTACCTTGGAGTTATTGCGAATGCCAAGAGAAGAAAGTGCAGAATTGTCATCTATCAACTTCTCACTCTGATGTGTCAGGCAGTAGTTCTCCCAAATATGCTTCCTGGGACAAACAGAAGTACTATGATGAAGGCCACAAGTCTATAAAGTACATAAAGCGGAGTTTGGAAATTCTCATTATCCTTAACAAAAGGACATATAGACAAACAAAAGGTTGACACATACGGACATGCCATCAAAAGTATATCACTTCTCCTGAGTAGAGAAATGGATGAAAACATGGATATTTACAGCCATAGAAATAGAGTTGAACCATAAAACACAGCAAGAGAGCGTCACACAGGTACATATACAACATAACTGAACTTCAGAACTGCCAAGAACCACATGAATCATGATGCTTTTGAACTACCATAATTCAGGACGAGATGGATTCATGTAGGTACCAAGATGGCGCCTTTGGGGACTATAAATTTGTAGCTAACATTATGACAAAAGGCCATATTATTAAACCTAACTAGCATCAGCAAGGCAGGATGTGTAACCAGTTTTATGGTTAGAGCTTTTAACAGAACTCATATATGAGCTTAGTGGTAAAAGCATAACATGGACTTCTAATCCTTTTGCAGCATCTAGTAAGGTTCTGTTTGTACAGCATAAAACAGTCAAGCCTTCAAAAATTCTATAGTTTTATCATAGTAACATTGCAATCCTCATACTATATATTACCCTTTTTCTGAAAAATAGGCACTATACTTTCTGACAATTTAGTGGTAATAAATACCAATGCCAGGGACTCTTTGCATTGAGTGCTACTGTTATATCAGACAGGCAGTCAGTTACTGTCCTAGACAGGCTTATAACCGCATAGCTGAAGCTTCATGGAATCAAGGAAATGGGGATCATACTTTAGAGTTTAGAATGCTCCTGAAAAACTTGGAGAGATGATAGCAATAGCATGACCGTAAAGATGTAAACAGTGTACAAAGAACGGGTTCATGCACTTCTAGATAACTGCAAGGCAAATTGGTCAGAAATTTCTTTCTATATTGAGCGTAAACTACTTCTGGAAGACAATCTTGGAACATTACATTTTCCTTAGTTTCAACTGAGAAACACTAAGCTAGGACCTTAATTCAAATGGGCTTGACTAACCTTATGTACACACATTCAGCTACTCAAGAGTCAAGACTAAACAGGTCAAGTTCAGTGCAAAATCAAACTCAAAATTGCAACAAACTTCAGCTTGGATTCTCAATGTCTCGATCTAATTGACAATTCAAATCTGTCTCACATATCTTGTGACCCTCAGCGTATTAGATCATCACATTCATCTACGCTAGCACCTTTGGGTTGATCGTTAATGCTTGAGTGCCCATTGTGGGAGATATTAAATAACAAAGATACATCAGCAGCATTTCAAAGAACATTTAGTAATTAAAACAACCCATGTTAGCATGAGTCAAGTAGATTAAATACACATTCCTTCAACACAGGACCTTCCATCTCCAAGACGATTCCCAGATTTGGTTTTGGTTAGATAAGTGGATTGGTAGTAACCTGCTGTCTATTCAGTATCCACGGTTATTCAATTTGGCTAGACAAAGAAACGCCACGGTGGCACAGGTCATGGGACCTAACCCACTAAATGTCGAATTCCAATGAGGTATAGTGGGCCAAAACCTGTTGGACCTCTATGAACTAACCACAAGGGTATCCCAAATTCAATTGACCCGGGTCAAAGATGGGTTCAAATGGATCTCCACAAAAATGGTGAGTTTTCCGTCAAATCCCTATATGCAAAGTTAGTTCACCAAAACGTGCCAATCGTAAATAGACAACTTTGGAAACTAAAGTGTCCTCTAAAAGTTAAGATATTCCTATGGTAACTACGAAGGGGGATTATTCTCACAAAAGACAACCTTTGAAGGCGTAACTGGAGCGGCGACCCAAAATGTTGTTTTTATCATAAGACAAAAATATTCAGCACTTATTGTTTGAGTGCCCAGTAGCTCGTTTTGCATGGCAAGTCACATACGCGGCCTTAGGGTTACATCCACCTACTAGTATTGTTGATCTGTTTGGACCTTGGCTTACGGGGGTAGACAGAGGCCTTCTCGCACTTATACTAGTGGGAGCGACCGCTTTGTGTTGGTCTATTCGGCTATGCAGAAATTCTATAATCACTTGCAGCACGCATTGGCTGTGCTCGTGGTTTGTGTTGCAGCGGCCTGAGAATTGCGAGCCCCTCCTTTCAACGTCCCAAGCGCTAGAGATGGTTCTATGGAACTCTTCTCCATGCATGGATGGGAGTTTAGTCATCGTCTCGGTGCACCACGAGGAATATGTTTTCTTATTGTCTACCACATTGTTTTTATATTCAAGACTTGTTACCCGGCTTTCGACGGGGTCGTGTGTTCTTTGATTTTAATTTGTACCTGTGGTTGTGTGCATGTTTGATGCAGAAGCCAGGAGAAACGCTTTGTGTTTGGCATCATGCATTCTCAAAGAAATAAAGCTCTTCCATTATCTAAAAAAATGAGTCAAGTACATGCCATGGACACATGATTTATCAGAAGGCATCATCCACATACCACATCATAAACCAATTAGAATCATGCCACTGTTTGAAGAGAAGTTGGTTGCATTACCATGAGATATGGCGATGGCCCATCTGTTCTTGCTCCATTTCACTTATCTTCTTCCTGATAGCCAGCTTCAAATCCTTGACCGTAGCAGTGTTCAATGCCGCAACATCTTTTTCACCACAAGGACAAAAGGAAGACGAACCGAAGTTGGTTAATACACGGCACAAATTTTGACAATCTAATCGACGCAAATTTGGTGAAACAGATAGGGAAATGTGGGATTCGGAGAGGATCATATACTTACCGAACGAGGTGTTATCCAGCTTGACGACGGTCACCCTCATGGCGCTGCCGAGCTCGAGGTTGATTAGCGTGTCTACGTCCGCGAGGGAGGGCCTCCTTGGGACGTCCGCGAGTATGGGGTCGTCGAGGAGCGCGGCGAGCATCGACTGCAGCCTCGCCTGCTTCGCCTCGCTGCTCTGGTAAGCGGCGACCTCCTCGGGCTTCGTTGTGGAGCCCGCCGAATCCATCGCCTCCCTCTGCCGCAGAGATCGGTTCCCTCGGGTCGCAGAGCGCGGCAGCGGCCACTCGTCGGCGGCGGCGGGGCGCCTCGGCCGGACCTCACAAATAGAAGGGGTAGAAGAGGACGGGGGTACTGAGAGGCTGGCAGGTGGGCCCCAGAGGCAGTTAAAAAACGAGAAATTTGATGATTTGCCCCACCTTTTCTCTGCCCCAGCCAAAATGCCCCGCCCCCTGTCAATGACGGGTGGCCCAGGGCCACCCGTCATTGACAGGGGGCGGGGCATTTTGGCTGGGGCAGAGAAAAGGTGGGGCAAATCATCAATAGGCCCGTTAAAAAACATATGCTGGACCGCCCACGCCGTTCCCAGCCGTCGGATTGGATTAACTGTGCTATCTGGACGCAGATTCAAATCGTGCCGTCGATAACCTTCTAGTAGCATCGGCCGCCGCCGCCAGATATATCCTGCGGCGAGACCTACCCGAGCTCAGCCTGCCTCGTCGCCGTCGTCGTCTCGGGGTCTCGGCGCGCCGCCTGCGGAGAGCACGGAGCAAGCGCCACAAGCGGCGAGCGCATCCTCCCGAAGGTGAGATCACCGAACCCGAAAACTTCTCTGGGTGATCTGATGTATGGTTCCGTCCGGTCACTAGAAACATGCCCTAGAAATCTACAACGGATACGGCTCTAATTAGGGAGGGACTAGGGATCCGTGAGGCACGAGAAAATCGGCGTAGGCGGGGCGGCAGCCGGTAAATGCTGCGACACCGGCGGCTGCAAGGCAGTTGGCGCCTCTCCACTTTCCCCTGTTTTGATTGAGATGATTTCGCCCGAAATTGGGGGTTGTGTGCTCGTGCTTGTGAGGTGTTTGATGAAATGGGGTGTGTGTGTCGCGCGCTGCTTGGTGTTGTGCGAGTAGTGGTGGTACAACTTGGAGCAGACTCCTCTCCTTGTTCAAAGAGGAGATCTGATTGGAGGCTAGCAGATCAGTTGACGAAGTTACTTGATGAGTTCAAGTGTCCGTTTCTGCCTAACTCCCAATCCCAGCTGTTTTTGGCAAAGCATGGTAGTTTAGTTTGATGTGTAAAAATATTTAGGAAGTTTGCCCAATCCTATTATATATTGTGGGGTGATTATAACTTCGAAAGTGTGCAATTAGGTTGTTTTTGCATATTAGTTTGGTCCGCCACTGCCTAGAATCGATGCGTGCGGAACTGTTGCTTCATCAGCAGCCCAACTTCACTGCCGCTGGTCATGAGATTTGGAGCCGGTTTGTTCTGCTAGTCGTTATAGCTAGATCGCAGTTCTCTTGGCTGTTTTGCTCCAAAATGCACCCGAACTCGTGGGTTAGGGTCAGTGTGGGACAAGGTCCGAGCAGTAGCAGGGAAAATGCGGTGTGTTGTTCATAATAAGTTTTCACCCTTAGTCAGTTGCCCTGCTACGCAAATTTGTGGCTCAGTAGATTTGAATAATTCAGCCTCCTTGCTGGGAGTAATAACAATAATGAGTGGATTCAGTAGGCTGCAATATGCATATTATATATGACATCAACAGCAAATTTGTGCTTAACTAGGTGATCTTGATTTAAAATGCTGTTGAGCAGCTTCAAAATTTGAAATTAGTATATCGAAGAATTGTACTCTTTGAACTGCATTTCCCCATTAACATGCCATACTTAGGGGGTCTATCATGACCTCATGGGGTGGCATTCAAGGTTTTAAGTTCCCCTACCATGAATAAATTTCTAACTCCACCACTAGTCCACGAGAACGTGAACTATGCTGTAGCTTGAGTAGAAACATGCGCCTAGATGTCACAGTATTCTTTTATGATGTCATTCCCTTGCACGGAACTGGACCTATTTTATGATTAGAGATCTCTTCCGGGAGATTTATACTTTGGTTGGCTTAAAAGTCTGTGATATTGCATTTGCTTGTGATCTATTTGGAAGATTTTGCATGAATAAAGGTGTTGTAGTGTATAATTTGTTCTTGTGTCAATTACTTTATTCATAAACCTGGTTAACAATGACGCATAATGTAGAACTGGAGGTATTACTAGTTTTAAACGAGCTTCCAGTGTTTGGAGTGGATAATTGAACAGCTGTTTGCTTCTCTTGGGGGGAACTACGTTTAAGTTGCTTGTGTTTGCAACAAAATCTATTAACAAATTGCTTCGTTTTGAGATGATTCATCCAAAGCTCCTAGTGCTATCAACAAATTGATGGATAATTGAATTAGCAATTTACTTCTGTTACGGATGCTTCACCAACAAATTATATTTCTAATTGTAGATTCTGATCTATACTGTGTCCAATTATGGTTTCATAGGTTAGCATCTCACAGTCATGGCGAAACATCATCCTGATCTCATCATGTGCCGGAAGCAGCCTGGCATTGCTATCGGTCGCTTGTGTGAGAAGTGCGATGGAAAGTGTGTCATTTGTGATTCGTATGTGCGCCCTTGTACGCTTGTCCGGGTTTGCGACGAGTGCAACTATGGCTCATTCCAGGGAAGGTGTGTCATCTGCGGAGGAGTTGGCATCTCAGATGCCTACTACTGCAAGGAGTGTACACAGCAGGAGAAGGACCGGGATGGATGCCCCAAGATTGTCAATCTAGGAAGCGCCAAGACTGATCTCTTCTATGAGCGTAAGAAGTATGGATTTAAGAAGAGATGAACTAGACGATGGATTTCTCAGGTCCTTTTGGCCTCATTGTGTGTTCTGTCGAACTGATACCAAGGGTAGGTTGTTGAGGCAACGGCTTTGTATTCGTGTTATGATTTGATACTAATACGAGAATACATCCCTGATAACTATTTCTATCGTATGGTCTGAAACTTAGATTCTGCTTATGCGATATGCACTTGATGTTAATGACCATGAATGTTGACTTGAAATGTGAACTGAGATGGACTTACATATCATGTAATTGCCCGGGCTGTTCTAACGACCTGATAGTTGCCATGTGAAGGTAAAAAATGCTAGTAGCTGATCATGCTTAACGTGCTTATCACAGAAGCAGCTGGAAATAATATCATCAGTGGCTTAGTATATGGACCTAGCGTGTATGCATCTTCAGAATTTTGTACTTGTAGGGAATAACTTAAAAGAGTGTATGCAGCTTCTGAATTTTGTACTTCTAGGGGATAATGACGCGTGGTCCTGGCTCATGTAGTCATATGGAATCGTCTTTCGGATTTCTATTCTTGATCCAAGTTTGAAGATACTTGCAAGGTTCTGGAACTGCATGATGGTCGTCGCATGGCATAGCAGATATTTCTTGTGGTAGAACTCTCTTCAGGGACGGTGCTAGAAAACCCACGGTGACGCACAGGAATCCGGGTTCAAGAAATTTTCATGATAATCAGCCCATAAAATGAGTAAATGTCAGAAACCCACAACAATTAAGGCAGAGATTGCGCTAAACCACGACTTTTAGGTTTTTCTCAATTAACCATAATTATTGGAGTAAGTGTTCTATGCAAGCTTAAGCCCGATATTGAGGCCGTATGACAGTATTTCTGACATTTAAGGCCCGAATGCCATGGCTTACGTGTCACAGAGAAGCACATCGGTTGCCATTTCACCAATTCGACGTGGATCAAACCTCGCGACACACACCATATCGTGCTAGGCTCGGGGTGACTTGATCGAACCAAGTCACTCCACCCCACACCCCGTTAAAGGATCAAGATATCGTTCTAGAGGGAGGGGTGAATGGGCGACTAATAAGTTTTATCAATTTAAGGCTTAATTTGCAACCATGTGGAATTAAATATTGTCTAATTAAAAGAGATATGGACACCGCTAGATACTAGTCACATACAAGCACAATAATATAGCAACAAAAGTTACGCTTCCAAGAAATAAATGATGAAAAAAATAACCAAGGGGACGTAACTGATTTGTTGCCAGAGCTATTCCTTGGGGAATCTTACCTTTCCATTTGGGAGCTTGATCACTTTGATGAAGAGACGATTTCCTTTCAAGTCTTTATCTCTTGAGAACTCAATTTGTGTCTCCTCGACTTCTTGGTGATTCTTCCCTCTTAGAGACGGATCCTAACCTTTATAAACTTCTTGAGGCTCACCACAACTTGCTTGGGAGCTATCAAGTACTCCTAGCTGTCTAGAAGATTCCAATCTCGAAGAGTAAGAAGCACGATGAAAAACTCGAAAATGAACTCAATGCTCTAATACTTAACTAATGCCAACACTCACTCTTTTGAGATCTTCCTCATAAGAATCAAAAAGGTTTGAGGCTTCAAAAAGGTGGAGAAGCTTTCTTGAGAGTAAGAGATGATTTAGCAAAGTTGGACGTGGAAGAGGAACTGAGGGTATCAGTATCTCACTTACAAAAAACTAGTCGTTGCTTGGAAAAATATATGGCCGGAGTATCTGGACATCCCTCTAGAGTATTCGTCTCCAATGGCTATACTTAAAAGGCCAGACAGACAAACCAGAGGCTCCGAATTGAATTTCTCCGGTGTATCGAGGATCATCTTGACACTCCGAGAAACGCTTCAACACGGCCGGAGGAAGGGCTAGACACTACGGACATCCGGAGTACCGGGGGGAAACCCAAACACTCTAGGGTTTGAGAAAGAAGACCCCCTCAAAACGGGTTTCACGCCCAGAATTATGCTTAGATAGTCTGGATCTTCAGAGTATCTGGGGAAATGTCCGGATACTCCGGGCATTTGATAAAAAGATCTTCAGAAATGATTGCATGCCCCAAGACTCACCTAGATAGGGTTGGCCACTCGGAGTATCCAAGAAAACCCTATACACTCTAGGACCAAGACATAATGTTCCCCAAAACCGGTTGCACGCTCAGAGACTTACTCAGAGTATCTAGGCCAACACTTAGTAGAAAAATTTCTCTACACCCAGAGTATCAAGGCCAAAATTCGGATACTGCAGATGTTAGACAGAGCACAGAAATATTGAAAACTTTGGAGCTTTTTGAGGCTGAGGATATGGTTGAGCATTTTGAGCACTAATTTACTATTCTAACCCTTTAAGCACACTCCTCTTTGTAGCACTATTTTTCCTATACTTAATGTGATTTATCAAGTCACTAAAACCTATAAAATGAGGTTTAAAGGAAATAGAGCCTTGCCGTTCCTCTTTTTCATCTTTTTAGAGGTCACCATTATTGATCAAACTTTACATGTGGGATTAGAACCTACTTACACACTCAAAGTTTGCATTAGTCCCTTTATCATTTGTTATTAATTCACCAAAATCCACTTAAGGGCCTAGGTGCACTTTCATCCGTGCTTTGCAGAGGAGGTTGACGTGATGTGGCGGAAAGCCGAGATGAAGATGCTGGTCATCGGCACCGAATTGATCGGACGGAGGCGCACGAGGACGCGGTCGTACTGCGGACCAAGGTAGGGGACGGTGCTGAGGACCTCCTCATCGTCGGCCTCGTCCCAGGGGGTGGACTCGAGGTAGTCCATGCAAGATGCGGTGATGTGGTGGCAGCTGATGTATGCGGCGACATATAGCATGCTGAGCGTGTTGTGGACGTCGAAGTGGGAGCAGGGCTTGAGGTCGGTTGCACCGGCGCTGGTAGCATAGAGGAGGCGGAGCGCGAGCTGATGTCTGGTTCTTGGTAGTGGACCTCGACGCAGTAGCGCGAGTCGTCGGAGAGGCGGTCGGCGAAGTACTCACTCTCAGTGACAAGGTTGCCAGAGTGGCAGTAGAGCCACTCATCGTGGCACTCCCGAGTCCGCAGGCACACCACCACGTTGCTCGTCGTCCGATCGCTGATCTTGGGCTGCACCATCCTCATGCCACTTCTCAGTCAAGGCTCCGTTTGAATGGGATCTAGATTCTCTGACTTGCTGACTTGCAAGAGACAAGTCAGAGAAGCACAATAGTGGTTGTAGAGCACGATATGGTGCGTGCCGGGGGAGAAGGGGTTGAGCCACGTCGGATTGGTGAAGTGACAATCGATGTTGCTTCTCTATGCCACGTAAGCCATGATATATGGGCCTCATGCGTCAGAAACGCTGTCAAACGGTCTCAAGTGAACGGTTTGGGCTTGCTAAGAACACTTACCCCAGCAGTTGTGGTTAATTAACAAAATAAAATTGTGATTTAGCGTAACATTTGTCTTAATTGTTGTGGTTTTCTGATATTTACTCTCATAGAATCAGTCTGTACACCATCTCACATAAGCCAATGTATAGTAACACTGTAGTGACTTAAAACATAACAGCCAATAAATTTTTTCCATTTTAATGAAGCTCGATCAATTTTAGTCTAGCTCCGTCCATCCTTCCGTTGAGTACCTACCTCTGTTCTTGGCTGGGATTGTACGTGCGGGCGCAGCTGACGAGAGACAATGTTGTGTAACCAGTATCAAATCCACTAAATCCATTTCTTTCACATGTAATGTGCCCTTCAGGTGGAGGGCTGTGGAGACTAGGTGCAGGGATCAGAGTTACCTCTGCCACCAGGCAAGTATCGAAAGTTAACGCTTGGATCTGAAGTTCCAGGTTAAAATAAGGCACTAAGTCAGGGGCAGAAGGTACTAAAAACAATCATGAGCGTAGCCTTTTTTTTTCTTTGCCTTCCCACGAGAGCTTAACTCAGATTCCAAACTGCACATTATGTTATCATTTAGTCCTTGTCAAAAATGAGTTGTCTACTACGTCTCCTTAGAACACTAACCATGAAATGTTGAGTTCTTGTCTATTAGGTCTCATGGACCGGCTCAATTAGCTAAGACAGGAGAATGTGCCGTCCTGCACGGCGGAGTTACCAGCTAAGAAGTGTAATTACATTGCTACAATAGCTTTTTTTATTGGTTCAAACTCGTACATAAATTAGTTTAAATTTAACTGTTCATAGAAATTCCAGTGGGAGAAAACCCTAATAAGTTATAAACCTATTTTTTTCAGCTTCTGAGATGTAAGCTTATTTCGTGTGATGTGTAGTGCAATATCTATAATACTCTTAGAATTGTTTATACTCTGTTTAATTGATAATATTGTTCTTTTGAATTGTTTTAGCGTGTAATCAATGAAGAAAATAAAGTTCAAATATAAAAGAGTGCTAAATTATAATAGTTTTGAAGGACCACGTCAAATAATGGCAATGTCTAAATATTTTCTTGTCAACAAAAGCACTGAACTAACAATGATGTACCAATCCTCCTTACTCCTAAATTTGTACAACACACAACATGGACGCCTTTTCACTAACGCACTAATAACAAAAGAGATCGGTCATACACTTAAATTTCATATAAGATCATTTCCTTTGCACAACATACTAGTAACAAGCATTCTATTTAGGCTCTCTTTTGATTGCAATTGCCGCTGCATGATCATTTTATTGCAATTACTAACACACTAGTAACAAGCATTCCCTTTGATCATTTATGGAATTTCAAGAAACCATTTGACAGTACACACAAGCATACTCTATTCAAAATTTTCCCAGATCATACACACATCAATCGACAACATATGCTACATATACATCTCGGAGCAATAAATTTTGCAGGAAAAACAAACATTGCATTGAAAATTATCTCTTTCATATACATGAAAATCAACAAGATCTACTACATGTATATCTCTGAGCAACAAAACTTGCAGAAAAATAAAGTTTGTCTTCAAAAATGATTTTTTTGCACATCAATTCCGCACATCTGAAATCACATTGGAGTGTTGTCAACAAAGTAATAGCATGACATACATGGTAATAGAAATATAAAGAAAAAGCATTATACCTTCCCGGGTCAATGAACCATTTTTGTAACATAGCATGACATACATGGTAATTTTGAAAGGTTCAAATCCATGTGCTCTGGGAAGCTAAGAAATCCCAGCTCCCTGCTACCAACGGGAGAAAGGAGGAGTTTATCTTAATAGTTAGTTTTCTTTTTTAACTTATGGTTTCTCATGGCCATAAGACAGCTAAGGACCGAGCCAGGAATTTCATTAAAGAGGGGCCAATAAAACATATATAGACATATAAAACATTTAAGGAGGCTATATATATAAATTTAGAGATTAATTTCACATACTATTTAGAGAGTTTGAGAAAAAATTTCAGCATGAGAGAAGCCATGGCCCCAGCTCGCCTCGTTCTGGCTCCGTCACTCAAGACAGCCAAGAAGAGGAGGCCTATATTATACTGCCCAGTCGCCGAGACTAAACCAAAAGGACTAACCTGGCCTGTCCTCCCGAGAAAGAGATTTAGATTGGCTTAATCTAGTTTTAAGAAAAAGATTAGATTAATCAAATCGTATCGACCTGGTGGAAACTGCAAACGGAGAAAAAAGGGAAACGCAAATCGACGCGACGACAAATTACGAAGGCAAAGCCGTCGACGTCAGCACAGCACATCCTCGTCGCCGCCACCACCACCACCACCTCCCGTCTCTGCCCCCCTCCCAAATCCACCGCTCCCTCCGCCGCAGCCTCCGCCGCATCCCGCGGAGCCGCCCGCCATCGGAGCGTCTACGAGGAGGGAAGGGGAGGAGGGGAAAGGGTAGGAAACCCTTGGCGGCCCGATCTCGAGCCCTTCCGTCCGTCCGTTCCTTCGATCGCCCCGCGTAGGGTTTCGACGTCTCTAGATCGGATCGATTTGGTGTTCGGTAGCGATGGGGTCGAGGCGATCGAGGCGTGTTTCGTGGGCCGCCGGACCCAATCTCTGCAAGGTATTCTGATCAACACTTGATATAGTTCAATCCACCGCCGCCGAGGCGAGGAGACGGATTCGCGCTCCCAATCTCGTCAAGCTCGTCTCGTTGTTGGAAATTTTGATTCTGCCTGATTGCGTGGTGCTTTGGTTGGTTATTGATTGATTCGATCACCTGCTCCCGAACTCGACGAGAAACATGATCTTATTGTGTGTTTTATTTTGTTTGGCGATACGAAATGTGCAGAGCTGCCTAGAAAACGAACATGTTGTCTTTAGTTTTGAATCTCATGAGCAGCGGAAGCGAATGAGATGGATGTCATTCTGGAAATGAGGCGAAATTACTGATGTTACTTATACTGATAGCAGACAAAATTCAGTTTCAATGCTGAAGTGAGAGCAAAAATTTGATCAATTGAACAGTCTCTGCATATATCTATATATCGAACAAGAGCAAGATAAATATGATGTGGGGAAAACAAACAGAGGGGATCTTGGACGTGAATGAAATGAATGATGAATGAAACAATTGAACAAAATATGAAATATTGCATCTAGTATCTGCATAATACCAGCTGAGGCTTGGGTTACTACATATATCTTATATCCTTTTTTAAGACAACAGATATCCTATATTTATGATGAGCAAAAATTCAGCTCTTTAATCTTCACTGGGAAAGGATGTACGAGAAGTAGCTTTATTCTTCAGTCTGTTTATATTCCATGAATCCATCCCAACTTTGTCCCAGCAGTATTAACATATAATGCTGAATTTTGCTACCAGCAAGCACAATAGTATAACTGCAATATTTTAAATAAATATGTAGAATTGCCACCAGTGGTTGATTAAGTATAATGGGGACATATGCAATTATATTTCTCTTGCTGACTAAGTCTGTCCAAATTACAGTGTCAACCATGCATCCGACTTCCGTTTATTAACCCAGTGATCAGTTTCTTTAGTATTATGCATCAGGCTGCGCTTGTATGCAGTCAATGTAGTGCCATTTATCCTGTCGTTTCATATTTTACAATTCATGACTTACAAGTGAGTCAGTTCTTGAATAAACATCATAATTTAAAAGTTGAAGAGTTTTAGTCGCAACTCTGAAAATACATCTGATCCTGCAGTACAGTATATATATCACATGCTGCACTTCTATATCACATACTCTGATCCTGCCAGAGTAATGGCATTTGGTTTTCATGGAAACAAGCAGGTTATTGCTATTTGTCCATAAAAATGATGATATAGGAGTTTGAAGTTCAAAACGCATAATTGAGATTTACATAAAAATAAGCACAATAGGCCACCAACAAATAATTTTTTTGAAGACTATGGCTAATATGCTACTATCCATCGAGTAAAGTCCCATGTGAGCTTAATGATTGGATTATGATAGCATGCTGAAAACGAAAGATATGGAGGTAGCCCATAGTTAAAAATGCAAAAAAATTAATCAACCCACTTCACTCTGTTGCATTTTGTCCATTTCCTGTTGTTAATGACTGTAATAATGTTCTCATGATTTGATTCAAGTTCATTTAAGAATTCAATGATCCATAGATTTTCTTTGCCTTTTTTGTAAAAGGATTGTATGTGTCCTGTTAAGCAATGTGAAGCTCATATCACTTACCACATAGTTTTTGAGAACTACAGACATTAGACAACCATTTCTATGAGAGATATGGTTGGGCAGAATTTTTTATATGCTAAAGTACCAAGAGTGAACTTTATGTGATTCATCTGTTCAGAATGAGATGTCATTAATGAGATAAAGCATTTATTGACTGAAACCAAGTAAGCAACATATACAGTTACTGTGCAGAAGCTTGTCTTCTGTAATCATCCCTATATGATTGCATCATTGTTTTTGTAAAACCACAGATGAATATGTCACACTCATGCTTGTCATTACAAGACTTAATGCGCATAGATAATCCATGTCCATGTTTCTTAAGCACTATGGTGCTAAGTCCTGGTTGATAAGTCTATTCACTGGCTCCCTAGACCATGCATATATTCTTTTTCATTCCAATAATATCATTCCATTAGCTGCTGAGTATTGCACTATGTGTAAACAGTTGAAGGGATTTTCCATTATTTTTTGAAAGCCCGCGTGATAGAGCATATTCCTTACCTTGCACTGTTTCGCTCAATAGAAGTCACAAACTGTTATTCTGCCTATAAAATTGTATTAATATGTCACAAAACCTCTCCTCAAAATATCGTTGCCTTTTCTCTGAGACCAGAATGCCTTGATTGAAGAACTATTAGTTTTGTTGTGGACTGTACAAAGTCCTGAACATAGTTTCTGGTAAGAGTCAGAAGTAACCACTGTCTGTATTACCTGATTTGGATTGAAGTTTGCCAGCCACCCACGTTATAGACACCCTTCATGAGAGCTACTCAATGAATGAATAGATATGTGGTTATTATTACATAAACATTGGCAATTTTCTGATAATGTAAAATATCTTTACTTGGATAATGTAAAATATCTTTACTTGGATATGTGGTTATTATTACATACACATAATTGGTCTACACCCCAATACAAGAATATTTTAATGGTAGCGCATAACCGAGCTCATATTTTATGCTATATCATGTGTCAGTCCTGAACGAAATTAGATTGTTATTCAGGTTCAAGGTATGCTTTATATGACTTCATGTATAGTAATTAATTGTCTTATTGCTCATGTACATTATTTCTGAATTCTGTGAGTTTTAATGTAGATTTGTTCTTCCAAGTCACTACAACACTGTAAGCTGTAATGTTAAGAAACCCTGTCTCATGTATTTGTAAATCTGTCAGGTAAGACTTTTTATCTCAGAGGATTCCCCTTCTCAAGCTGGATTAAGACCACAAGACAATCTCCAAGCAAAAGGCTCATGGTTAATGCATGCAGCTGGCCCAGGCTCGGATGAATCCCTGCCTCCGGGTTTTGAGTCACTGCAGCCAACCAATGACCTCAAAATTGACGTATTTCAAATCCCTCTTATTAGGTGGAAATGCCCGCCACATGTAAGACAAGTGATTTAGACTGTTGTGTTGTGCAAATGCCTAGGTAATTTCAAGATCATTGAATTTCTCAACATTGTCTTGGTTGCAGATATTGTTGGACCCAGATTGGCACATTGTCGCTGGAGAAGAAAGCGAGGAGATTGCTGTTCAAAATGAGAGAATGTTTGGAGCACTTGAGGCTATTTATCCACGTGCATCGAACATACCTCCAAAGTAAGCAAGCTTCGTTTTTGCTTTACAGATTCTTCAAATTTCACACTTCATTCCTTATTTGTGAACTCTTTGTGCCAATCCAGCCCATTTGTTTCTCTGGATGTAAAAGACTCTCGTTCTGATGATTCCCGAACCGCATTGGTTCCTTTGATCCCTGTTGAAGATGATGATGCTTCAGATCAGTTGGAAGAACCATCCCTTGATCTACCAAACAATTACCATCAGTCAGATAAGTCTGATCTTGCGAAAATCAATGTACCACAAGTTTCAAATGGTCCAGTTACTGCTGCACAACAGCAGCCCTGTGGATCCACTGGTGCAGTAAGTTATGGCCTCTCCGCTGAGGCTGACGTGTTGACTGCAGCCTCTGCTGCATACACTGCAATAATGCAAAGCAATCAAAAGGGAAGTATGATTGACCAAGATCTACTCGTCAAAATACTAAGTGATCCTGCACAAGTTGAGAGGTTAATGAAAGAAGAATATGGCCGAATTAGACATGAACAATCTACCAGTAGTTCTGTTGTTGCCCCAATGCTGCCAGGCCCACCACCCCAAATGACAGTGAGCGCTTCTGCGTCATTTTCAGATCATATGACAACCTTTCAGAACACAAATCCTATGCCGCTGCCTCCATCATCAACGATGCCTCCACCGCCAATGATGAATCGACTACCTCAAGCAATTCCTTCAGTTGCCATGAATCTTCCACCAGGTTCTAGTCCAGCTATGAACTTTGCAAATGCCCCAGTGAGGGGCATCAACTACTACAAAACCCTAATCCATCAGCATGGAGGGGAGAGGCAGGAACCACTTGAACAACATGGAAACTATGGCAGAGATAACAAAGTGTACCACCAATCTGCTCCTCCCCAAACTGGCGGTATTGATGCTATCAATGGTGCTTCCATGGTGAGCAGAGATAACAAAATGAGGCCAATGAAACCCTGTGCTTACTTCAACGGCCCAAGGGGTTGTTGTAACGGAGCTAATTGCACGTTTTTACATGATGCGTCAGCCCCGTCAAGGCAAGATCAGCCAAAGGGATCAAAGAGGATAAAATTGGACAGCAGAATAGCTGGTCGAAATTGAGCTGTGGTTGCTATTTAATTTTGACTGTTCTTTGGTTCAATATCTTTTCACATGGTTCAGTAAATATTATGCAGTCAGCTCCCTGTTCTTTTGATCACTTCCAGTAGCCCTTTCCCTTCGTCGAGGGAAAATATGTTCTGAAAGAAAGAAAATATTTAATGATTGATTGGAGCTCAGATTTTTACTGATCCGTGCCAGTCTGTTCACTGTTGAAAGAAAGAAAATATTTAACTTTACGTGGCTAGTTTTATTCTACGTTCATGGTTACATTCGTTTCAAGTGTACTTTTGCAAGTATTATTAAATTAAAATGATTACGTGTTAAATATTGCATCACTTATAACTCAACTTAATTACGTGTTAAATATATTAGTTTTTTGTGATTATAAGAAAGACCCACACGGTGCACACAAGCATGCCACAAGCGCGTCCTTCCATCACACGTTAAAATTTAAAATTAACGGACACGAAGATAAATTCGATATTAGTTTTGATGGTCTTCTTTTAACACTCCGCAACTGAGAGCAGCTAATGTACTGCAAGGAAACAAGGACGCCATATTGGTTGATGTAGCCTGTGGCCACCAGCTAGCTAGTTCCATTAAGTTACCCTAGTCCCTTCAAAAAGAAAAGAAAAACGTCAACATGCACGTACAATGAAATGGGAGGAAGAACAAAGTGCACTCTTTGCTGAAAAAGAAAAGAGCTCTTTTAGGTACCCCAAAACAAATATAGACCATCTATTTATCCTGATTCAATGGTTTATCTTCTCTGGTACTCTAATCTAGATTCAAGGAGTACTACTTCAAAAAAAATTAAGTTAAAAAGTACCTTAATTTAAAGGGTAGAATTGGAATCATAAAAATAAATACAATAAAAACACACTTATGTATCAACTAGTAACCCTAATCCTCTCAATCGGTAACCCTAATTCCATTTCACTTCGGCTTCTCCCCGGTCTCCGTACGCACTCTTCGGCAAGGTCGGTCCGGCCGCACCTCCGAGGCAGCTGCACGGTGGCGCAACTACAACGAGCTAGTAATCCACTAATCAAAAAGAGTGGCAGACCTTGGGGTTGAACCCACGACCGTAAGCCTACCAGGCTTGCGATGGACCAACTGAGATAGAGGAACTTCTTGTTTATCATAGCAGGCAGAACCTCTAACTAAGAGAGGTGCAAGAAGATAGAACAACACAAATACATTTCTCCGAGAGCACAATTCGAACCCCGGACCACGAGCTTAAGAAGCTTGCACTCTACCATCTGAGCTAGGCGGGATTCTTGGATAACTTACCAATATTTTCAACTCAACGATAACTGTGCTGCAGGTTACTGCATTAAGCCATTCGCCGGTGGATGCGCGGGCGGGCGGAGACGTGAGCATGGCGAGGCGGAGGCTCGGGCAGCTGGCTGAAGGCGGGCGAGGCCACGGGCAGGCGAAGGCGTGGGCCGGTGGAGGCGCGAGCAGGCAGAGGCGGGTCGGTTGGAAACGTGGCGACGCGCTGGATCGGCTAGAGACGAGTCACGTGCTCGATTGGGACGACATACGCTGCGTCAAAAGTTTATCTTACCCTTATGAACGGACGATCAGATTTATTCAGTATTCTAATCTCTGTTTAGAGAGTACGAGGGTGCTAGAAAAAAGCTCAAAGAAAAACAGCATACGTACGTGCTGGACTGCTGGTAGACTAACATTCCAGAGCTAGACTTCGAACCTCAGCTTACATCTCGATCACGACGGCGTACAGTGATCGATCGCCATATAATCCTTGGGTTTTGATAGCAATGCAGGCATGCCTCCTCCGGTCTTTTGGCCCGGCACGCGCTGCTTTGGACCAAGCGATGAAGCGCGCGGACGCCTTGCAATGCAAGCAGGCAGCGTGCCCGAGCGTTCCGCGCGCCAGGTTTCACCTGCGGCGTCACGCTTTCCTCACGTCCACGTCGCCTGGTGCTCTGCCGCGCGCCTTGCTAGCTGTTGCACGGGAATACGGGATGCAGGCGCGGCCGGGGCCGGGCGGTGCATTCCGCCATTCAACCGTAACCATCGGTTTCCACAGTTTCAGTGCACAATATCATACTATCAGCTTTCGTTTATAAATGATTTTTAAGATCATAAATCAAACTATAAGCTGTTTAGAAGGGGTCTATGGTCTTTGGGCTCGCGCGGGGCCAGCTACGTACGCATGCAGCCGCGTGCGCTAGCCATGTGACCGAGCGTCAGATCACACGATTTGGGCTGGTGAATTAGTTGACGTGCGCGCGCGGGCGGACGGTGCCGAGATCGAGGCGTGCCCACGCTTGCGCGGTGCCATCCGGTGGGTGCAGCCGTGGCGGCGACTAGCTTACGGCTGCACGTGGACTTCACGCTGCATCTGCATGTGCGGCGCATGCGTCGGTCGTATGATGGGTCAATCTCCGCGTAAGGGCCAATCATTCTCGGACTCCAGCCTAGGTCACCCGCAAGCTCTCGGCTCGGCCCATATACACTCCTGGACCCTGCTCCATGGTGAATCACAAGCCCATGCATGTACAGGTCTGTAACGACCTTTTTTCTGGATTTATTTATACACATAATATCGAAAAAAATATACGCATAATAATATAGTAGATTTTTTACTCGAGAGTTTCTTTTTTTGATGTGGTGCTTGGTGTTTTGTTGGGGGTGGGGGGTGGGGGTGAGGGTGAGCATAAATTAGTACTAGCAAGTCGTCTTCTGGAAGCCTGAACGGCCAATGATAGAGCTGCCTGCACGGCTCACCGGCTCTCCGAACCTTGTTTGATTCCTCGGGTTGCTCGTTGGCTCAATGGCATAGACGAGAACGGGTTATCCACCATCCAATTTGTTTGAAAATATATGTATGTATTATGTATATTCAATACCTTTGAACTACTTTATAGACATTATTTATTATATCTTCGGTACCACTTTACACAATACTAAATATTTATTTACCACACTTAACACTCTGGGGGGGTGGGGGTGAGGGTGAGCATAAATTAGTACTAGCAAGTCGTCTTCTGGAAGCCTGAACGGCCAATGATAGAGCTGCCTGCACGGCTCACCGGCTCTCCGAACCTTGTTTGATTCCTCGGGTTGCTCGTTGGCTCAATGGCATAGACGAGAATGGGTTATCCACCATCCAATTTGTTTGAAAATATATGTATGTATTATGTATATTCAATACATTTGAACTACTTTATAGACATTATTTATTATATCTTCGGTACCACTTTACACAATACTAAATATTTATTTACCACACTTAACACTCTATTGTACGTGGGTATATTGTTTGGTGATCCACGTGTAGGTGAGTAGTGAGAATATTTAGAGTTAAAGCTTTCTATTTCACAACTCCACCCACCGTCTTTCTCTTCGGACCCACCCATGCATTTAAATTTGATTATGAAATTTGAAATCTCCACAAGTTTTGAACCCGACATCCAATTTACGATCCGTTTGAAACTTTGTGTTTTTAGTGACGAGGTCTTCAAGACAAGACTGATATTGGTAATATTTTGAGAACATTTGAATTTCATATTCTGAAACTTAGTGAACCCTCTATGAAACTATAGAAACTATGATACTATGTTTGACTTGTTTCATGTTGATTTCCACGCATATTTTACAAAAATAGACGTTTTCTGAATGTTTTGCACATATTATTTTTTCCAAGTACCACACATATTTTATAGGAGTTGCATCATGTTTCTCAGGTATCATACACGATTTACATAAATAAACCTCTTTGAAACACATTGAAACATGCTTGAAACATGTTTGAGACTAAAAACAGGTGCTAAGATTACTTTTATTTCAAATGAGACGAGGAAAATAAGTAAACCTACTCTTATGTCAAGCAAGAATATAATAGGCCGTCTAGGTGCTATGGAAAAAGAAAATAATAGAAAAATACAAGGAGATATGAAAAGCATATGTGAACATTTTCTCAGGTCATGAAATGATTTTCTCTAGACGACATGTCTGTGTGTCGATCCAGGATTGCGTCTTGTTGGACTTGACTAATCCCGAAGCCTCTTGCTTTTTTCAATTAAAAAAATGGCAGGAGTTGGGAGATCGGATCGAAGAGTTTGCAGTCTGCCGGAGCATTTTTAAGAACACAACTTAGGAAGCTGATTATATAATTTATAGTGTATCATCTTGCATAGTTTGTAGTGGTTTGCTGCAAGGATTAATTACCATTCCGATCGAGATATGTTCAGATACCTACGACGAACGGAAGATCATTTTTTAACCGCTTAACCTATCAGTACGTATAAATCGTAACCATTTACCTCCTCCGTCCACAAATATAAACACGTAAATAATATATGGATTACATTATATAAATCGATACCATTGGAAAGTGCATTTTAATACGAATCCAACAATATCAATTCTGTATTATATAACACACATATTATTGAATAAATTCTTAATTAAAAATAAATTTAAAAAAAGTATGTATCTTACATTTATAGACATAAGGAGTACTTTTTTGCATGCCGTTCATACTGGGCAGCGCCATTAGCCTGCAGGCGTCCCCGCCGTTCTACGTGCTATTGTATCTTACACTGTTTGCTTTCCCGTCCTGCCGGTACAAGAGAGACGATGTTTGTTTGCTTGACATATTTGTGCTGAAGAGAATGTGTCATGCTTCGCTTCAGAGACAGCCGTGTGGATTGCGCTTCCAGGTAAATGGAGGTATGTGTAAGAATTTTCTCTAATTTTAGATGGAATCTTCACAAACAGAAATCCATACCGTTGACAAAAGAAAACTCAATCCACACCAAACAAGAACTTCAATACTAGCAAATATAACAGACCAATCCACACGCTTCAGCCCGCTGTTGCATTACAAGTCAAGGATATATTACACACAAGAAATCATTATCGGTCAAATAAGTAACACAACCAATAAGAACCAACAAATGTACATATCTGAAGCTGCTGCTCTTCTCCCAATCGTACTCAGTATTCCAAGAAAAAAAAAGAAACAACTGACGAATTAGAGGGCCCGCGGCGAGAAAACAAGGGCAGTCTGAGCCATCTCAAGAAGCCTTCCAGATATGTGATGACACCGCGTTAATGTGCTGCCACCCATCATATATTCCACCTCTTATCTGCACATAACAAGATTCATTAAGAGAGACATACATTATGGATGGTATATTTTTTACGGTACGTCAGATGGTAATATGCAAGTATAACTAGAACATGAGGGTAGATACTGAGCAAGAATAGACACACTTAAGAGAGCATAGCTAAACAAGCGAATTTTCAGGAATTCCCAACATTACACTTAATCATGCAATCAGGTGGTCCATACAAGTGGCATAATTCAGCAAGTTGATGGACCTCCCAGATTAAAGTCAAGCTTAAGGACCTAAATGGCACAACCAGTGCGATGAAAAGTTTGAAGACCTCTTGTGCAGTTTACTGTACGAAATAATAAGCAGCATGTGAACCGAAAAACTCTACAGTAGGTAACTATTGTGTTAAAGTGAACGTGAGAAAAAACACAAGTTCATCACCAAATGTTCTCGAAAACTAAACCTCCAAACACAAATGGATATTATATCAGGATAAGAGTAAGGAATATAGAAGAACAGAGCACTTACCAGAAGGATTGTGAGGAACAGAAACGTTGCTTTTCACATTTTGCTGAGCTTGGGATGATGATCGTTGCATGCGAGGAGATGTATCTTGTTTACCGTTTGTTATGGGTAACGAATGCCTTTTCCTCGGGTTGTTGTCTTGTACATCTGGGCTTAACTTTGGAGATAGACTAGCAGCCGCCTTTGCTCTTGCAGATTCTGTAAACTGCATATAACTAGGCAATGGATTGCTGTTGCTCATGCGAGGTTCTTGATCAACATTGTCAGACTTGGCAACCTTGACTGAGCTATCTCTCTTTGCATGTTTATAATCCTTTGACAGATTATCTGTGCTGCTTCGTCCTACTGAATTGCTGCTTGGACTAGTCAGTGATCTCCTGCTTACACGAGACTTGGGTTTTTTGCTCTTGCTCTTGTTGGTATTAACAGAGACCTCACTTGATGGTGTGCCATGAGATTCTGCAAAGGTGGTTCGGCTCATGGGAGTTCCTTCGGGTGACTTAGCATAAGATTCTATAGATTTTTCCATTTGGTCATGCAAATCTGGCTTTTCCAGTTCAACATGCGCTTGCTCAAGCACAGGATCCGTGGCAACGACAGGGTTAGCAACATCAGCATTCCGTTCTTCTTCTTCTTCTGGCTGGACCACTACTTCAGAAGTTTTCTTCACGTCAGAATGTAAAACATGGGTATCTTTATCAGCATTCTCAGTGGTGTAGTTCCTATCTCCCAGAGCTCCAATCTCCAGTATAATCTCACCACCATCAGCTTCTGATCTATCTGGTGAGTCAAGTGTAGAGGAAATAGAAATCTCAGTCCCGCATTCTGAAGCAGCAGGTATGATTTTAGGGACATGACCAGCTGTGCTATCTGGTATGCTTGTGTCACTATTTTGCTTCGGCGAGGCACCATCTTGCGAACGGGGAGTATGCACCATCTGTTTGCTTGGCCCATCCAGATAAGATGAAGTGTTGGACCTACTGACTGTCAAATTCGAAGTCAGCTCTTCAAATTTCATCTGTGCAGCAGCAAATGCTGGGTTGCAGGACTTTCTTGCTGCAGAACTTCTGCTTTCCATCTCCAGCGTCTGCTCAGTTTTATATGCATCCGTAATATCCTCATTGAAAGATTCAGACTTTTCGGGAAGAGGGTTGGGTGCCCTTGATGGATCAGTTTGGGTAGACTGTTGACCAGAGAACTCGAAAGATTGCTCCACAGCATTCTCTGTCTTTGGGTCAGTACATTGTTCAGCATCATCATTAATATTTTCGATCAACTCTGGTACAGGGTCATCTTTCATTTCCAACCCAGAGGTTCTCTCTGGGACACATGCAGGAGCCTCCAAGGCACTAGAATCAGATGGCCTTAGTGTCTCTTCCACACTGGCATCAGATCGCCTCAGTGTCTCTTCCACATCATCAGGCACTAACTTGGGGAGAGACATGTCCAAGTCCAAAGGAACAACCTTTTCTTCATGCTGAGCATCTTCCTCCATCTTTTCAACCACCAACCCACTATTTTCAGCATTCTCTAGCAAGTGGCCGCTAGTGATTGGCGGAATCAGAGTTGTCCACCTCTCCATCCATTTCCATGTAACATCAGTTTCAGAAGGATCACATCTTATGTTCATGGATTTTGAAGTCGACATGCTGTCCATGAGCTGGCAGAAGATAACACTTTGTGAACATGAGGAAATCCAAACTAGACGTTATTATATGGCAATCTTAGTGGACAAGGGTTATTATTTCATCTCACCTTGAGAGCAAATCCATTCTGAAGCAATTTCTCACTTGAAGAACGGACCAAAGTGTCCTACAAAAAAAAAGTATATAACACAAAAGATGAGGATCCTCTTACATGTTTGGCGCAGAGGAAGAGGATCAATACCAAAAGTAATAATTATGCAAAGCATGGAATTTCGCAAGAGGTTGATAGATGAAAAATAAATATCACAACTTGGATGGAAAGATTAAATTTCATGAGACCAGCAATGGATCGACAGCTTCCAAGTTGCCAGCTAAAGGAACTTGGAAAAACTTCACATAAAACCTTAAAGCATGAATTTTTCTAAGTTTCTACTTGAAGTCTTAGCAATAAACAATATGTGGTCTGATGGGAACATGTTAAATGAAATTCTATTGAGTAATGTTGATGCCATAATGTTCTTCCCACAAGCAATGCGAGTGATAATAAATTTTTCATAAATGAAAATATCTTAAATAAGAATCCTTTACTCACCTGAAACATTCCTGCAGATTGTTGCGCTTGATGAGCTCGGACAAAGCCTTGCATTTTAACAATAGCAAGCAAGCATTGTAATGATTCTGTAGCCTGTCTCCTAACTAGATGCCCACGTATCACAGCTTGCAGTTTCACAAGATCCTTATGATTCGATAGTTCTTGCCTTGCCTGCAGTCATGCAAATGCTTAATATTGTACTAACATTAAACAAGGAATAATTTTAGTAAACATAACGCTAGGTGACAAAGCATTGCAACATACGATGTATGTTCTGATGCCAGACTGAATAACAACAGCGGCAGACTCCACATGATCTTCCTCAGGGTCTGCACTGCTTCCGTCCATAAGTGAGGCAGTTTCATCCTGCTTCGGCTCAGTTGATGAAATAGAGATACTTTCATCTGGCTTTTCATCAAATTTCTCAACAGCCTTTTCAGTTGGCTCTTCCATTGGTTTTCCGGATATCCTTTCAGCTGGTTCTTCGCTTGGCGTTTCAGTTATCTTTTCATCTGGTTGTTCAATTGACTTTTTGATTATCTGGTTCGCTGGCTTTTCAATTGGCTTCTCCATTGGCTTTTCATCAGGCTTCTCTTCATATAGAGGCTTCTCATCGGGCTTCTCTTGATGCAAAATCTTCTGATCGGGCTTCTCTTCATATAGAGGCTTCTCATCTGGCTTCTCTTGATGCATAATCTTCTCATCTGGCTTCTCTAGATGCAGGTGCTTCTCTGAGGCATAAGAGTATGTTGAAGAGTAGCCATTGTTGCTTGGAGCAATTTCAGCTTTTGCTTTGCTCGAACTAAGAGTTTCGGGTTCGGATATATCAGAGTTCTTCAGAACTCGATGCCTTGTAGACCTCCTGCGAAAGCTCCATCTGCTTTTATCTGATATGGCCTTGCTCTGGAGAAGGCAACATGTGCATCAGCCATTAGTATGAAATCATGTACTTGATATAAGGAAGAGGGAATAGACGATCCTTGTTAGTACTTTCACATGACAAAAACTAGAGAGAATTACAAAGTGAAATGCAGGAAATACAGTTCACGTCTAATGAATTAAACTGTCAGATACCAGGAGGAGAAAAGACACAAAAGGCAAGGGTATATACAAATCATCACTCTTCTTCAGTCACCATCAGTAATTTGAATCGAACCAGTGCATTAATTGCTTTCTATTATATATGTTTTCTTTCGTTAATTAATGTGCCGTTTCCTTGTAAACTTCTTATCTAAAGATCAGTAGTGGTACCATCCATCCATCAATTTATTTGTCTCCTAGAGAATCTTAAGCAAAATATCTTCGGTCTATTATGATATCACCACTTATCCATCCAAGTTAAATAAAATCTGTGTAATTTTGGCAACAAAGAAAAGCTAATTACGCATAATTCAACGACTACAGCTCATATAGGCTGTCATGTCAGAAATCCAGATCCCATTTCCGCCACATGTTGGTGTGGACATTTCCGCAAAGAAGCGAATTCCCCGATATAACACGGGGCCTTTAACCAAGAATCCAAGATCCTTAGAGCTAATCCGTGCGGTAGGACTTGCTGCAGAGTCCAGCCAGGTCCTCTCCACTCTAGGATTCTCAGTACGGGAAAGTAGCCATCAGTAGCCCGATATTGCAACAAAGAAATGTCAAATCAGTGGGGAGAACGACAGATGCAACGGGCCAAGAGACAATATACACAGTGAGTGCACTTTGCATATCATAGCTTAGCACTAGGCGGGGCAAACAAGCACTGACCGAACCATCAGATCCCATCCTGCATGGGATCGAGACGACACAAACAGCAACCTCCTAAGCCCTATCACAAACATGGCACAGCCTGCAGCTAGAGCCATGCAGCAAAATAAATGGAAAAAGTTAAAACAGGGATTATCTTTTTTAGGTGGAGATTAACCATGAGCTCATGCTTGAGAAAAGATGAGCGACTCCACCACTCAGCGCGACATCAATTTTTTGAAAATCAAAATTAAGCCCACGAACTGAGCGTGTGGAACAGCACAGGATCACTGGTAAATCTCCCAATTGGTGGCTATTCCCAACTCCCCGCCACGAATCAACCCTAGATCTATCTAAACCCGCGTCTGCCCCGCACCTCAGCCCCAAGCATTCCACAGAGATCTGCTAAAAACAAACACACCAACTGAAAAAAAAATAGCAACTTCGACGAACAACACGCGCGCGCACACACACACACGGAGCGCAGAGATGCCGCATTCGGTGACGCGGGCGGCGCATGACAGGCACAGGAAGTACTGCTAACCTCGTCGGCGCGGTCGTCGGCGTCGCCGTCGGAGCCGGCGGAGGGGTCGGATCCGGCACCGGCGCAGACGAGGATCTTGAGGCAGCCGTTCTTGGACTTCGTCATCGGCGGATCGGGTCGCTCCCGCCGCCGCCTTGGCCGGCTCTGCCGCGGTGAGTCAGTGCTCTGCTGGCTGCGCGTGAGAGTGTGCGTTTCTGGAGTGGGACTGGAATTGGTGGGGGGTGGGGGGGGGGCGCTCTGCTCCTTCTCCTAGCTTTGCGTTTCTGCTTTGTTTGCTCGCGCCTGCACTGCACGCTGTTTTTTATATTTCGAAGGGTTCGGGCCCCTCTCCGCCCTAACCTGCTTCTTTCTCCTTTTCAGTTTTTCTCTTATCGAATCTTCCTCTAACCTTTCCTATTTTTATTTTCATTTTCTTATAATATATGAAGTTTATCACTTTTTAAAAAAATATGGAGTTTCTCTTATGGAATTTTCCTCTATTTTTTTCATTTTTTATTTTTTAATCATGTGTGAAGTTTGTCTTATGGAATCTTCCTCTATTTTTTTCATTTTTTATTTTTTAATCATGCGTGAAGTTTGTCTTACGCAATCTTCCTCTATTTTTTCCAACTTATTTTTTGGATCATGTGTGAAGTTTCTCTTATGAAATCTTCCACTATTTTTTTCAACTTTTATTTCTTAGACAATACATGAAGTTTCTCTTATGGAATATTTCTCTTTTTGCGTGATATACATTTAGGGGTGGATATCGAGCCGGTTTAGCTCGACTCGTGAAGGCTCGTAAAAAATAGAGCTAGCTTGGCTCGTTAAGTTAACGAGCTGAAATTAAAGCTCGACTCGACTTTGCACAAAATGTCAACCAAACAAGCAACTGGTCTTATATTCTAATGAATAGGCTAGTTGTGAGATGGATCCTATTACAAGTGAATCTTAACGAGTAGCTTACGAGCTAGCTGAAAAGTATATACTCGACTCGTCATTTTTTTTACGAACCGCTCTCTCAATATACTCTAAGGCCTCACACGAAGCCAAACAAGAGTTATCACATCATGAACACACGCTTACGTAGTCTCACACTATGTCAGTTGAACCCATATTGGTGGGAATAAACATTCTCACTCACAACACCGAGCCCACTAGACCGGCCTCTACCTTTTTTACTTTAACTCAACCAAATTAGTTTGATCCACCACCTCTTTTCTATATCACTTGTTGCGTAATCTCGGACCCACTATATAAAGGTTTTAGCGTTCTAGCCTTTATTACATCCCATGTTTAACCACAGAGCAACATAGGTTTACAAGAGTTTTAGACTCTCTCTCCCTAAAAGACCAGACTGACAAGAGAGACTAACCTCACTTTTACAAGTCATGATCTACATTTATTTTTAACCGATATGAGATTAAACCTAACACCACAGTAATCAAACGCTGCCGCTGTCACGAGGTATTGCACAACTTTTACTGTAGAGAGGCAGATTTCACGGGGGAGCAAGAATCGAACGAACGGATGGAATATGTTCCTCTGACAGTAGAGACCAGCTTGACAGTAGAGACCAGCTAGCCAGGTTGTTACTAATTAAATTGTTGTCTATGTTTGCCCTCAAAATCTTCTTTTGGACCCGTCGCGTGCCGCTGCGCAGCCTTATGTTCCCGTCGCTCGAATATACCGCGAGGCGCGCGCGAGTTGTGAGACATCTCCTACTGCTCTTGTCCTGTACCGTTGTCTAGTTTTCATTCATGCCATCGACGGATCGACCGTCCGCCGGACGATCATTAACAGAGACAAAATTCTCATTTTTCTTCACGGCACGGTGCCGTAATGCCCATCCCTTTGATGCAAACAATTCGGCTAGTTGTGATATTAGGCATGTTTGGTTTTTCCTCTCTCCTTTTAGAGAAAAATTAAGGCGACAGGTTCTCGATTCCTATTATTACCAGAAACTATCAGGTTTCGAAGCATGTTTGGTCTTTTGCCGCACTGGCGACGGAAAAAATATGACGACGGAATGTTGGCAACCGTATCGTACGCCTGGCATTAATCAGGGGCAAAAGAGTGCCAACAACTAACTTATGTGCGAGAACTGTGTGGGATAGCTCGGTTCGGAGGTGGCAATAACAGTGTTACCAATGTACGCACACGTCCTTGATGCGCATTGCATGCCGTCGCTGCCTGCAGGTTGTGCTGCTTCCTTTGGTCAAACACTTTTTTACTCCTTCACAGTACTCCACTAAAAACTGTTAATTGTACACCTCTGTCTTGAAGAGTAGAGCAGTTGAGACGGCGCTGGCACAGAGAAGGTAGCAGAAACGGTGCCGGTGATGGCAAATTGGCGGTACGTGGAGTGCCCGAGAAGCAGGAGGAGATCGAGAGCGATGGAGAAAGGCACGACCACGAGAAAGCGCTGGTGTTGGGGAGCGGATCTGCGGGGGGGGCTACGCGCGAGATGGGAGGGGTGTCGCGGTCGCGGCGGGGCCCGTGGGTTGGTTGGCGTTTCACGTGAGTGATCGCCACCGCGTCAGGTTACGAAGGAACCGGTTAGGAAATGGAGAACTGCGCCTGCACCTGCACCTGCACCTGCGCCTGCACCTGCACCGGCCGCATCGCCTCGTTGTTCACGGGCTCACGACCTGTCTGCCGTGCGCATGCTGCACTCGCTCGCTGGGACCTGGGCCTGACACGGTCGTCCGTGCACTGACTTTCTTTTATCTTGGTGCAGTGTCAGTGATCGGACGTCGACCCAAGACGTGATGGTGAAGGTTGACAGGCCGGGGTAACTTCTTCATGGGTCGTCGCAGCATATATCAACTGGATGGCGACCGACTTTATCGTCAGGATTATTATACATTTCAGAGCTTTCTTCCAACACAGAGAAATGGTTCAAAGGTTATAGAAAAATCTTTTTGCACACTAAATACCATATCAAGCGTAGCAGTAACCAAAATGACGAGGAATGACATTCATGTTTAATTGCATGCTTAAACCCATACAAAACCCTAAATGACCTGTATAACATACAATATGGCAGCAGTAAAGTTCTCCGCACCATTCTGACCGATGGTCGTGACATGTTCACATGGGAGCGAAACAAAGTGGTGGGCCACGAGCGTAGCGAGGGCTGTGCGTCTGCATAGTGGGCCCACCCCCACGGCGCCATAAGGCACGTGCCAGCCTTTCGCACATGGACACGTAGCGCGCGCCACTTACCTTCTCTCTCTCTCGGCTGGGGCTGCACGTTACAGCCACGTGCGCCTATAACAGCGTTATCCTTTCCTCTGCATCACTAGCGTCCGTACATACAAGACCTTCCGTTAAGCTTAGCATCTTCTCCTTTTCTTCCTCTCTCTCAGGAAAAAAGAAAACAGTTAAGCATCCTCTAATCACCTCGCTAACAACGGTCAAATTGTTGTTAGAAACCTGACCAGGCATGGGATGCATGCAGACACCAAGGTGCTTTTTGGCAGCAATGATGCTTAGACTAAAGGCCTGCCGAAAAACAACGACCAGCGAAGTAGATCTATAGCGAGAGAGGACCAAGATACAAAAGTAGCCATCATTCTGGACTCTGGAGTAGCTTTTGTTTTGATCATAATATGTGCTTATTGTGGTTCCGTACTTGATCGTAATTAGCGAGTCAACATTGTTCTGACCATGCACTATGAGTTTCACATTCATTTTGATCAGCACAAACATTAGAGCAAAATTTACACGAACAGCAATTAGAAAGAAAGAAAAGCATTTCTTGTGTGATTTTGATCAGATCAGATGTTTCAGTGGTAACTTCTAACAAAAGTGTGGTATGATTCAGCTAACGCAAGAAAGGATAAAAAATCAGAGGTCATTGTCCTCGCATCTTCTTCCCCGTTTAATTACTACACACACAAAAGCAGGAAAGCAGCAGCAAGCATATCTTCCATGGATAACAAAAGTCATGCCCAGCACAAGGGGGCACACTACACAGACCACCTTTAATTTCTTTCCCCTTTTCTTTTCTCTTTGCACACTTACTGCAGTGGGTTGCTTGTTTCAGAAGCAGACAACAGTGATTGGATGCACAGGAAACAGCATGTCAGTCATATGCATCGATGGACCAGATAGCTCAGCTCGCTTCAGATGGAGCATATTTAGGTTAGGGTTTGTTGTGTTTGTTGATTTGTTCTGGCTTGAAGGTGATTAATTGATTAGTTAATCAGGGGCCAAATGGAATGTCTCTGTCAGAGAGTTGGGAGGCAGTGACAGGCTACTCCATGTTGCTTGTGGAGGAAAAAGAGCAGGTTTGAGGGCACAGGCCATCTGAGGGGACTGGATCAGACTGCATGCATGCCATCTTATCTGAGAATGAGATCCAGTGGCAATTGGTTCCCTACTATTATTAGGTCTACCGATCTGGACAGCGGTAGTACATACATAATTATTGTTGTCGTCGTAGCCTTAGATTCATATATTTCCTGAAATTGCAGGAATAAATAGATGCACACAAACCTTTAAAAACAATTATCATCGACGAAAATGAAGAAAAAAACAAAAAATAGTTTGATTTCCTTTCCTTTTTCAGTCATGACCGGGAATAGGTACAGAATTTCCATATCAACATAATTGTGATTAGGGCCATACTTAGCGATGCCCATATGAACGGTTTTATGATTGGTGCTTGGGGGCTAATCCCCATACTAGTCTAACAAGCTGTACGTAGTACAATGCGTTGATCTGGCAATATTATCCATTGGAACGCAATGCAATTATTTGGTTTGCCTTCTCATTTGCTGGACGGGCAGATGAATGCTCATCTGGGATGCATGTGTCTACCTACCAAGCCTTCCTGAATTAGCTGGGGCCAGAGGAAAACTCCAATTTGCTATGCTACGTTATGCCATGAATTATTCAGTGAAGGTCATATCAGGAATGTTATTAAAAGCACAAACTAATGAAATCTTAAGAACAAATTTTCAACAGAAATGAAGTCCTAACAGAAAGAAATGCTAAATAATAGTAGTTAAGGAGAGGTCGGACTTCGGTTTCAGATCAGATTTGATAGTTTGTCAGGAAGACCTACATATAGCAGAACAGCTTTAGGTGTTCTATCTGCTGGTTGAGATAAAGAAAAATGTTTGTGCATGCTAGATAACTGTTTCTAGAGAGCTACTGGACATCTTATGCATGTTTGGGAATAACTATATGCTGAAAGCATTTTTCATGATATTGATTATACCTGCTGTATATTGAATGGTTCAATATTCGTGCAGAGAGCGAGCTAATCTGACACAGACATGCAGGCTACCCAATAACAAAACTGAATTTGTGAGTTCTTAATCTCATTTTTTCCATGCATCTTTCTTGTCCCATGAGCTCACTCTAGTCTCTTAAAAATCATGAGTGCTAGTAAATGTAGTACGTACAATCCAATTAATGATGCCAAATTAAGGATGATATATTGCACAACAATGCAAACAAAACAGAACAAAAGATAGTTTGGTTTAGGTCATGCACATCAATGGGACAAGTGCATGCAACCCTTATTAATTCCTAAATCAACCAATCCTAATTAATCTATACTCCATTGTAAGGCAAGGGAATAGTATTCTTGTCCCAGGAAACAACAATGATAACTTATAGCAGATAGGAATCTTAAAAGAGATGGAAAAAACTGAAAATGACACGAGTTAGCTGAGTAGCTCTAATCCGTGGGAGACTTTTGCCTTAATAACTAGCACAAGGACAAGGAGACTTCACCTCTTTCCCCCTCCTCTTTTTCAGGGATCGATAAGGAGACTTCACCTAATTGGTACTAATATGGATGCAATTGCTATTCTTGTTTTCCCTTTTTCTTTTAGCTAAGAGAGCATCACAGTTCTCTGTGTCTTTCCTATCTGTGCCACCTAATTGTTTTGACAACACATTACAGCCTGATAAACCACTCCCCTGCTAGAAGTTGCTCATGCATAGGCTAGCTAGGTAGAATGCGGTAAGCAACGGACGGAAGTTAAGCACACTACACTCTTGTCTTGACATGACTGTTAAGTCTTGTCTACCCTAGGACAGCTTGTAGCTTAATTAGCTAGAGCCTATGAACACGTAATGGTGATTAAGACAAGATAACCGAAAATCATGTGCATGATATGAGTTAAAAGAATGTCTTGTCTTCGGCTGGTTGCCTTGGATATCTTCGTTCTTTCTCCCTGTCCTTTCTTCATTTGATTGCTCTATGACCACCGTTTTTATCACATACCGTACGTTGCCACTCGCATGCCACACGATGAGAGGCAACGGCGGTGCATAGGAACAAGTGTGTTTGGTTCACTGCCAAAATTTGCCTTGCTAAGATTTGGACAAACCAAAGGAAAGTCAAATTGTGGCAAGTGAGATGAGAAAAAAAGATTTAGACACCAAGCAAATCTGTCTCACCTTGGCATGCCACCATGGTCCGCAGCACAAGTTGTTATTGTCTAGCGGGGGCGGTTCTAGAGTATAAGAACGGTATCAAGCGATACTGGCGCTCTTGCGCCTATTCGAAGTAGTTCTATAAGTATTATGTTGATGATCTTGTGTAGCAGTCCCAATAACCCATCAAACCACACCACTCTTTGCCCATTGACCCCAACAACCATTCCTCATGGATCCGTTCCTGAGTGTCGGGTGTCCACTACTAAGGTGGCTACGGTAAATCAGCCAGGTCAACATATAGCACGTTCGGAATTCATTTCGTTCCCCTGCGGCAAGGGCAATTAGACAATCTCATGACAATTTCATTACAAGCACGTGTCTGAACTCTGAAGTTTTACTGTTCGGTTTTACTAGTAACGGGCAGCGCTAGCAAAGCTCCAAAACAAATCACCACCGAAGAATGCTCCTCGTAAATCCAACTCACGCATGTCCATCTCCAATTAATTGTAGCCGCAAGCAACTCGGAATCTACAATACATTGCGTTGTGGTCGAACCTGTCCCGTGAGATATCCTTCATACACGCCCACATGCTAGCTATTCCACATTGCTCCGGTGCTACATGTTGCTACAGTGGAGCTAGGCACGCACATGGACACATTGTTGAGTACGGCACATATGATAATGGATTATCGTCCATTTGTATATGCAAGTGACATCTTGTCGTCGTCCTCGCAGGAAGCATCCGATGGCAGATGAATAATGGATCGTCGCGGCGCGGAAAGGACACACTGCATGTTACTGCTACTTACTCGATCTCATATACCGATATCAAAAATCGGATACATATTACCAAATGTTCGGCTTCATTGAGCCTATCTTGTCAAATCAGTAGTAACAACTCAGCTGGGAAGGCACCAATGCTCACACTAAACTAATGATGTACATCACAAAGATATGTATATCATGAGTAGATTCAAAGGAAACTATTATGAACATCTACGCATATCGTGATTAGATTCAAAGAAGAACTACGTATGCTGGCTTTCAAACTCCTACAGTAGTAATTCCTAGTACTAGGAGGAAAGGAATACAAACTGAATATTGCACTGGACTGTATTGTTGTACTGGTTCTAGTGCGAACTGATTCGGTCCTGAGCGAATAAAGTAGGTGCAGGACAACAAACCTACCGCGCTGATAGGCTCATTCAAGCCCAGATTGGTGCTACTGCTCCGGAAGATAGGACCATTGTTAGGGTGGTAATAAAACTGCCTCCTAAAGGGCTCAAACAGACAACACGACCTGCCTTGTCGTTTCCATTAGATTAGTCCAAAATCATATGATGGGATAAGGCATACTTGGCAGCATCAAGAACATTCATGTCTCAGATCTTTCTGCAGATATATATCTCTGAATGCCTCGTAGAAAGTACGGCAACCAAGCATGTCGAGGGGATTCCATATGACTGAACAGAAGAATTCTTACCAATCACCAATGAATAATACGGTTGTACATGTTAAACATTCCATACTCATAATCAGAACTTACTACATTCAAAAAAACATTCTTTTGAATACTAAGAAATGAGTACTCTCAAATGGATGGGCTGAATCACATCAGGTGTTAGATATCACTTGATCTGATTTCAACAAAAGACTTACCGAGGTTTAGACCATCACTTCCGAGGTCTCCCCCGGCCTCTCTTTCCACCTCGTCCCGAGCTTTCTGCTTTCTGGGGACGACTCTCGGTTTTCTTCGGGCGGCCTCTGCCCCTTCCAGATGGCTTTGGCTCCGGAGTAGCCTTTTTGGCTCCCGTGCCTCTCCCCCTATTCGAGGGTTTGCGACCACGCCTACCCTTTGCAACCTTTACTTCTCCATTTTCGTCTTCTCCACTCTCGTCCTCGTCCTCGTCCTCTTCTTCTGAATCGGAAAGATCCTTGGTTCTTTTACGCTTATTGGACCGTGAATTCGTGCTAGCAGGTGCCTTATTGGTTACCTGCACCTCCACTCTCTCTTCTACTGCAGAGAACAGTTCAAACCATCCATGAGTATACCGGGAACAGCAGAACGGTAAACAACATAGTAAGCATTTTAGCAATCCACACAACTCTAATGTAAACACCCTCAATTTCGGATGGATTCACACAAGGTGCATTAGGAGACAACCATAAAATAGACGTCTTAGATGCACTGCCATTACAGAGTCTGCTCAAAAATTGACCTTTAAAAATACATGATTACCAGTAAAAGATACATCCTACACATGAAAGCAATATCCAACATTAGATCCGACTGAAGAAACACTTGGATGGACCAAAGTAATCAATAACCTATAAGCTAAACAGAACCCAGTATATTAAGTGCAACAGAGGCTAGTGTTGTCAAGCATCAGACAAGCCAACACATATGCGACTCCGTTTTCTAGTGTTATAACAACCAACATGGCATTTGTGGCATGCTCCATATCATGCTTGATGTGATGAGCTGCCCAAACCTTGCTATAAAGGGGCCACGGGCTAGCCCAACAAGCTACAGAAGAAATTTAAAGGTCAACATGCAGCAGACCATCGTCAAGTTCTTGAGATCAAAGCATTGAAATGGAAAACATCACCATTAATCCATGTTTTCTTCCAAAAGCGTTGGGTTCAAGGTTTAAAGGAGAAATACTAGACACCAATCAAGCTGGATCCGTGGTGGTTACTACTGCCTAGATAATCCTATCCTGAACAGGGCCAAAGCAAATAATGGCCAACAACCTACTCAATATGTTTGATGTCATTGTTCATTTTCTCCTGACCACAGTGGTTCTCAGAACCGAAAACAAAGCCAACCCTTGGCCCAGTTTGAACTAACACTTGGCCGAGTGGCACAAGGGGTAATGGGCTAGTCTGCATGGCCACTTTTGCAGTACTCTCTACTCTAGGCCTCTTGAGGTAGGTCTGCAGGCTAAACTAGACGGCCCAGCCCAATTATATCCCCAAAGTACCAATATGGTTTTCTGGGATGATGCCACGCTAGGGAAATGCTCAGACTTCTAGGTCTTCGAATGAAAGCCTCACATATGTTTAATAGCATATAAAAGTTAAATTTACATGGTTTAGGAAATGCCACGCAACAGCATAATTTGCTATTCATACTTTCCCTTCATATTTCTACAACAATGTCCCTCTTACTGTTTTAAGCAGTACTGAACCTTTTCCCTTCATATGGAGCAGCCTCCGCACATAAGGCCATGATCATAACAGTTCCTAACTCTACAAATAATAACTAAGCAGAGAATAACTATTTGACAAGATAGCTAATTATCTGATAGTAAAAAATAATTTATAAATAAAAAGAGGATAATACTTTCTTTTGTAACAGATCAAATCAAAACTAGGACTGTCTTTATCAATTAAATGTTTCAAGCTTGCAGATCAATGCATGTTCAATACTGTCATCGTCAAACAAAGTAAGATAAATGCACACCTTGGTTGGAGGTATCACCATCATAAATATCCAGCTGAGACAAAAAAAAACATATACATATATTAGCTGGGTAATGAAAGGATGTAATAGCGCATCCATATTGTGAGGTAGTAAACTAGTCACAGGTGCTGGGTGTTGAAACATGTTAGTATTACTAGTCTAAGCAGCACGGCTACAAGAAATGACAAAAAAAGCGCAAAGAATCCATGAAAAACAGGGGGGAGGGGGGGTGTAAAGGTAGAAGATACTACATAAAAGATGATGTTAACGGATCAACATTTGCAACACACTACATTCCATTGTAACCTCCCAAAGCTTATTTCATCGTACTTAGCATTAACATGCGCACGTGGTATATTACCTGGTTCTATTACTAATATGCTTTGATTTGGTTGTTGAGGACAAGTGTCACCTGTTAGCGAACATAGCTCAACTTTAAGATTGCATGGCCAAAAGAAAGTCCCTCGAATCCAAAGTTCAAGCATAAAATCCAATTGATGGTGTACAATACATAAAACATTAGAGATGAAAGCTGTGCTATCACATACCAGTACAGAAAGTACAGCTGCTCATCAATCCACCCATTTCTTTTGTTTAGATTTAGCATCACAAATAATATATTGCATCAAATTTTAACCTCTTAGTAACTCTAAGCAGGCAAATGGTTCATGCATGAAAGCACATATAGTTACCTGATCAAGCTTATCACCAATGTTTGCTCTGTCCACAACAATCAGAGAGAGTCCATATCCACAACCAACACTGCAGAAAGTGTTCTCAACTTAATATTGACTATACAACTAACAGGAGATGCAACTAGATACACATGTCAATTTTGTGTAATCACCTTGTAACATGCATTCCTTCAAGACTGTCAACCTTTTTAGGATTTGCAGATGACCTAAATTACATTGTAATGCACAACAATAACTTGTAAGAGAAAATCAATGGTTGAAAGTTTGCTAGCCAGTATTTCACGTATATTAGTAATTTAACATACGTACTTTTGCCCATTAGGGCCATAACCGAGCTCTCCATATTGGGCAGCACCCCAGCTTATGCAAGAATCATCTGCACCAACAACGTGGTGCATGTTACCAGAAGCCATGCAGCGAACGTTCCAACCACTGAAGCAAACAAATCATTAATTAAACAGATAGGTGAGGATAATGCTATTTCAACAGGTAGCTAACTGTGACAATAGGTAAACGATGCAAAGTATAGCTGGCGATGGCACTATTCATCACTATGGTATTCTACAATTATTTAACAGTTGAAAGGAACCTTAAATCCATTAGTGGCTTTGGATACATCCAGTCATCGCCTGTATTCTTCATCTTCCCCCACATGTACAACTGTCCGCCACCTAACAATCAAAAACGAAACGACCAACAATTAATAACAGTCCTGTAGTTCTAAATGTTGCGACACAATCAATACCAATCTGGTCGGCAGAGTCCAAGGTCTATCAATAACATTTTCCACAAGTAATGTATAGCAGTATGTGATATGAACTCTCATCTAACTGATAGAAGAAAAAACTACTTGAATAATAGTGGACCCAAGCACATGGAAAATAGGACAATTCAAGAATCGTGGCATGTGCCTCCTTTTGTAATGCACCTAAACCCAAGCAGAAACCTTATAAATAGATAAATAAAGAATGTATATGTCTTCCATGGCTCAGGGAATTATTTGATCATATTGAGTGATAAGCCATACACCCATAAAACGGGACAATTAGACTCAATGCTCACAATATCAAGAGGCCAGATATTTCCATGAATAATATTGCCCTATAAATTGCTTAGTGGAATAGACAACCTGCTAAAGTATTTAATTTGCACTTCTGAAAGACATATAACTGCCTCTAGAGCCACATCTGGACCCTCTCTGTCTATAGCACCCCATTTCAATAATTAAAGTAAGATGCTCTTATATGAATTAAGAGAAAATGAAACTGAGAGTGAATGTTCACACAACGTTTTTCCCTTATATAAATTAATGCAAGAGCAATAGTATAAGCAAATACCAGAGTTTTTAGGACAATTGTTCAAGTAGTAACTCGGAATAGGAGCAGCAACTTAAAAAGCAACACCAGGTATGTTGGCAGAATGATATGGTTTTGCCGGTATATGCATGCAATCACAGAGAAAATTCTAACATATGATACAATAATATCTGCCAGGTTTAAGGAAACGTTTGGGTGTGCAACAGGCTAAGTTCCATTGCCAACTCTATTGTTCTAAGCCATTTCACTGAGATGCATGAATAATTGTACAATCAGCTCATCCAGACATATAACCAAAATGCTACACAAACATAACTGAATACAAGCTTACATCACAAGGTAAACTACTCTGGTAGCTGCTTGCCCCATGTACGGTACCCAGCAATCTACATGCTCAAAACTGGTCTTTTCTAGTATTATTTATGATATAGAACAAATAATGAACTCCTCTAATAATTTGTACCCCAACGTGCATTATAAAATAAACTGTGCATCTGATATAGCTGTACCATACCAGCAGTACATGCAGAACTTGCAGAACCAGCTGAGACAATAGCATTGGGAGGCAGAACATTGTGCCTTTGAAATATTTCAACTAGGCGAGGTTGCCACTCGTCCTTCTGTTCTCTGTGGCCCAACCTATGTAATAAGCAAGTGATCAGATGAATAATGTTGGATATATCACGATTATAGTAAGATACATGACAAGAATATCTTACCTTCCATATCCACCAAAGCCCCATCTGGCAAAAAAAAAGAGTAAGAAACTGTATGAGAAAAGAGAAAATAGGGACCTGAAGAAATCATATTTATGTAATACATACAGAAAGGGACTTGGTACAACATATATAGAGACACTAGTAAGTCATAACTATTTGGATTTTTTTAATTCTGTTAAAAAAATGGTGGATAAAGAACATACGTGTAAACAAAGCCACTTGAATCAACTGCAACTGCAACATACAAGTAAAGAAAAAGTGTAGAAATTAGTGTTAATCCTGAAGACAAGAAAAATAAAGAAAGGAGAAATAACCTGTATGATTTGTTCCACATGCAACTTTGACGACAGTTTTCTCAGATAACGCAGCTATCGCCCTGGGACGGGGCTGGGGATCATATGATAGCTTTACTGATGAATCTTTGGTATTGTACTGCAATAGCATAAGTCAGAACACAGTTATTGATAATAAAAAAATTGATAGGTTTGATGTGTTACAGAGTAGCAATCAACCTCATTGTC
Source organism: Stipa capillata (assembly GCA_019208055.1). Taxonomy (NCBI): domain Eukaryota; kingdom Viridiplantae; phylum Streptophyta; class Magnoliopsida; order Poales; family Poaceae; genus Stipa; species Stipa capillata. Next base: position 66,954 of record JAGXJF010005649.1, on the reverse strand, counting down.
GGTTCCATGACCAAGTTGGCCGTACTGAGGAAGACCTGCTGTACTGAATAGCACAGAAGAATAAAATACGGCTTCAAAAAAACTGACGAACAACACCCTCTAACTACTGCCAAAGCAGATATCAATTGAAAGAGGTTGAAGAGCTGTAAGTTTCATAATTTCAGTGAGACATACAGTATAGTAGAGCCCTCGACTGATGAAAGCCAGACAGTAAAATCAGCACCACAAACAGCATTAGTTACTTCAGTAACAAGACAGGGCACCGGTGATGCCTCAATTTCTGCAGCAATTTTAGAACAGGGACAACAAATAACAACAGTGTAAGAACCAAAGGGGAAATTAAACTGCCCATATCATTCTGAAAATTAGTCTATCGTCCCAAACAATGAAAAGATCAGTATGCTTAAATATACAATATAAATATTACCGGTTGTCACACAGGTAAGAAATGTAAATCAATCATGATTTGTTACGGGGGTAAAAGGAAATTCTGAAATCTCTGTCATTTTTCATCATAAATTCTAAGAATGTGTAATAAATTACACAAGACACTAAATTATAGCACGAATGGCTCGTCAAACAGATAACTGAAAAAATGTCAAAAGAAAAAAAAACCAAGCATTCTCCAAGCAGATGTAGCCAAAATTGCCCAAGCACATAATGGTTTTTCCACACAACAATTGTATTTGGTAATACTGATATCATACCAACCAAAGGAAGAAATAAAAGCCTAAGGCACCTACCATTCCTTAGGGAACCTGTCCCCAACTGTCCATGTTTGTTGTTACCGAATGAGAAGGACTTCCCATCGTCAGTTACAACCACGGTATGATTTCTCCCAACACTTGCTTTAATTATTTTGTATCTGCAGAATTAACAACAACTCGTTAGCATTTAAAAACATGTCGAGGTAACCTTTAACACCTTTAAACCATTCAACTAAACCAGATTATGAATTTAGCAGTACACAGCCATTAAACAATTAAGTGCAGGTAAAGAATTTGGTATTGCAGACAATAATCTTACTTTGATAGTTCAGAAACAACAGTTGGTAGGTTACGCTGAAGAGTATCCCCATGCCCCAACTGCCCCTTCTGCTAGAAAGATATAGTGTTAAGTAACAAACCAAACAAAATCAACTATCAAATCATATTTATACCTCATTGCGACCCCATGTATAGCAACGGCCATCAGCACCCAAAGCAACACAATGGCAAGCCGCTGGAAAATACAGGAAGTCATTAGCGACGTGCCAAAGCATATAAAACTCCCAATAAGATAGAATTTGCAACTACGGATGCCGAGAAAAAAGCATGATAAAATAACTAACCTGTTCTATACTAATATAATATTATAAGAGGAACCCTATTGTAACTATCCAGGACAATCATCCCTCCATCTCTCCCTCACTTGCTCACTCACTGACACCAAGCCCCAGATGTCATAGAGTTACAACTGTTTAGTGAGGCTTGAATATACCAGCCAGCCCACCCAGAACACTTACATTGCCCAATTGTGGCTCAAAAAATGATCAGTTCAATTCTCCTTCATGTGCTCCTTCATAGTACCTTCTTACTCTGCATCGTTTTGGTTGACCTCCACTACATCAAAAACTCGTATTTGAAGTATTTGGTAATAGAACTACCAGTGCATTCTGTCATCATAGCATTTGATAGACGTTATTACAAAATCATTTCAACGGACATGAATATTGAAACCGAAGAACCTTTCAGAATATACTCAAGTTGTTCCTTTTCTTTTTTGCACAACAATATTTGCACGTACATGACAACTAGCGTGATTTAAAAATAAAATTGATTTTTCTAAAATAATGAGATGGAGATAAATATAGTGTAATCAAGTGCAAAAGTTATAAAACATGGAATCATGATAACATTTCACTTTCTGGTTAGTTCTGATAATGCATTTTGTAGTGTTGAGCAAATCCATTTTGTAACCTTCTGCAGTTACCTCAATTACACACCCTGCACCACTTTAGGATGAAATTTGTGTGATTAATATTAGGAAGAGGTGTCACAGACTCGAGATTGAGACCGTAACTGGCAGCACAAGATCTGGGCAGCTGTCTACCACCAGCTTGCCAGGCTGTGCCGCCGGGGAGTCAATGGACGTGAGATAACAGGGGTGAGGGAATAGAGTAAATCCTTGCTTGCACTTTATTGTAATTCGATCCTTCTATATAGGGGGTTGCAACCAGAGATAGATTAGACCTAATTTAATACATCCTTTACTAATTTGACTTCTTCCTAACTTATCTCAAATTCCTAAGAGAAAATTAGGGTACCACCATTGTGAAGACGCGAAATTAGAGAAATAATACCATTACAAATGTCTCTCGCTGCCAGGTGCCATCCTAAACGCTGGCAATTATGGAAAATACCATCAGTGTTACTCTCTCTCTCTCTCTCTCTCTCTCTCTCTCTCTCTCTCTAGGGCAGGCGAGGAACTCCATGGCGGCACTGTATAGGGCAGGCACGAGAATTGCATGCCCATCTCAGCAATGGAGATGGCGAGGGTGGGAAGTGGCACAGACCGTAGCCTGGACATTTCGAAGCCCAACAAAGCCATGAATGGAAAATTGGACTATGATGGTATTTTCCATAATTTCCAGTGTTTGGGATTGCACTGACCCTGGATCAGCAACAATAGGAGAATCCCCACATGACAAGAGGCACGGGAGAATTTTCACTGCCTTGTTTCCTCTTGGATCTTTTTTACATAAATAGTCTTTGTGAAAAAAAGGTAATAATACAATAGTAGCACATTTTTCTGCCAGCTATCTGCTCCTTACAATCAAGTAATTCACATGGAGCGTTACTTGGGATGTTTCAAACAAGTCTAAACACTATAACTAAAACTCATCGTCGATTTTTTTAGTATGATTGTAATTTGAAAACTTGCCCCAAGAGTTATAATGGCAAATCCAGCCAGATGACTGATTGTAATTTGAAAACTTGTCCCAATAGTTATAATGGCAAATCCAGCCAGATGACTGAGAGGCACCATTCATTTTAGGCACGTGCCTAGAATCACAAATTTCATCAAGGTTTACTGAAAATGTCCTATCTACCATGGTATAGTGAGGCCTTATGACACAAATTAAATCATCATGGCTAAAACCAAACATAATGGCAGCGTTTCAGAATAAGCTCATCCGAAGAAACCACGAACTTTAAACTAGGACCGGAGATCAATCCCCTTCACACCCGCACAGCTCTAATCATCAACCAATTCAAACATTTCGAGGCATAAATTGGCGCTAGTTCCCATCCCTCCATAAATTAGGACATCATCTCAAACGCGGAGAGGGACGAAGGGGACTCACTGCAGCCGGAGGCGACGGAGCGGATGTCCACGCCCACGAGCGGCCGCAACCGCGCAGGGGACACCAGGTTGCCTTGCATCCCACCCACCGCCTTCCGGCCCATGGCGTCGAAGCTCGTCGCACCGCAGTACAGCAGCACCCCGCCGGAGTCGCCATCCTTGGCCTCCGCCTTCTCCTCGCCTTCGGCGGCGGTGGCGGCGACCTTCTCGGGCTCGGCGCTGGCCGACATTCTCGCCGGAGGTAGCGGCCGGCTGCCGGGGATTTCGACCGGAAACCCTAGATTTGGTGGGAAGGAAGCGGAAAGGGGAAGCGAGGAAGATTTCAAATTAAGCGATACTCCAGATTGAAACTTTTTGCGGCGCGTTATTTGTGTGCTGGTTGCCGCAGATAGTACAGTGGGTTCGGCTACTGCAGCGACTAGTTAAGGAGAATGTGGCGATATTTCTGCACGGTAAGTTGTCTACATGACGTGTGGGACCTGTTTATTACATGGCCCACTTGTCATTGGTTGTGGTCCGTGCGGCCATTTGTGTTTTAGTTAAGGCCGTGGTTTCACTTTACACTTCTGGATTTCTTTCCATGGAGATCCTAAGCTGACCTGGGTGAGCCACACTTAGACTAGGAAATGAGTTACTGACGAGTGGGCCGCGGGTTCTGTGGGGTCTTCCTGTCGGTCGGGCCGAGTGGTTGGGACGAGCAACGCGATGGGTCGTAGTAACTTGGCTGCGCAGGTGGTGCGACGCAGCGATGGTTCTGAACTTCTGGTCGGGGAATCCACGGACGGAGAACGGTCTTTGGTCTTTAGATTTCCTGTGGGCCCAGCTGCTCGACTCTACCGTGCTTATCGCTCTCCTGGGACGCGGTTTTTCGATGCTCGGAGACAAGAGCATGTACGACAACACGACTCACTCATTACTAAGGACTTTCGGTCTCGTTTAAAATACGGGACAAGAGCATCTACAACAAGACGACTCGCTCGTTACCAAGGACTTTTGGTCTTGTTTAAATTTTGGCATTATCGTCTATTTTTATATATAGGAAAACAAATGGGATCTCTTCATTCTAGTGCCATGTCATTCTTGATGACGTGATTGATTGTGAGCTGTCGGATCTTGTATAGATAGTCCAGATCTAGCGGTATAAAGTAACGAGTCTAATCACTGTTCACAAACCTGATCTATAGTGAATGGTACTGGATATACACTGTTCATAATGGGTTTAACAACTATTCATCTATCCAACCTGCAACGAATAGTAACATGTTTAATCACTGTTCATTTATCAGACCCGATCCACAATGAATAGTAATGGGCCTAATCATTCTTCATTTACCCCGATACGTGCTTAATTGTACCGGGTTTAATCACCATTCATCTAATCAACGTGCAGTAAAAAGTAACCATATCCGTTACTATTTACCTAAAATCCAAAAACACAATATATATCTATTTTGACCGTTTGGACGTCCCTAATCTAATTTTTCACTCCGTTTAACCTAAATCATACTATTTAATACCCTATATTGACTTTCGACCCAAGCGCCTGAATTGGTTTTTGATTTATTCAAAAACCAAAATTTGAAAAAGAATTCAAAAGGGATGGAAATTAAATCCAAAAATTAAGGAAAAATAATATAGGCCAAATAAGATATAAGAAATCCATTAAAAATAGTTCCACTCAGAAAAAACCAAAATAATAATTTGTGGAATTAACATATCTCCTTGTTTTAATCCAAAATTAATTAAATAAGTTTGAAGTAATTTGGACAAAAACCAAGCAAAAATATTTACTGAAAATATGAGATGTAATATCCTTTAATTTCTAAAAAAATTAAGACCTCCAAAAAAGGTATGTTACACTTACATTCAAATAACTTTTTTATTCATACACACTAAATTTAATATACGTGACATATTATACGTGCTATGGATTAATCTACGTCGTGCAATCGCCTGAGTCTTTGGCTAGTCTTATTTAGAGCTAAATGAAAACATGTCTGAAATTAGCAATTTCGTATCCTGCATCGGGAGTAACAACTCTAATCGTGTTTCTTTATACTGCCATGGGAGGAGAAAAGGGTGGAGGGGTGACCTAAGTACTCCACGAGAACAAGCCCTCGAGTCTATGGTATGTAGTGAATGCACTGCCGAATCGAGACCAGATGAACTGATATCATTGGTATGGTTGTTCAAGCTTCCTTTTAGGATGCAAGAATCACTGATGGTTGTTCAAGCTCCCTTTTAGGATGCAAGAATCACCGATAGTGTCGAAGGCGGTTGCCCTTGTCGTCAAAGAACATATTTTGACACGCTATATTCAGTCAGTTGGTCCACCTACCCCTACCTTTTATAGCAAGCCGAATCGGCTCCGCCCTTTTCCATCATTTTTTCTTGTGTATTCGGTTCTTTCCTCATCGTTTCTCATTCCTTCACCCAACGGATCCACCGAGCCGCAGAGCTCCCATGCAAATCAGAGCGTCATCGTCGGGAGCACGCCCACCTCCCGGATCTATGTCACTGTCTAGAGTCAGCACCGTCCTCGAAGCTGTGATTGTTTCCCGTCCCTTTTATGTACGAGCATAGTTTTTTATAACTAACCCATCTAACTCACCCTATATAGCCAATAGCAACTTGGGCTCGATTGCTAACCCATCCAACTCACCGTACAACAATTTGCTGTAACCAGGAAGGGCGACAAGCATAAATATGCACACATTTAGGTCAGCTAACTTGGTTCATCTTACCTCGAAGCAAACACATACTTAAGACTTTATTGGTTGAAGATAAAGTTATAGTCATGATGAATGCATCTATCTAAGAGGCCCGATGCGACGAGAGTTTCATGTTGCCTCCTTCTTTCAGAGCCTATTTTCATAGGAATTTCATATAAATTTTACCGGAAGTAGTTTAATTCCCGCAGGACCTACACAATTATAGACGCGTGCTAGAATAAAGAGTGCACTTCTATGTGGTAGTGCGTAGGGGAGAACCATCACTGCATTCTACGATAGCACTTTTTAGCGCCTTTGAAGTCGGCAAGTCTACACTCAAGAGAAAAAATGGACCGCAGCCAAATTTCTGAATGATACTCAAATTGGATTTCCCGGAAAAGATACGGAACAGAAAACATCGATACCTATCTTCGCTTTGGATTCTCTTTCGTTAAAGTGTGTGCACACGTCGCCCGTTCATCCCACAAAGTGCGTTGAAAGTTTACTCTCTTGCCCACCTAGATCCGCTACCGCAACAGCAGCTTTGCACTGTCCGATCAAAAGCCATGTCTAGGAACGTTCCAAGGCGGTCAAACAACGAACACGGCATTCTTCTCACCTCGCTGACGACGCGAGCCGTAGATTCTCACATCCAACGGCCACTGGTGCATACAGCTTTTCGCGCACCCAGGCACCCACCCCACGCACCATCGCGTATCGGTCCATCCCGGCCTCCACAACCAACCCGATTGTATGGTTGGCCAGCCTCCCCTTTAGGGCGTGTTTGGGACAGCTCCAGCTCCTAGCTCCACATCAGATTTGAAGATTAAAAACTAAAATAAAGTGGTTTATATAACCACTTTTAGTATACAATGTCAATAAAATATGACTTCTAACCATCTCTGATGTACTCCCAGCTCCAGCTCCACAAATCTGTGGAGCTACTAAAACTCAGCTCCACCAAATTGGTGGAGCTGGAGCTGTCCCAAACACGTCCTAAGGATAGCGACCCAATCCCCATGTGGAGCGCGAGATAGCGACCCAATCGGCATATTTTCCAAACCACCCCCACTGACACCCTGCCTCCCCTTAAATATTCCCGCAACCGCAGCGCTCCCCTTCTTTTGGGCAAAAAACGAAAGCTTTGCTTCGGCCCATTTCGGAGCCGCTCCCTTTAAATGCCCCCGCAGCGCTCCCCTTCTTTTGGGCAAAACGAAAACTCTGCTTCGGCCCGTTTCGGAGGCTGCGGCACCCATCTACACACGACACATCTCGAGGCGCGCGGTGCGTATCGACCCCCGCATCCTCCCCTCGTGTGCTTCTCGAGATCACTGTCGAAATAGTATTATTATATTAATCTTTATTTAAAAGTTACAGAAATATTTTAGAAATTAAATATTTTTGTAAAAATGACCTCTATCACGATGTTGCGATTGGATCTGATATTGTCAGTCGGTCTACTGATTCACGATATAATTACTATTTGAAGTGTCGATTGGCTTTATGGCTATCTATCTGTGCTTCCTCCAGTTGGTAACACATGGATGCTTATATAGACTGGCCCCAGTGCCTATTTCGTATGGTGATAACATCACATGTCCAATCATTGGGTTGGATTAGTGGAGCGGTGGGTGACAATTATTGCAATTATCAGCCCGTACAGCGATTGATGGTTATCGCTAAATCATGTGGTGAAAGTCTTTAAAATTGTCACTGTGTTTGGCAATTAGATTCAATCGGTGTTCCTCGTGACTGTTAAGGTCACTTTTACAAAATTTTAAACTTTCATAATATTTTTATAATTTTTAAATAAAAATAATATTTCGGTAATCTCTCTGCTTCTCCACCGCAGTTAGAGCATCCACAGCTGGGTCCCTAAATCTCGTTCCCTATATCTCCATATGGGGAGCTTCCCTAAAAGATTCATTCCCTATATCTCTTTACACTGCAGCAGGTTCCCTATATCTCATTCCCTATATCCCACCATCCTATATTTTATTGATTTCCTATAACTACCACCATAATTCTCAACCGCTATTTTTCCGCAACGAATATTATTTCGAACGACGCCTTTGTCCAACGGCTATTTTCCCGAACGGTAAATTTTGAACGGCTATATTCCCAACGGCTATTTTTCCGAACAGTAAAATTTGAACGGCTATATTCCCAACGGCTATGTTTCCGAACAGTAAATTTTGAACGGCTATATTCCTAACGGCTATATTCCCGACATGTATTTTTCCCCAACGGCTATATTCCCAACGGATATATTCCCAACGGCTATATTTGGACCTCTATATATGCACACCTACCTGCTCATCCTGCATTCCCATTGCCATTCCCTCTTCTTTCCTTCTGAACCAGCACCAAACCATTTGCACTTCCTACCTACTCGTTTTCCACCATGAGTCACCGTACCTTTTCATGGGAACTCTGTTAGATTCGTCGTCGTCCGATGAAGACGACCAACGTATCTTTGAGACCATGCAAGTAGCACATGAACACCAGAGACGTTCGCAAGTTCGACGTCCTACAAGGTCCGTGATTGGTCGTCAAGTGGTTCATCGCAATAGAGAAGCAGGCCATGCAAGACTTTTCGAGGACTACTTCTCTGATGCTCCTACGTACGGGCCAAGATTCTTCCGGCGCAGGTTTGGCACTGATTCATATTTCAGTTCATGCAACTTCGTTCAACCTTCTCTATACCGATAGATGTTCCTACTTGCGTAGGTTTAGAATGAACCGTCATCTATTTCTTCGCATTTTACACGCAGTAGAAGAGTACGATGAATATTTTGTGCAAAAAAGAAATAATGCTGGTGCTCTAGGGTTATCTTCTTTGCAGAAGATAACCGCTGCGTTCAGAATGCTTGCTTACGGAGTTGCAGCTGATGCTACGGATGATTATGTCCGCATAGGAGAAAGCACCGCTATTGAGAGCGTGAAAAGGTTTGTAAGAGCTATTATTGAAATATTTGGAGATGAGTACCTGAGATCTCCAAATGAGATCGATACGGCTAAATTACTTCAGATTGGAGAGGAAAGAGGTTTTCCAGGTATGCTTGGTAGCATAGACTACATGCACTGGAAGTGGAAGAATTGCCCTGCAGCATGGCAGGGCATGTATAGTGGACACGTGCACGAGCCCACTATAATTCTTGAAGCTGTGGCTTCACAAAATCTCTGGATTTGGCATGTATTTTTCGGTCTACCGGGGTCACACAATGATATCAATGTTCTTCACCGGTCGCCCCTCTTTGCAAAGTTAGCTGAAGGACAAGCTCCTGAAGTTAATTACAGTATCAATGGTCACAACTACACAATGGGATATTACCTAGCAGATGGGATTTATCCTTCCTGGGCTACATTTGTGAAGACAATATCTTGCCCCCAAGGTAATAAGAAAAAATATTTCGCACAGGCACAAGAAGCAGCCAGAAAGGATGTGGAACGAGCATTTGGAGTTCTTCAAGCGCGTTTTGCCATTGTCAGAGGACCAGCTCGTTATTGAGACCAAGAGACGCTTCGAGACATCATGACTGCCTGTGTCATAATGCATAATATGATAATAGAAGATGAAGGGGACGAAGCCACACAAGACTTCAATTTTGAAGGAGCCGGAGAGAACGTCACCGTCTCTCATGACCATACCCCAGACCTGCTGGAGTTTATTGGAACTTATCAATCCATTAGAAATAGGCAGGCTCACTCTCAGTTGCAAGCAGATTTAGTAGAGCATATGTGGCAGGTTTTCGGAGGCAACTAATCTATGTAATCTGTAGTTCGAGCTTTGTAATATGTATTTGCTTATGTAATTTCTATCGGCTTAGCTAATCTGTATTTGCTTATGTAATCTCTATCGGCTTAGGTAATCTCTATGTGCTTATGTAATCTCTATGTGCTTATGTATTCACTATCGGCTAATGTTATACATTTCATGACAGCAATGTATTTCATATGGAAGGTTAACACAGCATAATATTTCATAACTCAAGTTCCCATGACATACCATATCATAATTTAAGTTCAGACAACATAAAAGTTCATAACTAAAATAAACGTAGCATAACAGTTCTTCTACAACATAAAAGTTCATAACTAAAATAAACGTAGCATAACAGTTCTTCTACAAAGAGAACACAATAGGACTAGAGTTAACCAGACCCGCTGCATCGCCTAGCAAGGATGTCATTCTGCAAAGATCTGTAGTACTGCTTCAGGGGATCGGCCATCCCTGTAGTGTCAATATTCATTATCTTTTCTTCTTCCACCATTCTCCTGAGCTCTAAATCCTGCCTCTTTAATTCGAGCCTCTCCTGCTCCAGAGCATACGCTCGTTCATACCTCTCTTCTTTCTTCTTATCTCTCAGACCATCTGCCTCTGACTTCCTAGACCAAATATTATCCAAAGCTTCCATGTAAATTGATTCTAAACCATCAGAGCAGGATGAAGCTTTACCCTGCCTCAACCGTTCTTTCGCCGCCTTCTTTCCAATGGGCCTCTTCAACGAATCATCGTCCTGACTTGGAGCCTGTCCCTCAGTACCCATAGCACAAGAGAAGCTATTGTTAGGACTTGATGCACCTGGAGATGAGTTTGAGCAAACCTTCTGCTTCTTTTGTGACAGCTTCTCTGTCCACTTCGGATGGTGCTGCAGCACATTCCAGCAATGGAGAAATTGAAATGCCTTCTTCTCTTCCTTCTTGTAAAGTGCACAGGCTTGTAGAATCTGCGAATGTACAAAAATTGAGTTGTCAACAATAGCCGGTAATAATAGTACTTAGGCAAAAGTGTGTTAAGGACTCACCTTATCTTTCTCTGTAACCCCACTCTGCCGCCTTCTCTCAATTCGGTCGTGACAGCCACAAAATTTGTTGACATGTTCTTGAATAGCCGACCAACGATGCAAAAGGGACTTTTGAGTACGGTCCGACTCCACATCTTTATTTTCATGGAAGTAAGCATGGATTCGTTTCCAATAAGTAGCACGCGATTGTTCATTTCCTTGTTCTTCGATCTCTTAGTACTTGATTTGTTGGTGGGAATGACAGGATCAGGTTGGCACGGTTGCTCCTCAAAAGGGCTACTTTCTAAGTTCTCGTCCCAACAAGCAGCGTCAGTTTCCCCACTCAATATATTCAAGTAAAATGAATCCATGATACCTTTTCTGTGAAACATAAGCTATACTCAAGTTAACAGACATACGTATTAGAAAACATAGCACTTCATACAGAACCAGGTACATATGTAATTAAAACAGAACAATATACCACATAGTTACAGCACGAAGCAATCCAAATACTACCTTCAGTTCTTAACTAAATATACCACATAGTTATAACACATTACATATAGCTTTGACAGTACAACACTAATGGTTCCACATTACAGACATAAAGAAAGTACTACAGAATATAGCTACTACTTGTACAAGGACTCGAGATCAATATCCACTCCTCTTCCAGCATTCTCTTAAAATCTACTTCCCCTCGGAAGACGGTGGTGCATTGCATCACGATGTTCTCGAGTTAACTCTAACGTGTTAAAAGCGCTGACGAGTGTGCGCTCTCGAGATGTGTAATCTTCAATCCATGACATAGCAAAGTCAACTTCTCCATCGATGTTGTACCCCAATTCCAACCTCTCCCTACGTACTTCCATAAACTCCGACATACTATTCCGATTACGGCGTTTGTCTGGGAAGAATTGCCACCACAACGCAATAGGAGAAGCAAGACGTTCCTTGCGGTACGCAACGCGCTTCATAACAACATTGTCACTATTCTTGCTTACCCTTTCCCGCGGATCCGAACTGAAATCCAATTTTGCGAGCTTCTCACAACTAGTGTTGTCCATGCCTGTTGATCAAAGAGCTATAATTGAAGTCCTACAATCTGGTTGCATTGCATATATATCTCAGAATCATCTAACCATTGAATATATATCTCAGAATCAGCTAACCAGTGAATATATATCTTAGGATCAGCTAATTTGTGCATATGTATCTTACAATCAGGTAATCAGTGCATATGTATCTTAGTATCAGCTAATCAGTGCATATATATCTTATAACCAGCTAACCAATGCATTTGTATCTTAGTAAGCAGATCATTTCAATCAACACTCCATATCTAATCAGTACTCAATAAGCATCAGCCCACCATAAACTATAAGCATATCAACCATAAACCATTTTCTTTCATCGGCTATAGCACAATGTCTAGAATTCATTCATCAGCCATCTATCTCTGAGGAAGACCTCATATAATTCCCCAGGAGGATCCATCATTTTTTCGTACAATATAACAAGGATGAAACGTCCAAAGGAGAAGAAGCCCCTCGGCACCTTTTAATTAAGAAGGGTGAGGCACCCAGTATTGCAACTGCGGAGAGTCAAACAAAGGTTCACAAGTCCGCAGATCAGGTGAGGCTTACCATCTGCAGCGCTTGGTTGTACAATGTAACAAGGATGGCACTCTCACTTCGGTATCATGAGAAATTTACAGAGCAAAAACCTCAATCCATATTCTTACATTATAGAAAATATCATCTTAGCACTATGATAACTTCAATAATTCAATTATTAAAACAATGTTGCAACAAAGTAGCACGTCAAAGGATCATTCCAACTCGGTCAATCCACATCCAAAACGAACCTAGGGTTACAGAAACTGGAATCAACTAAGACGAATAAAAACGTAGAAGGAAAATGGAACGAGTGACGGACGACGGGCAACTAACCTGGAGTTGAGGCGCCGGCGGGAGTTGCGCTGCCGCCGGAGATGAGGTCGCCGTGGCGTCGCCTAGGGCTGCTGCTCCAGTGGGCGGTGCGAACAGGCGAGAGGGACTGGAAGCGCCTAGATCCAGCCGGAGAAGATGACCCCACCGCCGGTGCGGACCAGCACGATGAAGATCCGGTCGCACGCCTCCACGACCGAGTCGATCCCGTCCAACAGGAGGAGTTAGATGGGCGGATCTGGATGGAAATGAAGATCTGGGGTGGGGGGGAGGTGTGCTCACCAGGAGGGGTGGTCAGCAGGGAGGCGCGGAGGCGGACTGAACCACGGGGACGCCGGAGGTCAGCACGAGGACGACGGCGGCCGACGGACTTCAACGTCCTCGGTACCCATTTGCTCGGGGCCGATGTCCGGGAGGACGGACGCGCCGAACGGTCTCCGCTCCTTGCTCGGGGACGACGGGGGGAGGAAGGCGGAGCACAACGGCGGGAGGGGGTTCGGGCGCTGCGGAACGGCGAGGGCGACGCGCGATCTGGCGGGGAGGACACCTCCGGAGCGTTGGTTGAGTTTTAGGGAACGCCGGATGTGTGGTAGAATTATGGGAGAGCTATTTTGACGAAAATCCCTATTATTTAGCTATAGGAACCGTTTTCAGATCCTGCTGTGCATGCTCTTACCGTTGCTTTTTCTCTCTCTCTCCCATCTCCTGCAGCCGCCTAACAATAGCACGTGGGCAGACGCGCCCATGCGAGCGCTCGAGCTCGAGGAGGCGCACCTCGCCGCCGCCACGTGTGGGTGCGGCGAGGAGGAGGAGGAGGAGTTCGTCGGCGAGGCGCCGGTGGCGGACGCCATGGAGCCGGCGGTGCGCGCGCTGCTGGTGGGGCTCGGCGAGGACGAGCGCCGGGAGGGGCTGTGCAGGACGCCCAAGCGCGTCGCCAAGGCCTTCCGCGACGGCACCCGAGGTACATTACTCTCCCGTCTTCAGAGTTGGTGGATCCGTTCCCGTTCGTAATCGTACCTGGTTGTGTTCTTGGAAGCATGTCATGGCATGTTGTGTTCTTGGAAGCATGTCATGGCATCCTTTTCGATCTGTGATTTGTAAGCTGCGCGCCACGCTATCTAGAGACTAGACATTCGTCCAGCACCAAACCTGGTGGAGAAGAACGTCGCCGTGCGGAATTTGAGTACGTATGGTACTGTTTGAATCTCAGACCGAGGGGAATAGGAATTATTCCCCGAATATTCCATTTCGGAAGTCTGACCACCTTGCTTGAGGGAGGGTTTAAGACTAGTTTGCTGTGAATTGTTTGCTCATCAGTCGTGATCGTTGCTACAGTGTTGTTCGGCTGGTAGAGTTATCATTGCTGCTATAGTGTCGTTCGGCTGGTATACTGATCGCGTGCTTTTGGCTTTGGCAATCGATAGCCCGCACTTTGAAATTTTGGCAATTGACCACCTACCAAGCTTTGACGTGGGATATAATGGCCATTGGCCAAAGCATGCAGCAGGACTGTGCAAAGAGGACTTGGACGGCAAAGAGGACTTGGACGGCGACAGGAAGGGAGCCAGGAATTTTATTAGGGGGGAGGATCAATAGAACATATATAGACATGTAAAATATTGAAAGGGATCATATATATAGATTTAGAGATTGACTTCACAAAGTATCTAGGGGGGTTTAAGAAAAAATTTCAGTATGGGGGAGCCATGGCCCCAGCTCGCCCCCTGCTGGCTCTGTCACTGGATGGGGATGACGACATGATGTCTTAGCAGCGCGAGAGTGTGGCAGTTACATTTTGGTTTTGAGTCCACTCTGTCTCAGGATTCAACAGGAAATTTTGTATTTAATTGTTTTGTCTCAGGCTTCAACAGTGCGTAAATTTGTACGTAACTGTTATTGCTGCCGTTTAGTTACGAGCCTGCTTTGATTCAGGGAACCAATACAGGGGATTTGTGTATAACATTTAGGCATTTAGGTAATGGCGGGAGGGTATGTCTTATACGTTACTAAGTAGTCGTTGATCATTTGTTGGACCCTTTCAAAACTGCTTTATATATACAAATACTCAACTTCAGACTATTCTCTACTTACGCGGTCATTTTTGCCAACCGATGTCGGCCATAGTACATCATTTGCCTCTTTGTTTCTATTATTATTATTATTTATTTACAAAGAAATACTGCTGTTTCGAATTTAATTCTAATTGTGTTAACTCACAAAAGAAGAATTACCCTCGCCCAGTATCAGGGTAACATTGCAACTTTGAATTAAAAAACAAAGGGTAGGGCTAGTGAGCTATTGAGTTGTGCATAGTTGAAAATGCAACAGTTTGTATTTTTTGATATACAGTTCTGTGGATTTTGGTATTATAGAATTTAATCAAAATGAATGAAGTTATACCATTTAATCAACCATATGTTATTTAATAATTATCCGCCTTTTTAGCTGATGAATCTAGTTTATTGTTTATATAATAAATCTTTCTTCCGTGTTTTACATTTCTTCACATGTTACGGATTGGCATGCCTGTCTTCTATTTAACCATTTTATGCTAATTTTATCTGATGATGACAATGTTGAGCTTATGCTGTGTTGTCGCGATGTGAGCTAGTTTTACTCTTCAAACAGATTAATGTAAAGTCATGGATAATCTTTTCACGCAACATGCAAGTCATATGTAGAAGAGCTTGTCATGGTATTAATATGCAAGGAGAGGAACCGTTTGCCCCATGACTAGCGACGTCTAAGGGGATATATTTTCCTTTAGGCCTTGTTTGGATGGCCCGGCAGCCTGGCCCATACACGTGTTAGTTGAACTAGATTCCATGTGGATGGGCTTGGATCCCAGTCCATCTCAGCCCATCCAAACATGGGTTGTGCACTGTCTGTTATTTTCAGTGATGATGTTTAAGGTTGTTACTCTTCGTATTAATTTTTTTTCTTTTTAAACTGTGATGTACTTGCTTCTTGAGCCTTATTTGACATATAGCTAAAACTACTCTTGCAGGTTACACACAGAAAGTAACAGACATTGTGCAGGATGCTCTGTTTCCAGAGATTGGTGTTGACAAAAGGACTGGTTCTGCTGGAGGAACTGGAGGGCAAGTTGTTGTTCGTGATATTGATCTTTTTTCGTACTGTGCGTCCTGCTTGCTTCCATTTAGCATACAATGCCATGTTGGTTATGTGCCCTCCGGTGGAAGGGTTGTTGGGTTAAGCAAGGTTTCTCGAGTAGCTGATGTCTTCGCCAAGAGGTTGCAAAACCCTCAAAGACTAGCTAATGAAGTTTGCGGTGCATTGCATGCTTACATACAACCTGCTGGCGTGGCTGTTGCTTTGCAGTGCTGGCACATACCGTTGCCAGAGAACTTGAAATGCAAGAGTTTGCAGGGTTGGATTAGAACTTCACATTCATCTCGCTCTGGAGTTTTTGAGGGTGAGAACAGCTCTTTTTGGAATGACTTTGTGGCTCTTCTTAAGCTTAGGGGCATAGACATGGAGATGGATAGCCATTCTGCCCCTCTATCTTGGTGCCCCTTAACGCCTCATGAGGTTCCACTTTGCAATGCGCGCGGCAAGAAGATCACGACCAGTGGAGCAATTTCACCAAAATCTGCATCCACTCCCTCTAATATGGTTTCTGCTGTTAACTCAATGCTCCTATACCTTGGAGAGGACCCCCTCAGGAAAGAACTTGTAGGAAGTTCTCAGCGTTACGTGCAGTGGCTGATGAATTTCAGAGCATGTAATCCCGATGTGAAGCTGAGTGGTTTCACACTGAACAGTGCAAGTGTATATGAGAGACCAGGTGGCAATGCTACGGATCATCGAGCAGTCCAATCTGAGCTGCATTTGCCATTTTGTGCCCAGTGCGAGCACCATCTTCTGCCGTTCTATGGAGTAGCGCACATTGGTTACTTTGACAATGGAGATGGTAAAGTCATTGATCGACCTCATTTTCAGGCTTTGGTTCATTTCTACGGATGCAAGCTTCAAGTTCAGGAAAGGATGACGAGGCAGATAGCTGAAGCAGTTTATTCTGTTTCGCATGGTGGAGCCATAGTTGTTGTAGAAGCCAACCACATTTGCATGATTTCAAGGGGGGTAGAGAAAATCAGGAGTAGTACAGCAACAATTGCACTTTTGGGTCATTTTTTGACCGATCCTTCTGCCAAGGCATTCTTCTTACAGAACGTTTTAGAAAGTACTGGTCTGGAAGTATGAAACGCTTCGATCATAGTAAAATCTCAGCGAAAGGATAGCACATGATATCTAATTCCTAGTCGTCATTTCAGCAAAAAGTACTGCAGTAAATTTATATGGTTTGGAAGTTGTTATCCAGCTATGGCATGGTTGCCATTTTAAATTACGTCGCATGGAATATTGTGTCGAAGATGTTGTTGGAAACCAGCGGCCCCACCGGTAATGGGGTCCAGACGGTAAGGATTTCCATAAGTCACTTTGAGTGGATACTTATTCTTTTAATTTGAATTGACTATGAATAAAGAATGAAGACATCATATGATACTTTTGAGATCCATCAATAAAGAAAGAAAACTTCTCTATACGCTGTGTCTCATTTATTTACTGTACCTGTTCTTATATTCATCGTTCGTCTATCTTGTCTACGCCACGCTGTGCAACCCGAGTATCGGACTCGTCGGTAAAAGTTACACAACATGTTATCAGCACGACGCCTCCACCGAGTCTTCTTCACCTAGCCTCTCTTTACATCGGTTGAGGAGTTAAAGGTTGATGAACACACATAAATGGATTCTTGGTATAATCTAGATTTTATTTTTGTATTCATACTTGATTTTGGACGGGCTAACTCCGTGAAGTGAAATTCCTCAGGATCATCGTGCCGATTAGCAATCGTCGTGACCAATGTTGATGGTATGATCTAATTACAATGGAGAATTGTTGATCGTTTATGGAATTGATGGAAATTAGTGTGCGACGATACGCACAGACGAAGTGCCTTCTCGACTGTACATATCACACAGAGTAGCACGATAGAAGCATTGCAGCGGTCCATATGTTACAATACTTAATTTACAAACTCGAAGAACAACATAAAGTATTACAACTGTTTCCCAAAAGTACGGAAAATTTAAAACCGTTATTGTTTGGCTACAGTAAAAGACTTTTCTACAACTCTCATTGGCTCAGCCCCGCCCATACAGGGTATGTGGTAAGCGCGATCACTACGGCTCTTGAACACAATCGATCATTGGTTGCATTAACCTTATATGAAACAATCTCGTGTGATGAAATCCACCTTCTCAACGTGCCAGCCGGCACCCATAACAGGATTTTATCACCCACCATGCCATCGCCCAAGAACCGGCGATCCAAAGCAAAACAACAGTTGATTCAATTTAGAAAATAGCTTTTGTGCATGTTGTAGACAAGAGGGAAATTTGGCAATTTTCAACAGACATGAACAAGAAACTGGACTTGCCTGGTGACGAATAAGTAGTGGAGTTCGACTGGTCTGCTTGCGAAACTCCGGTTTCTGAAGAAGACAATATAGTCCGATGAGGACTAATCCAGAAAAATCTCCGAGCATGAATGCAAATGACATGGCATTGTGCATATATGCGAGTATGGTGCATTTCAATTGTTTGAAGGAATTAGTTATAAATCTCTTAGACATTTTCTTAGAATATTTAGAATTTCTTTAGAGAATAATCCAAACGCGACATATTTTAAATCTTGTATTAATTCCTTGCTTTATGACATTTACCTACTTTAGTCTTTGATTACTCCATTTGAAGGTCTAGCAACTTTATTTATATCATCCATTTTAATAAGGAAAACAAGTAAGATCTTATAAGATTACTTTTAAGGTTTAACTTCTTTTTAAGGAACAACACATTTACTCAATTTAAAAGTAATTCATAACTTAAGCATATATATATGTATCCATAACCTAATTTTTATTTACTTCTTCTCTTTTCTTGTTTTAAAGGAACATAAATACATCCATCTATATATATATATAAAGAGATTTCCTTTTTAGTCATTTTCTTAACTTTTATCCCATTTTTCTTTTATTTTCTCCCCTTTCTTTCTTTATTTCCCTTTCTCTTTTTTTTTGTTCTTTTTCGGTTATAACCGTACCCGGCTCCTTTTGCTTCATCCCTCACCTCTAAATCCCTAAATTCCCCTTTAGCTCTCTCCCTCACTCACCCGTGCCACCAGCGCCCAGGTCCTCCACTTCTTTTTGCGCCGCCACCGTGGCTCTCGGCCGCCTCTGCCTTGGCTTGATGCCGCAACGGCGCCGCCATGCTCCTTTGCTCTCCGCCCCTGCCTTACTCTTCCTTGCCGCTCCCGACGGTCTCCCCGAGCTCCTTTGCGCCGCCGCCTCAGCTACTGCTCCGGTCACCTTGATTCGGTGCCACAATCGGTGCCTCGCGCTACCCTTTCGGGTGGCCGCCCCCAATCCATGTCGTCGCCGCCCTTGGCCTCTCCCCCTGGCGTGGCCTCGGTCCCTTGGCATCCTCCGCCGCCCTCAGTTTCGACTGAGATCGGCGCCACCCCGGCGCTCCGCCCCAGTTGCCTTGCTGCGGCCGCTGCCCGGGTCGGATGCGGTCGGCGTCGCAGCTCCGACATCGGGGCTCCGCCGGCCCGCCCCCGCTGGTGGCGCGCCGCAGCGCCCGTGCCGCCCGACTTGTTCTCCAGGTAAGTACTTCATTCCTCTTTCTTCCCCCTAATTCCCCATTTCTAGGGTTTGTTAACTTTGTATGGGAATCGGTTTGTCCAGGATTTGGTATTCAATTGCTGCCTCTAAACCTTGGTATCTCGGTTAATTAAGACTAAGAGATCCTTTTACTTCACAAGATTCGGGCCAAAAGAAATTGATATGAAGGAATACTACACTTGATCCTATGCTGCCTTCGAATGATGCTGATTTAATGATAAGCTATGCCACTGTGATTCACTAAGTTTAAGTGTTATGCTACTGCTTATCCTGGGGATTTTTGATATATATATACATGGGTGTACTTGTGGCCTCTGTTTTAGTGCGTGCCTATATCAGATTATTACTCTGACGAAGAACAGATACTTAACTTAATCTTAGGTGTCCTTTGATAAGAACAGATTGCCGTACCAAGCTGCCTACTTGTTGCCTTGTTTTATTATGATGTTTTTCTGAGAAAGCTTGAGAAAGGTATCTGGGAACAGAAATCTAGTAAGAGCAGATTCTGCACAAGTTGCCTTGACTCTTATGTTGATGCTTACTGATTCCTAACCCATTACCATGATGTTTAACTTTTTGAGAAAGATTTGAGGAAGATATGTCGGAAAATCTGATAAGAACAGATTATACACTTGAGTTGCCTAAACCAAAAACCCAAGGATGAATCTATAGCTGAGGATTTTGTCTGAGGCATTTTATGGGCTAATGATAAGAACAGATGCTACCAAGTTTCTTACATATCCTGTGATGCAAAAATAGATTCTGAGGGTCCTTTTTAACATGCTAAAAATGCTTGGATAAGTGAGGGTTTGCGGTGCTAAGTTTGATCCTTACTTGGAATGAATCCGGATCAAGTAAATGGTTTCCTTCTTCTCTTCTATGTCCTGGTGGCCTTCCCTTCTCCTCCTCTAGTCCTTAGTGACCTTCTCTTCTTGGCGCCCTTTGTTCTTAAGGTCCTTGCCTCCTATTCTTCGGGCTTCTCTGTATTGGCTGCTGCTATTGGGGCTCTCGGTTAGCTCCTGGAAGTGCTGGTATTGCTAGCACTGGTGGGTTGCTACTGCTACTATACTATGCTGTGGACTAACTTTTCTACTGAGTTTATATATGATCTTCTTGATAAAAGCTGCCACCTCCTGCTTTCACACTCTCCTGATGGCATTCTGAATGACCCATGAGCTTATCCCTTGAATTTTGTTGCCTTCTTGGTTAAGGAACTCTGGCTAAGTTCCTTGAGCTCAAATATCTGAGTTGCTAGGCTGAAAACCATTCGGTGGATTATTCTCTTGTGCTTCAAGGAATAGTTTCCAATTTAAAATTTATGTGGCTTCAAGATGGGTACGGATGGTTGCCTTATCCAAGGTCTTATTTTCTCAAATGATTTACAAAATGGTTTTCTTTGCCCAAAACAAAACTATGGAGGCAATTTAGTTTTAGGAAAAAATAAAATATATTTTAATATCCTTACCTCTTTTCTCCATATATATATAGTATACTAGATGGAATTGTCCGATGAGGTTCTTAACCACATGGCCCTCGGACATTTTTAAAATTAAAATTTTTTCAAAAGCTATTTTTGAAATTAGAAAAGTAGGGTCTTAACCACATGGCCCTCGGACATTTTTAAAATTAAAATGTTTTCAAAAGCTATTTTTGAAATTAGAAAAGTATTTAGGTCGTCGGCACTCTTTTGCCCCCGCGGCTACCCCGCGGATGTCGGTGGAACTGTGCCGATAAGACCAATTCTATTTCAAAATTATTTCCGAACATCTTTTATTTTAAACCCTTGCCTCCTACAGCAACGGCGTGACCCCAACGGTCTCGGGTGCCCCTACTCGATGACCTCGGGTGATCGCCAACATTTCCGAAGGATTTCTACCTTCGGTTCTCGGTGTTCCCGACGACTCAGGGTTTGAAGACTTCGAAGATCCGAAGATCTAAGAATTAAAGTTTAGATGATGCATAGATAGAATTGTTTCGCTATGTAATTCCCATTTATTCTTCTTTATCCATTTTGTATTATTGTTGTATCATGACATTGTAACATTTATTCAATTAATAAAGTTAAATTTCAATTATATTTACCAATGACATTGTATTATTCCTTTAATTAATAAAGTTTAATTTCAATTGTATTTACCATGCACGAATACTATATGCCATGCGATGATGCGGATGAAATGCGATTGCACAACCACTTCCTCCCCCTCTCGACTAACTCTCGACGTAGCCCGATAGGTTCGGGTCAACTCGACAACGCGAGTTGCTTCACGACTTCCACTTCATGCCTCTCTCGACTAGCGTTAGAATTAGGGTTCTCACATAGTGCCTGTAAGCACGGTTGCAAAGAATCCATCAATATATTGATCTACTGTTGCGTATGCATATAGGCATCGATTGATTGATTGATTTCTTTTGATTAATTATACCCAATGCATGCATGTGTGCGTTGATTGATCCGACGTGCGGACCTGCACGGCTAAACCGGCCAAGCACGCGTGCCCTCATGCCACGCCGGCAGAACAGCGCACGCCGGCTAGCAAGTTGGCCATGCGGTCGCCCCCGCATGGGCGCACGCACACCAACCGCCGCCTGACATGCGTCGCCCTTGCAGGGCTAGCGCCACCACATCGGCTGCGCCGGCCCCGCATGGACACGCGCTGCTCTCGAGCCAGCCATGGACGTGCACCCACGGCGTATGGACGCCGGTCAGGACGCGCGTCCGTCACCAGTCTCCCTCAGCTCGCTTCACGTCCCACGGTGGCCGGCTATGCCGCATCGCACCGTTGCCAGCCCGCTACCGCCGCCATGCCGTGCTGTCCTGCTCCGCTGCCGTATGATGACACGTGTCGCTGCTATACTGCGCCGGCCTATGCGCCGCCGCCGCCGCCAACTCACGCCATTGTCACCACTCGGGCGGTTATGGTAGAAAATTAGCAACAAGATGGGCTATGGGCAGTGTGTGTGGCGGGCCGAGTTGGCCGACCCATGAAGAGGCAGTAGAAAAAAGAGTGGTGCAACGGAAGATGGGCCGACTGATCTGACCAGTCAAGCAGCCTGCACGAGCGGCAGTTATGGCAAAGGCCCTCGGCTTTGTCTGAAATTATTGGCAACATATTTCAGTATTAGACTTCTACGCAGAAGTTCATATAGACTTTTGAATTAGCCGAAACTTGTCCAACATAAAAGGGTCTTGAGGATTCAATTTTTGAGTCAAAATTTGATTTTTCTTATTGTTTAACATGCCTTTAATGACCACATGTCTTTATTTATGTGCTTTACTATTTATGACTGATTATAATTTTGAATATTACTTTTAATCTTCATGTATTTCATATATAGGCATGTAGTTACACACGAAGGCCCCTTATATTTTTCTATAATTACGTGCATGATTTTTCGAGTACTAAAATCTTGTGCAGAAGTCCCTATAGACTTCAGAATTAGTAGTAAACTTATATTCCGGCATAGAAAGGCCTTGGGAAGCCAAATTTTTAATTTTGGCATTTGAAACATGTTTAACTTTGTTATTTTTAATTCTATGCTTTATGATTATTGTATTCATTGTTTTTTATTAATTGTGATTGTATTGTTTTTAATCATTAAAAATAGCAGTAGATTACAATAATGTACAGAAAAGCATTGGAACCGTCATAAGGATATCTATACCACTAATTGCATATTATCCATGCATGTTTACCCGTGGTAAGCTTCTAAAATATTGCATTGATAATGTAGGATATCTAGCTATGCTAGAAAAGAGGCTAGGGTACTCGTTACCCGAGGGGACAATTATGTAATTTGGGCCCTTGCCATGGAAGCACTGCTAGAAAGCAGAGGCCTCTCTCATGTCCTCAACATGCTAGCACCAGAAGGTGACATTGTAGTCTCTAGGATGGACAACTTATACTACTGGCAATCCTAAATAACTGTATTTCTCAAGACCTAAAATATGAGTACATGATGGAGAGTGACCCGAAAGTCCTATGTGATATGCTTATAATGCGTTTCCACCACCCTGAATTGGTGTGGCCCATAAAGATATTGTTGAATCAGTGGAATATAGCTGATTACAACCTTACCATGAATGGCTTCATCTCAAACTTGAAGGAATGTGGCCATGAAGTAACTAATGAAGAGATGATTGGAAAGACCAAGACCATTTCCATCATGCATGTGGAAAATATTGAATTGGCAAGAAACTTGAGAAAGCATACAACATTCCTTGACTTGGTGCATTCTCTGCTTCTAGAAGAAGATATGAAGAATTGGTCATGCAACCAAAAACTTCATCTAGCTCTCCAAAGAGTTATACTCGGAGATACAAATGCCCAATTCTCTTAAAGAAGATTTTGAGCGCAAGATATCATGATGTTGAGAGAAAATTTAGTACCATGACTCCCTATGAGAATTGGTAACAGACTTGCAAAAAATATGGTGTGTAGGAACACAAGTCTAAATATTGCAGG
Organism: Stipa capillata; assembly: GCA_019208055.1. Lineage (NCBI taxonomy): Eukaryota > Viridiplantae > Streptophyta > Magnoliopsida > Poales > Poaceae > Stipa > Stipa capillata. The sequence continues at coordinate 42,987 of JAGXJF010005649.1, read as the reverse complement.
ACCTAACAATACCTTATAGACTCCTACCAAATCTATGGAATAAACACAATGGAGACAGGAATTGAAACACGTCAAGTATACTGGGCAATTGAAAAAGAGCTTGCAAGAATGAATCCCACCCAATTACCTGTGGAAGAAGAAAAATGCTCCCTTCAAGGACACCTTTAATGGTACCCTAACGAAGGATGAGGCATCCCCTTGATTGCCAGCATGCATCCATGACTTGAATTTTAAATAATGGTTGTAAACTCTATGAGAGAAAACCAAATCCTTACGACAACGAATGTCCCGCGGAGTCATGAATTTTATCCATTGCTTTAATAACAAGTTATAATTTATTCTATCTAAAACCACATCTTTTCCTATCTTTTCTCTCGTTAAAAAAGAAATATGATAGATAATGATAGAATATGTTGGCCGCGAGCAACTCTTACCTAAAGTAGAATCATTGCCTACATGCTCTTGATATCCACTACAGCCTAGAATAGAGTACGCTGATCCTCGAAAGAGATCGCTTAGGCCAATAACTTTGATATTCCACCCAAGTGTACAAGAATTTCTCCAAGTAGGGATTTACTAAATATACAAGTATTTCTCCGAGTAGAGATTTACTAAATACACGAGTATTTCTGTAGAGATTTACTAAGTATTTGGCCATGCATGCCGAACATATATTGTATATGAGCAAAATATGATAGTAAGACTTGCCCTAGAAGCAAACCGAATTTTGCAAATGGCGGGGCAAAGGGGAAGGAATATGGAAAGAAAGTAAGAAATGTGGAAAACAAGATTCACTACAGGCATAGATTCCTCAGCAACTTGCGTACTGATTTTCCCTCTCTCCTGTCAACATAAATCATAGACAATTTAAATAAAATGCAAACTCTCAAAGTGAATGAAGAGAGTGTATCCATGAGTTGTACGTGATACCGCATTTATCACGCTTTAAAAAGTTTTAGATTATAGGAAATTACAACAAATAAAGTCTGTAGCTTATCTATAGACCAATCCAATGCACATCCGCCCACCCTCCAGGCTTGAAAGCCATAAGAGGGTAAGCAGGCACCCCAAAGGGGGAGAAACACCCTTAGCCTATTAGCTATGATGTTATCTCCTGCATAAAGGTTATATAACAATCTACGATATATGGAACAGCGTGTGTAACACTGAGGAGAATCTTTTCAGAATTTGAATACACAACTCATAACATTTCAATCTAATCTCATCCCACAGTGAATTTTTTCAAAATTATATTGACATAGCCCCACAGATTATGGAATCAATAAATTCCACAATGACGTACGTAGTTAAAACAAACTACTAACTAATATTGCTCCATATATAACCGGGCCAAGCAACTTTGTATGCAAATATCCCTTTCTCATGGATATATATTTGAAAACATCAGGGGGAGAATATGCATCTCTGGTGAAATGATGTTGTTCAAAATAATAGCACGAACTATGAGTACCAAAGAAAGGCCAGCAGCTATATGAGGAAACTGTGTTGGTTCACGCAAACTAACGGCAGATACCCAGTTAGAATTAAAAACTAAACACATACTACCAAACATGAAACATAGCAAAGATATGCATAATATGCATTGTACTACATCGAAGCTATTGCGTATACCCAGAGACGTCGCAAAAATCTGGATACTCAAATTGCCTAGTACCTGGAGACGTCTAGGGAAAAGCAATGAAAGAAGAAGAAATCATTGCCTATCTGCAACTAAAAAATCCAATCAGAAATTGGATTGCTTTCAAAAATAGCCTAAACCAAAGAAACGGTGCACTACAGAACTCTTTTGGTTAAGGCATTGGAAAACTCTACTCATCTCTGAGATTGAAATAAGAGAAGATGGAGGGAATATTAACATCCCTGTAAAGGGAAAGACATAAGTCTACTGACGTCACCTATAATAGTTTGCCTATTGCTAGATACTGAAATATCTAGTTGTGGCGCACCCGGTTTTAAGGCCGGACACGTCATTTGTGATTACCATACTGGTCCCTGGATCAGTAGCCAGTACGCACAAATACTTGATAGCATTCACATACAATACCGGATTCTTATTACACGATTAGACCATTATGGTCGCGGTTCGATACATGGCCTATTGGCCGAATAAAACAGCAGCGGAAAACATAACGAAGTGGATAGCCCATCGGCTTGCCGAACCAACAGGCAGCTGACTGGGGGAAAACGTCCTAACCCTCGGCCTCGCTGTCGCCCTCTTCGTAATCGGGGTCTCCTTCCTCCTCTGGCCAATTCAACAAGCCAGGTGAGTACATTGAATGTACTCGCAAGCAATCCCCATTGGGGGAATATACGGCTATAATTCATGCAGGAATATTTCAAGGGACAGCTCTAACCTATGTTGGCAGTTGTGCGGAAATGTAAGTTCTGGATTTGTAAATACGGCATAATAGATTGTAAAAGCAGTTGGAAAAGCTGGTAGCAAATCAACAGCATCCCATCACATCCCTTCCTTTCTCAGCTTGTGCGGTAAACACCGCTAACACCTCATGACCTATTACCTGATAGCCTCCACTCACCGTCAATGGCTCCGCCCATCAAACGGTGGCTTCACCCTATCAGATGACTAGGCTTTCCAACACCCCACCGTATTCCGGTCCTTCCCGGCAATACGGCTGACTACTTCGGCAATTTTCTTACCACCGACACGTGGCCTAAATTGCCTAAATCTGTGGACACATCATGCCCACGTCCTTAATCCCTTTGCTCAACATTGGCAAACAAAACTTAGTCTAGCCTGGGTGTGGCTGTGCCAGTTCATGTCCATAACCGAGGACGCGGCTATTCGAATAGATTTTAACCCTCTGCAGAGGTGGTACGGCTTTACCCACAAGATGTAGGTCACCCTGGGTATACTTCGCGACGTATACTGACAGGGCTATTACAACGAGACTTTTCGCCTGCTTTCATACTAGAGTCGGGCCCGCTAAATGAGACTAACCCCATCTCCGGTTGTGCCCAGGCAGCCTGACACCACAACACGGAGAAGCGCTCATCTTTGTGTCGAATCCTCATCCTTGCCTAAATGGAGCTCACTAAGAATCTCGACCCATGTAGCGCCGTGAGAAATTCTCTAGGGGCCCATCGTCCTACCTAGCACATGCTTCTTACTTCCCACGGGTCCGAACCCTAGTATTAGGCGGGTTACCGAGCCAAGTCCTTCCCATAAAGGACATGTGGACGTACGGTGGGGGAACTGGTTTAGCGGCACGGTGGCTCGGTCCTTAACTGATTCGAGTAGGACTCCAGGTCATCATCGATCACCAAATAGCCTCCAGCTACTTCGTCTCCCTTCGAACCACCTTACTTCCTACCCGAATCCAAATCATCTCCATCTCCACTTTGGGTTTTGGCAACATTTCATTTAAAATCACCGCGGATAACATATGCTATCCGCGGGTTTGATATTCCCATCCCCGGTTTAAACAAAATTTTAATTTTAACTATAGCAGGGCTAAGCATTAGCTATTGCCTATAACCTTGGTATGTCGTCGGTTGGAAACCGACCGACGGATCTCTAGGGTTACAAGGGATCGGACGTTCGACCCTAGTCCATATGCATCTATCGGACATAATTACTTCTACATAAAATACTGTTTATAACATAGCATGCATATTTCGAAATCAAAATAAATATACTTCACAATTATAGGATGCGAAATGGTCAAGGCGGGAGATTGCTTGCCTGGCAGTTCCTGTTCCTGTTCCTGAGGTGGGGGTGTTCCTGGATCGTCCTGATGCACGTACTTCACTCCGTGGACTACGCGTCGGAAGAAAACATCGAATAAAGAGCAATCCAAAAACTTCAAGGAAATCAAACAACATGCATGGCAGAGAAATGGTGAATGACACGATGATCCGGGGAGGTTGTTTGCCTCAGAACGACTGAGTTAAGATTTGGGGTTTCGGACAGCGATTAAGAAAATGGGATGCATACACCTGGAGCTAGGTTTACAGATCGAACCTAAGATTTCACGGCTTGGGTTTAGGAGGTCAAAGAACAATATCGGCGACAGGTATATGCAAAGTTTTCACATAAAATGACGGTGTATTTAACTGAGGAAATTTATCCCGATAAGCTTTAAACTCACGGATTTGGTTCAAACGATTTTAGGGGCTACTGATGTTTTTACTTCTACGAGCCGGGGATAAAGGTTTTCAACCTAGAGCTGTTCAGAGGTTAATGCATGCGGTTTAATATTTCATGAAACAACTTAACCCTACTCTGCTATTAATATCCTAAAAGCTTAAAAAAAATGCAGTTGCTTCAACACGAGGGAATTACCTCGGGATTCCAGAACTAATAGAAATGGGGTGAATGGAGTTGGCTATTAGGGCACTAATCAGCTGGTTTAGAGCTTGCAATTAGGAGCTTGAGCAATGCAGTAAAGGCCAACTGGTCGGACATTAGCTGGTTTGGAAAATAGAAAAAGGAACTAAATAGCCAAACATGCTACAGGACCATCATCTATTCTCACGTAGTGCTGAGAAAAAGACTAAAAATGCTCACACATGCTACAGGAGACCAACAGCTACTCTCACGTAGTGTGCTGAGAAAGAGACTAAAAATGCTCACACATGCTACAGGACCAGAGTTGCAAGGAGCTAAAAACTCTGCGTTGGATAGCATTCGGACCACAGTAGAGCTAATGAGCTGAAGAGAAAGAAATAGAAAAAGGGAAGGGAAGCAGGCGGCGCATGCACTGGCCAGCTTACTCGGCGGCGGCTTTGCTTGGACCTGGGCGCGGCAGAGGGAGTTGGAGTCAGTTGGGCTCCGGTGCTCGGCGGTTGGGGTGGTCGGCCCGCTGATTCAAGCTGCGGTGGAGCTTGGCTGCTGCTGCTTTGGTTGCTCGGTAAGGCTTGAGAACTGGTCTGGAGCTTGGAGCAGAGGAGTGGCTTAGCTAACCATGGCTTGAGGTGCTTGCAGGGGAGCTGAGCTCGGGGAAGAAGGTGATGGCTCGGGCGGTGAGGTTACTCAGCTGCGGGGTTTTGGGGATGGTTGGAGAGTGAAGCCTGGGGAAGGGAGGGCGCTCGGCAGTCCTTAAATAGGCGGCGGCAAGCCGGTTGGCCATGGCTGCGGTGCTGGGTCCAGATGAGGTGACGGCTCGGCTAATGGTGAAGCGGAGCTGAGGTACGGCAGAAGCAGAGCACAGGGGGGCTGAGGGACGGCTCAGGAGCGCCTCTGTTGCTCGGACAAGGCTCATCGGCGGCCTGGCAGTGAGGGGAGTCAGCGGCGCACGCTGTGGCTGGACTGGACGCGTCCAGTGCGCGTCCAGAGCGGCATGAACGTGGCACGGCTGCCCTGGGGGCTTCTATGAAGCGTCAAACCATGTCAGCGGTGCTCGGCACACGAGCTCTAGTCCTTTGGTCAAGCCTGGGCACTAACAGAGGTCTGCGGAGAGAGGCTTGAATGCTAAAGCAAGATGGGACTTGGCTTTCAACTGAGGAGGGATGGAGACGTGAGCCGCCAGGAGGTTTAAATGGGATTAGGACAGGTGAGGCAGGGTTGAGTGACCGTTCACTGATTTGAGCAGCTCTGGCAAAGCAATTTACTGCTATTGCATGCGAGTTGTCATTCGGGACGGAGGTGTTCGGTGCTGGCCATGCTGGATTTTTACATAGCACTTGCCCATGTTTTTATATATCTGGACTCCTGGAAATGTGGGGAGTGTTGGGAATGTCTCCGGAGTTCCGGGACGGCGCTTGGAAACAATGGCGAAGGGTTGCCGCGAGGGCATCACCGGATATCGATCGAACGGGGAGAGAGAGAGAGGATTTCCGGATTAGGGTTTTGATCGGAAGATTACGAGAGGGGGAAGCTTAGAGACAAGGCATGCATGAATGCACAAAGTATTCCTATTATGCAGGGTGTCATGATTTTATGCGGGTTTAGAAAATCAGGGCGTGACACTAGTTGGGTTATACTTGAGGGCAATGTGGCATTAGTACTCCCTACATGCATGAAGAAATGTGAATGTGGAATTATAGGAGAAGCAGTTGAAAGTACTATAATGCCATTGTAAGAAGGCATTTGTCCCTAATTGAATATTTTTCAGAGAAGCGATGGTAGTAAGTAAATGAAAATAAGAAATGAACCGTTGTGACTCTATTCTGGATACAGGTCATTGGATACAAGGTATTTGAGACCACAAAGCATTGAAAATTTAGGAGATAATTTTATGAAACCTCTTATGAGCTGCAAGAATTGCAGAGTTATCTTATGTGCAGAAGAAAGCTTGGTAACACATAAAGTTATATAGTAGATTAAAATTCTTATATTATTCATGCACATAGAAATGTGGCACTAGTAGTCCAGTACATGGATAGTGTAGGTACTAGCTTTTGTCCTGAAATGTAGTACCCTTTGGTTTCTGACATATAGTTAAAAGATTACTCATAGTACTATGAAGGAATACAACTTAAAAACATATGAATGGTCTACTTATACGCTAAGTATAGGTAAAGGTCCGAGAATTCTTATGGACCCGATGGATACACAACCCAGAAGTGGACATGGACCCAACATATGCCAACAAGAATGTTGAAAAATGCTTAACCCAATTTGAATATAACTTAAATGATATTCATTGGCAGGAAATGCTCAAATGTAGTAGCATGTCCCATGAACAATTTAGGAGTTTTGTAGAGAAGCACTACGAAACATCGTGATTAAGCTTTATGAAGAATGCAAAATTGGTTATTAAGACACATACCATGTGGAGACATTGTATTCGTTTGTAAGTGATTGTTGGGACAGTATCCCACATCACATTGAGTCATTCAAGAAACATATGGTTCATGGGTAGTTGATTGGTCTAGGCAAGAGCATGAAGTCTATGGCGCACTCATCTACCTGAACCCCTAAAATTATCCAAGTAGATAATGAAACTCATGTTGCACAACCAAGTATGGTTATAGTTGCACAATGATGATATATATTGCTCCATGATATACCACCCACATTATTGATGAATGAATTTAACGAAGTGAGATAAATATACTAGAATATCAAGATATAGCTTACCACAATTTACATAAATAATCGTGAAGGCCATTAATGAAGTTGGATGTTGTGTGTATCTAGAATGTGTTCACACAAATTGCCCAAAGTTTTTCTTCTGGAAACATAAAAATTAGAATATGAAAGCCCTATCAGAAGATATCTTGAGGGGGAGCAACATATGAACATTAATTGTCACGCTTTGAATTAAGCAAGGTCATATAATTGATTCACTTCGAAGAATCGACTGTTGAATTATAGTGTTCAAATTCTTTCTAATTCCGCTCTTGAAAGAATGTGGATTGAAGCATCAACTCTTGGAGAGGTTAGCTTGTAAATGAATTTCAACTATAATTGTGCAGTATTTAGCGGAGCATATCCCTAATTAAATATAACAAGAATAATGTATACTAATGTGGATGATCAACCATATATAGAAGTCATGTGGATTGAACACCATATAAATCCCTACTATTGTCCATGAAGATAATGCGATTTGTGTTGTACAAGTGTAGATGGGTTATGTGAAGAGTAATCTCACTAAGCATATCAAACCCAAGTTCTTCTATGCTCATGAATTATAAAAGAGGGACGAAATAAATACTGCATACTAGGTCATGTGAGAATCTAGTAGATTTATTCACTAAGTCATTATCGGCATCCATCTTCGAAAGGTGCGTGCGTTGAATAGGTATGATAAGACTTAGAGAATTACAGTGTTCAAGGGGAGAAAATTTGAAAATTCATCGGTAAATCTTGACTAAGAAAGTTGAGTATCTAATAGAATAGTTGGATGAATTATACTATTTTTCCTTTGGATGAGTTTTCCTGAAGTTTCTCAAACAAGATTTTTAATGAGGAAATTTGTGCAACATGACAAACGTATGTTATGTGCTTTTTCTGCAAGAATTTTTGTACTGAGTTTTTCGGAATTTTTGAGGCATGAACTATGCGTGATAAGTTTCCAAGGGGGCCTGTTGAGAAACCAGTGGCCCCAACAGTAGTGGGGTCCACCTGTCATGGAGATGGGTAAGGTTTCCCTAAGTTATTTTAAGTGGATATTTTTATCCCCTTAATTTGGATTGGCTATAAATAGAGGAGGAGGGCATCACCTATATGATACTTTTGGGATCGGTCAATAAAGAAAGAAAGCTCCTTACCCTATACACTACGTCTCATTTATTTACTATAGTCGTTCTTGTGTATTTGATGTTCGTCTACCTCGTCTACGCCACGCTATGTAACTTAAAGACCGGACGTGCCGACAAATGTTGCACAACAGATGTCACTAGAAGCTCTAGAGAGTTTTGGTTCTATTGTGTTGTACCATTTGATTTGAACAGCATCTCAAATTTATAGCAATACAGGTGTGCCGAGCAATACAGTACGTTTCAATGGTTGTCACATTTACTAGCAATTTGGTGAGATCATTCCAGCTTCTTTTGGTGTGACGGTGTTCCCTTTTCTTTTTTTGCTTCTGTTATATTCTGCATGTTCAACCTCATATTTTGGCCTGTGGAGTTGCATGCACTGAATCTCCGTTCGAGAGACCCATGTTTGAATGCAGAACCTCTGCACAAATTTCACAGGGAACAATTCAATTTCCGTAGGATCCAAAGACTCCTGCATGCCGATGAGATGAGCAGTTGACAGTTTTTTTTTCATCCGATAATAGTTTGGTTGCGAAATGCTCATGCCGCACAAGCTGCGGTATGAAAGGCATTAACAGTTCACAGCATAGAGGTGATTTCGCTTTCCATGGGCTTTCGAGTTTCTTCCTGACCTGAGTGAGACTGGCGGAATCTGCTCGGACCGGTTGGTGGAACACGCGAGGCCGATCCACACGAGAACGATGCGGCCGAAACGTGCCCGCCGCCCACCCACCAACCGTTCAAGCAACGGTCTACCTCCACGCCACGCGCGGGCCGGGAGCGCTCTCGCCGCGGTGGCCGGCGTGCTTGGGGCCTTGGGCCCTCCGGTCCTGCCAGTACCACGGTTCACGGAACCAGGCTCGCGCGCGTGATTTCTGTCGAATTGAACGCCGCGGCTGCGTATTGATGGTGATGATCTTGACCCCCGACGGCGGCGATCTTTCTCTGTCTCGCGAGGCAAACGAAGCAGCATTCTCAATCAGTAAGTAGTACTACTATGTTGGTTGTTTCGTTAACGTGTCAAGACGCAGATCACGAGACACTCGAGTGCTCGTGATCTATATGCATGTCGGAGTATAACACACCATCGACCGGCCGACCTCATCTGTTCCGCGGACCCCGGAAATCAACTCGATCGTACAGCACACTGATGTTAAATCTCGGCGTATTCCGTTAAACCCTCTTCTACTCGTCGTTTAGGACATGGACGGCCATTGTACGCCAGGAGGGTATTTGAACCAGAATGATGTAGAATGATTTCGATTACAAAATATTTGGACTTCACATCCGTGCATGCATATGTATGGTCAAAGTTCCATAAGATTGACTTCACGCGTTCTAGACGCACAAGCAAAGAAGAGCGACGGCCGGGAATCTGCAATTAAATTAATCAACAGGCTTAAATTTAACCCATATCTCACTCGTGAATCCAAAGGACGCGACGCTCCCCATCTACGTGAGGTAGCAAGAACATGGCCAAGTGTCGAAACTAACTCTCTCTCTCTCTCTCTCTCTCTCTCTCACTCCCGTTGGTATGCATGCACGCACGAGATTATGGCTCGATCGATACGCGGCTGGGTAGTTACGCACCTAACACGAGTCGAGCGACTTGATTAATTAGCCTAGGCAGTAGATACGCAAGAGAGCCGCATGGATGGTTAGCTGCATGCGACTTGTTAGTATAGCTGCAGGTCGCGCGCGTGCGTCCTCAATTCCAAACCCCAGCGGCCCAGCCACGCACCCTCTATATACATATACGCGCACACAGCCGCATACGTCCCCAAAACCACAGCCGAGATCGACGACGAGCACACCGTGCACGAAAGAAACGAGACGTGCACATCCGCACGGATCGATGGCGCCGGTGAGCAACACGACGTTCCTCCCGACGGCGGCGTCGGGGGAGGCGACGCTGCGGCCGTCGTTCGTGCGCGACGAGGACGAGCGGCCCAAGGTGGCGCACGACCGCTTCAGCGACGAGGTGCCGGTGATCTCGCTGGAGGGCATCGACGGCGCGCGGCGGGCCGAGATCCGGGCGCGCGTGGCGGCCGCGTGCGAGGGGTGGGGCATCTTCCAGGTGGTCGACCACGGCGTGGATGGCGGCCTGGTCGCTGACATGGCGAGACTGGCGCGCGAGTTCTTCGCGCTCACGCCCGAGGAGAAGCTCCGGTTCGACATGTCCGGCGGCAAGAAGGGCGGCTTCATCGTCTCCAGCCACCTCCAGGTAACGTCACGTCCGTTCGTTCCGACGTCGTTCCTGCACCGTGCATGCATGTGTGATGGGTCCAGCGTTTTGACGCAAAAGCTGGGCTCGAAATTTGCAACGTCCATCGCGCGACTAGATCACATAAGATCGATGTTCATGAAAGAGAATGAGACTCATCGATCAATTTTATTTTTGTTTTTGTTTGAAACTAATCAAAAACTTTTGTAACCGTGATGCAACGAACGAACGTGCAGGGTGAGGCGGTGCAGGACTGGAGGGAGATCATGACCTTCTTCTCGTACCCGATGAAGTCCCGGGACTACACGCAGTGGCCCGACAAGCCGGCGGGTTGGCGCGCGGTGGTGGAGCAGTACAGCGAGCGGCTGATGGGCCTGTCGTGCAAACTCATGGGCGTGCTCTCGGAGGCGATGGGCCTCGAGACCGACGCGCTCGCCAAGGCCTGCGTCGACATGGACCAGAAGGTGGTGGTCAACTTCTACCCGAGGTGCCCCCGGCCTGACCTCACCCTGGGCCTCAAGCGCCACACCGACCCCGGCACCATCACCCTCCTCCTCCAGGACCACGTCGGCGGCCTCCAGGCTACCCGCGACGGCGGCAAGACCTGGATCACCGTCCAGCCCGTCCACGGCGCCTTCGTCGTCAACCTCGGCGACCACGGCCACGTCAGCAATCCTTAACTCTTCTACTTGTTTCATGCCACGCTATGCTACTTGCTGAATGCTGATCACCCATTCATTGAACAATGTAATTACGCTTTGTGCTGTGCGAGTGCAGTACTTGAGCAACGGGAGGTTCAAGAACGCGGACCACCAGGCGGTGGTGAACGTGGACTGCAGCCGGCTGTCGATCGCGACGTTCCAGAATCCGGCGCCCGACGCGGCGGTGCGACCGCTGGCGGTGAGGGATGGGGAGGAGCCCATACTGGAGGAGCCCATCACGTTCACGGAGATGTACCGGCGCAAGATGGCGCGCGACCTCGAGCTCGCCAAGCTCAAGAAACAGGCCAGGGAGAAGCAGCAGCAGCAGGTGGCGGCGGCCGTGCCGAAGCCCACCAAGTCTCTCAACGAAATTCTTGCCTAGCTCCGACCGGGATTGATGCATGATCTCGTATTCTCGTTAAGTGTGTAGTAGAAGCTCTGTAATAACGTGTCATTCGTGGAACTGAGAGAATTGTCATGAGTATGGTGTATGCAGAAATTAAGGGTATTTCGTATGGGTTTCTGCTTATCCAGCCGTGCCAGCAACATTCTCTTCGTGTGAATGTGGGAGAGTTCATCTCGGCCTTTTACTGGCGGTACGCACGCACATCTGAACCTGCAGCATAGTATTGAGATGGCCACACGATTAGCAAACAAGTTTCAGGTGCCATTACTCGTTCCAGGTAATGACACTCTTTTACAAAAAGGAAAATAAAAAGGTAATGGTACAAGAATAACAGTAGAGTAGCATAAGATAACGTCTGGATGCTGCCACTTCCAGCTATGTCAGAGCTATTACAATTACAAATCAACAATAACGAAAACACAAAGCTAAATCTCCAGATTTACAACGTTTCAAAAATTTCCAGATATCCACAGCAAGTGATGAATTGATGAACATAGAATGGCTGCTCTCTGAACATAGATGCAAATCAGCATCCAATCCAGCAATAAGATGCTCCACCAATAAGCTAGAGATGCCAAGTATAAACTAGACGCAAGTAGCTGAACAACCGGCGATAGGCATAACAGTGATATTGCCTACGCCTGCAGAACACTGAATATCAAATCTGGACACAAAACAAGCCAGGATTGCGGCACAAACAAAAACCACTGGCATATAGACAAACACGGAACAAACAAAAGAACCCACTCACATATAGACTGATAAAAAAACTACAATTACGAAATAAAGAGCATATATAAGCAGACTAGTTATGTCTCAAGAGAAATACTGCAGTAACAAGTAGCAGACAAGTTCACGATGGAACATAGAACAATACTTAATACTTAATAGTGGACTAGCTCACATAACATAATGTAGATGCATGACTTCATTTTAACAAACCACTGTAAAGACTAAATGGATATAGTTGGACATCCTGCCAAAGGGTTCACATATCCATTCATCAAGATAGCGGTCTTCAACAAGTCCAGTCTTCAACAAGCTTCACCAAGGAGGGGATGCATAGGCGGACATCCTTCAAATGGGTCCACATATCCACTCATCGAGATAGCCTCCTCGTCTTCAACAAGGAGGGACCAAGCAACAGTAATCTCCACCTTAGAGTTGCCAAGGTCACATGTATCTCTATTTATGTAACATTTTTTGGGTGTGAAGAGGACATGAGCAGCAAATGGTGAATAGGCTTGTATGAGGACTTTCAACCTTCCTTCTAATTGACTAAAAAAAAACCTTCCTTCTAATTCTACAGAAACTACGCGCCTTGACAGATCAAGCCAACGATGTTTATCCAAGCATTGTTCCATCTTTTGAATCAATAAGCAAAACTTGCCTAGATGCTCAACGATGTCTTCAATACCATCCCAAGGTAGTGAAGCCGCCATATTCAAAAGGCAATGAGCCCCATTCAACAACACGGACACTCAAAATAGTGGCCTGGACCGATCGTTTAAGTTGCTCACAACATAACTCTGTTGTGCAAAAGTAGTTGTACGTAAACTATGACCATAATCACCATTATAAGATAAGACTAATAGGGTATCCGTGCGTTGCTATGGAATGGGAAGGAATCTAGAGATATCGATCGAAAGGTCATTGTATTTCATGAAAGCACATCATGACTAACACCCATGCTTCTTTCCACTTCTCCTTCTCCAGCGACCACCATGCGTCCTTTGGTTTCCTATGTACCTGCCGAAGCTGTGGAAGGCTTGTAAAAAAATCACAGCGAAAACACAAAAATACAAAAGATCTAAAATGTCACGGAAAATTAAAAATTAAATCTCCATGTTCAGACAATTGGCTAAAAGAAAAAATATCGTGTTTTCATCTGTCAATTATTGCAGGAGTGTAGTTTGTCTCTCAACTCTAAAACCGCCTAAAGTTGGTCCCTCAACTACCAATCCATACAATTTCCATCCTTAATAGTCGTTTTATCCATTTCAAAGTGGTTTGAATAACGTAGTACCATGTAAGCACATCACCATCATATGTCTGCCATGTCGTTAATTGCCTTAAAAGCACTCCACAGATTTACTACAATAATTAAGAAATATTCAAAAAAAATTACTGAAAACATATTTTTTTAGAAAATAAAATTTTCACAAAATAAAACAACAAATAATTCAAAAATCATTGAAAAACATAAAAAATACTGAAAATAGGATATTCAAATGTTTGAATTTTGAGAATTTCTAAGTTTTCTTTTTTTTCCCCATAATTTTTCGAGAATTTTGTACATGGAATTAACCAAAGCCAAGTAAAGGAATGAACTCTCGGAATTCCTAGTAAGTTTGCAAAGTAGCTGATCTAGTTTTCATTTAACTCAACAAAACCTAAAAAGTGTGCATGAAACCTAGCAGACGTACATGTGTATATTCTTCAATTTATCAACCTGAGCAGGTGTGTATAATTTGATGTGAACTTCATTGGTTATACTCTCTTTTGTTTCGACTCAATCTAAAGCCTTGGCTGATATCACATGCTTGGTTTCCTTCTTGATTTCCTAGATGGTAATGAATAGAGAGATAGAGTTGTATTAGAGTAGGACTTGTGTTTGTATTCCTATCTTATCTTTTCTTCTATATGTGTATATATGTTAGCGTAGAGCCCAAGAACTAGATCAAGTTGCTATTTCCTAACATGGTATCAGAGTCAACTTAGGGTTTTTTAATCCTTTTTTTATATCTTCTCTCTAGATTGCTTCGGTGGCCCTGCTGCTCCCCGCTTGTTTCCTTGCCGGCCATTGCAACTTCTCCATCGTGCACTACAACTCGCGCACATCCCACCAACTTCTACATCATGCCGTCCCTCGTTGTTTTCTCCTTATAGCCCAGACCTCAACCGCGATCAGTGGCAGCTCAGGGGCATTTAGAGTGATCAAGCTGGTGATGGCAGTGGTAGGGATGAGATCCATCGATGGAGACATGGCAGTCGAGGTGGAGAAGGAGGCCACTCATGCTAGTATGCTACCACTGTGCCTCAGGGAGGCGTGACAGTGACCTCGTCCAGTGACCCAATATCGACGTGGTGGTGACCAGACGCCAATCTGCCACTTGGACAATGGGATTCACGGGTTTCTTCTCTCTAGATCGGTTGCCGTTGGTGGTGCTACGAAGGGGGCTGTCACATCTTGCAAGCGAGTGCAAGGAAGGTCGTCGACATCGTGGTTCGGACGGGGTAGAGGAGGGCCTGGTGGGGATGGATTGGAGCGGTGACGGGTGGTTGCTGTTGGCAATTGTTGGGGTGGAAACCCTAGTCACCTCTCTAGGGATAGAAGCTGCCATGAAGAACGAACGAGTGGAGGCGAAAGTGAGCGCTTTGTAGGTGATGCTTTTGTAGATGGATGGTGTTGGAATTGGGGAAGAGCATCCGGCCCAAACGTCGGCGTCCAAAATTTATGAGAATAGAAAGGGCAGTACGATGTACCATCATCACACAACTCTCGTTTATAAGGTAGTAAAGATTTAACTGATCAATGCTCTATTTTTAGACTTTGTTGTGCCCTTTACTTTTAGTTGGATTTGGATGCAAACAGGTCCGTGGACATAATTGCACGAGACGAGCAGTCAAGTGCAAAAAAGGATCCTGTAAGCATCATCCTTTGCAATTAACTACTCCCTCCATTCGTAAATAATTGTCGTCTTAGATATTGACACCGTCTTCAATATGCATCTTTGATCGTTAATTTTTATATGAATATGCTACGAAAAATTATGAAAATTTGTATTTTAAAAATATTTTTCATAACAAATCTAATGATATTACTTTCACCTCATCAATCTAAATAATTTTTATGGGTTGTCTATTTCTTAATTACCAGACATTTTTTAATTCTTATTCACTATTAAGCCTTTAGATCAACATCCAACAATCCTCATCTCCACTAAATGACGTGAAATTTTACGGACTAAAAATTGTAGTACTAAAAGTGCTGACTTCTAGGACTGCAATTTTAGGCTAAATAACGTGCAATTTTACAGACTAAAAATTTGTAATAATTTTTCACTAAAATTACATACTTTCGGGACTGCAACTTTAAACTAAATGACATATAATTTTAGGTGACTGGGATCTATAAAAATTTCAGGTGACTAAGAATTAGCAAAACCATAATTTTTTAACCTATTAATACTCAAAGTTAGAAAGTTTGCACGTATTCTGAAAGGTCACCTATTTTTAAATGGAGGTAGTAATCAACAGGTCGCAGGCAACAAAAAAAGAAAAAGAATAGAGAAATACGCATATGTTCTTTGATTATTTGGCAGTCATACCTTGGGCGAAGGAGGAGAGGGTTGCGACTTCTATCCACGGTGTCTCGGGCGGCAACCACGCCGTACACCTCCAGTGGCTACGGGAAGTCTCTTAATTCTGCGACTTTGATGGAGTACACCTGCAAGGTGCTCTCGACGAAAGCATCTCCCGGGATGCGGCCTGGTATGCAGTGTGTAGCCAAGTGAAGTATGTGTCAGAAATCTAACTTGAACTAACTAAAGAGTGACCAGACTCCTTCGACAATCCATCCAAGAAGAAAACAAAATCAGTTTGGTTACGTGCTACAAGTATTAAAGTAAATCCCTTCCCTTATAGAAGGAGAATGTGCTTGCTTGCTTGCTTGAGACATGCAATAAGTGGAAGAAGAAAATCAAATTAACTAAGAGCAGATGAGTAGCACACATGCATGTTTACTCACTCGGGTCTTCGAAGCTGTTGCTGTCACCAGACGAACGTTCCCAGCACCGACGGTAGGCAGCAAATCCCTTCTCCTCCTCCTCCGTGGCTGATTTGCCTTCGTAGGGCATCGATCTCAATTTGTAGTCGAGGTATGGTTCCAATCTCCGGAGCAAATCGATATGCGCGGACATTGATTGCAGTTTGGAGATACGCCACAGGATGGGCTCAGAGGGTGAAGATGGATCTCAATAGATCTTTCTTCTCTGTTGAGAACAATCTCACTAGCTGGTTTGCTCATCTCGTCGCACAGCTGGTCGATCTGCTCGGAGAACAAATCTAATTTGAAGTCGCCCATCTTACGCTGGGTCTGCATCGATTTTCCTTCGACGCCGCCGATCCTCCCCTGCTGCATCTGCACCTCCCTCCGGTTCCGATGGTAGATGCACCGCCTCGACTCCGCCGGCTTCTCGATCGTTTTGCCTTTGTCGTCGATCCTCCCCAACTCCCTGCGGATCGGATCGTTCTGCATACATAAGGCCCTCCTCCTTGTCCACTCCTTGGTTGAATCCAACGCGGACCGCTCGTTGCGCTTCCCGGACTCGCAGTCCTCCCCGTCGCCTCCCTTTCGATCTCCATCTCGCCGACCTCACCTCTTCTCCCTCGTCTTTTTCTTTGAGTTCTTCTCCCTCGTCTTTTCCCCCGCCGCCGCTGTTCCAAACCATGTAATCAGCGGCCTGATAGATGGCGGTTGCTTATACATGGGTCCGGCCCAGTAAATCGAGACTCGCCGGCCCAGGATGGCGCCCGACTTGGATCAGTGTTTTCTCAAAAAGATATTCTGAAATTACTTTTAGAAATTTCGAGAATCTAACAAGTAAAAGTGTTGATGCGGTGTCCGGCCGATTAAGGTCAGACTAGGACCATACAATCAGCATTACAAATAAAGCGTGAAGGGCAAAATGGACCAAACACAAAACAATTCCTAATCAAAATACGACATTGTATGGAACAATTACAAACTGATAAGATACTTGCAAATTTGTTTCGACAAGTATTTTTTAAATATGCAATTTTATTAGGTTTGCTGTACCGTAATAGATATTAGTGGTTAAAACTAAGAAACTAAAGAATGATGGCCCTTTCAGAAAGACACGAGAAACAAAACAAAAAATCCAGAGTACTGAAGTGAAGTCCCTGTCACTACCCCGTGCTCAAAATCGGCGAAAACCGGGGGCGCGCGCCGGCAGGCACCCCGGAAATGAGGGCGCCTCACTCAGGTGAGGCACGAGGCGACGGTACTACACGCGCGCCCGGCCGTGAACTCGGCTTGCATCCGTTCGTGTGCTCGCATCTCATGTGCAGTGCCCTCGCGCGCAGGCAAAGGCGGAAGCGTACGCGCGCGCGCGCGCGCGTGGCCTCCACGCAGCCGCAAAGATCGCGTATTCGCGTCGCCGTTGCATCCGTCGCTCGTACCGCTCGCACGCCGGGGTCATGGATCTCTTTAGAAAGGATGCGATCTCGAGCCCGTGACGCCGCGGGTAGTAGCAGGAGTAGTACGCCCCCATGCCGCGACGCCGTTCCATCCATGGCGCCCGCGTCCCGCGTCCGCGCGGTCTCTGTGTGCGCGCCACGAAACCGGGGAAGAAGACTTTCCGGGACTCCTGACAAGACAGAGCTGAAGTTGCACTAATCGATGCTTAATTATGCGCCGTACCCTTTGTCAGTATGCTTGTTAAAGTTATCTTGATCCGATGAACTCGGTAGAATAGGAAAAAGAATACATTTTTCTGAATAAACGGTAGGATAGAAAATAGTAGCAGCTGTGGCCGCGAGTCACTAGTGTGACAAAGAAAAACATGGCGGCTGGTGTGCTGCTAACGTGCCATGATAGCATTGTTTTCAGGTTCTGAATCTCCAAAAGAATGAGTGATCATGTCGCCATGCCTGCAAACCGTGACCAGAGCAGAGAAGATCACCAGACCGGACGGCTTTCGCAAATCTGTTGGCTGCACGCTGACGGAGAACGGCGGAATTGGGCAACTACAGTCTACAGTAGTACTATAGGTCCAGCTCATGTGTCGTTGACGGCGAGGGCTCAACGGTATCACATGTCGAACCCTCGTAGTATCACAACCAAATCTTCCTATCCTATCTACCCTAGTATGTACATTGAAATTGATCTTACACTTGGACGCATGATCGATTGAGTGCATATATACCTGTCTATCCGAAAAAAAAATATGAAATTTTAACGGGTACCTGAACTCTGAATGAGATGCACCTGATATGGATCCCTCCTTTACCGGCAACGAACCAATACACTTCTAATATCGAATCAGGCCGTGCCTGTGAATTCTGAGTTTGTGACTCAATGGAAGCCGCGTTGAAGCTGCTTCCAGCCGTGGAGTGGAGGGCGTTTGCTTCATTAAGAACATATATATATGAAAGGAAAGAAAAACGTGGAGTTTTTAGGAATGGGAACCATGTTTCCTCGCGTGGCACACAAAACCCATGCTGCAATGCAATTTCTGCAGGAGATCAGTCGATCAGTGGGAGGAGTGGAGTTTCTTGCTGGCACGAACTCAACATGTACGATTGCGTGATTTGTGGGGCGCTTTTGTGTTCGGTGCACGAAGAGGCGGCTAATGCCATGCCGAACCCGGGAAGGATGGCAATGCGTGCCAGCGGACGCGTTATATCTGGTGCATGGTGATCGTGCCGGACAACCGGTGCGCAGGCAGGCAGGCAGCACGGTGGAGGCCGATCTCGGTGTCGCGGACTCGTGGTCTGGACTGCTGTAGTAGCTAAGTTGCCTCTAGTTTGGGGGCAAGAAATGCAGAACAGTCTGACAAGTGTCACATGTGTGCAAACACGAAAACGTTTGCACCATGTTTATTGCTCAGTGGATGAACTGTCTTTTCGAGAAACATTTAAGAAATTTGCATGTCATCAGAGAGAGACGAACAACTTACTATTGTTGAAGGGTTCAGAGCTTCATAAAATGATCGAGAACATTTTTTTATCATAAAGATTAGCTATACTCACGTGTCAGCATCGAATCACTTGCAACAAAAAGGGAAAATCTGTAACTTGTGAAACAGAGAAACTGTAGTAGGCAGTGTAGCAGCAGCGCCCAGAAATGGCAGAAACCGCTTGCTGCGACCACAGTACCGCATCACCTGGTCCGGGAACGCACATGACAAGACCAGTGCGCACAGCAGCGACACGAGTCACCACGGTGCCATTCCTGCAATTTCGTCCAACTCCAGGGGCTGATCGCCGACCCTACTCCTATATATCCCCGCCTCCTCCCGCTCTCCACTCCACCACCTACAACTCTCGCAACCGAAATCCCCAGCCAAGAACAGCAGCGGCAAGCAAAGCAAACCACGCGCTCGCTCGTTCGATCCCTCGCTTCCGTTTCGTGTAGTCGAGCAATCATGTGCAAGGTCATCACGATCCCCTCGCTCGTCTGGATTCGCCGCACCGTGCGGCGGTGGCGCACACGCGCGGCCGGAGCCTCGGTGCGGCCGAACAAGGAGCTGGTGGCGGAGGACGTGCCGGCGGGGCACGTGGCGGTACGCGCGCTGGAGGGCGGGCGGTTCGTGGTGCGGCTGGCGCACCTGAACCACCCGGCGTTCCGGGAGCTGCTGCGGCAGGCGGAGGAGGAGTACGGCTTCCCGCCCGGCGCCTCCGGTCCCGTCGCGCTCCCCTGCGACGAGGAGCAGCTCCGCGACGTCCTCCGCCGCGTGTCGTCTGCCGAGGAGGGGCGCCGCTCCTTCTGCGGCCGCGGCGCCGTCAGGGTGCGGCGCGGCGACTCGCGGCCGCTTCTGCGGGGAATGGCCGTGGAGAAGCTCGTATGGTGATCGATCGATCCATCGCGTGCTGCGCGCAGCCGGACCGATCGATCGAAGCAACGGACATGCGCCATTTAGCAGGCTCTGTCCACATGCAAGCTCGCCGTGGTGTTTTGATTCCATTTCTGCAAATCTGCAAGCACGGACAAGCCGGCAGCGGTGGCGGCAGCAACCGATCCTTCGATGCGGGAAAAAGGCGAAAGCGCCTCGCGAGCCTGCCGCGGCCGAGAAGACCGTGCGCGCGCACAGCAAGGGCCGAATCGTCCAATTAAAGGGCGTGCTCACGTGCTCAACATAATGGCGCGCGCGGAGCGCCCCAACCGCGACGGCCGCCCGCGGCGGCAAGAGGGTCGGCCGGGGCATGTAGCTTGGTAGAAATAATAGTAATTGATTGAAGAAGGTGGTGATTTTTGCGATTGTTTTCGCTGTAACTCTGCTATTCGGTTCAGTAGTTGCGCAACTGCATGTCGGAAACAAGAGAGAATAAAGATTAATTGTTCTTGTTGTACATGCATTTTGTCGTCGTTTGCCATGTGTTCGTGATGTTGATGCGGCGAACTTGTCTTGTCCTTTAACGGGTGTCATTAGCCGTTAAACACTTAAACAAATCGCCGTGGATATTTTTACAAGTCGCAATTGCTTGACGCGGTTATCAATAGTTGAAATTTTGTATCAATATAAGAAGGGTAGATTGGGCTCTCGACTCTGAGTTTCAATCCTATTTAACCATTAGATATAAATATGCAATTATCTAGTCATATATCTATATATCTACGGTTGCACCTAAAATTTAAAATGTGCAACTACCTAATTCCATTAGATAGAGAATCAACACCTAAAATCTTCAACTTAGAAATAAAAATTTCTCGGTCGACTTAGAAATAGACACTTCCTTAAAAATATTCACCACATTGCAGTGGAGTAATTTTACAGCTGAATTCTTACGTGACTATCATTCAACCTGCACTACTACAAAAAGCCTCGTCACAGGCGGTTAAAAAACCATATCCTATGTGGGTTTTTGAACCACCTACGGATACGGGTCTGTGATGGACAAAGATCACACATGGTTTGCTTAGAGAACCGATTTTAGATTTCAATTGCAAAAAAGGAAAAAAATTACAACTCCTATTCAAGTGTTAATTTACGCATGTAGAAACTAGAAATTAAAACACAAAAGTGAAACAATTGAAACAATTGAACATCATAGAAGCAAGACAAAGGGGCAATCAAATAATTGAATTACATCCGGACAATCGATCTACAACTTCTACAAATAAACCAATTATTCTTACAATACAACCACATAGAACTTTCGAGGGATGAACAAAATCAAACCGCAAAGCAAACCACAATCTAATAGTTGTGTGCAAGAGATTTAGTGAAGCAATTGTACCTGTAGATGGCCATGCGACCTTCCTCCATTGGCAGAAGGTGCTTCCACCCGCACTTGTCCTTGCCAAGCCGTTGGAAGCGGAACTCCACACAAGCCGCGTTTGCACCTCCATGCCGATCCCACCAGGTCGTCTCCCTCCCCTCCAATGGATTCGACCACGGCGTGTGACAGTAGATCCCAAGGGCATTTAGTGGAGTTGGCCCTCGAGGCATGCGACAAACTCAGAGGCGGCGACGAAGGGCTTGGCCTCGGGCTCCAGGAGCACCCGTAGCGCTAGGAGAGGACGTGCCGCACCATGGCATCGCACTCCAATGGTTGCGACAGCGGCCAGATGCTGAGCGATGGCAACAACACCTCCACAAAGGAGGCCTTCTCCACGGATGCTAGAGGGGCGGCGGTGTCCACGACAACAGCCTCCAGGTGGCTGCCGTTAACACTAGACGTTGGGGGTGTGCTTCGCCATGGTGGGAGAGAGCAATGGAGAGAGATTTGTAGGCTGTGGCGTGGAGTGGGAGGAGACCTATGGCCAGATCCGGATGAGGCAAGATGGCTGGGTAGGAGAGGGGGAGGGAGGCGGTCGACTAGATAGGGTTAGGTTAAGTGGTCGCTTTTATACAAGAGAGGTGGCCGGCCGGGTATTGGGCCACCCGATTTAGGCCTCAACCTAGTTGTTGGGCTAGATAATCGCAGCTATTTTTTAAAACTATTTGTAATGATTGGTTTATCACATACGGTTTTAAAACAGTCTAAGATGTCTTTTTCATAAAAACCACATGTGATATCTATAGTAGTGTTGTTAGTTTGTGGATATCTCATTGCTAACCGTGGTGCGACGTGGATGGCTTTCAAATATTGTTTGGCCTGTCATTTTAAAAAGATCAAATACATGGTCCATATGTAGAGTTTACTCAAATCTAAAAGGTAACCATAAAGCAGCTTGATGTTGTCATTCCATTATCCTAATTGTATTTTAACTTTGATGCAAGTTTAGAAGCGGATTCGGTGTGTTAGAGTCGGAGCCAAGCGAACCGACACCCTCAAGCCCAACCCAAGCAGTCACTTGGGTATTTTGTTGGTCACCTTATGTTAATTGTGTCCCCGATAACCCAGCAAACCACCCCCTTTTTTGGTCCATTGACCCAACCTGCAATATCAATTTCCCATTATGACATACTCCGTAGTACACTTAAAGCGCTTATATACAGACCCTGCGACGATAGTGATTAATACTTTGGAGTTTACAGCTCGCAGCTACACGACGACAAAGCCGGAGGGGCGGCGGCGTCCACGACAGCAGCCTCCAGGCTCCGGAGGTCGCGTAGTAGATTTCTGTGGGATAGCTGATGCTGCAAGGAATGAATGCATTCAAATACTCTGAATATTCAGACAAAGCAGATTTTTCAGGTGTTATCGGGTGGCCAACAAAGAGGATTGTGTCCGTGATTAGGTTGGATGGCAAAGCGGCACGGGGCCTGGATCTAAACTAGACACGGTTCAGTTCAGTTTCAATGGTGAGAGACATTGCCGGCGGCGAACAGTGGACAGTTGGACCGACCAGGTTTCGGCAGTATATGCATGTGTCAGTCATTCAGTCATTCTTAGCTTAGACATTCTGCACTTAGTATGACGACACTTCATCGAGGCTCTTATGCCATCCTCATGCGCACTGAACGACCTGTCTGTTGCCTAACATGTAGTGTCAATCTGAACGAAACCACGCAGGACCTGACGACTCTGAAACTTACACGGCTCCCTGTCTCCCTGTCTCCCCTGCATGGGCATGGCAAGTAAAACAGGACAAAGACTATATATGTACGTATTGAGATCATGAACCTCTCGCACGTAGGGTAACGTGACCTCACTCTCCGAACTAGCAGCCGGCACGTAGCCACGTATACTAATTAAGATAGCTAGAAGGAAAAACAAATTGTTTCTCAGATCGTCAGCATATATATCCAGCACGGCGCTCTTCCACGGTGGATTCCGGCCCAGCTACACTGCACTTTCAGGTTCGCCATCTGAATCATCATCTGTGAAACAATCCTCCTGCTCTGATGCCGCATCCAGCAGCGAGCATCTGCGGTCGTGCACGAGGTTTTCAGCTAGAAAAAAGGCTGTGACCTCGACCGGCGCGTACGTGTCACCGCGCCGGGGTGTCGCACATGCAGAACCCCCCCAAGAATCTCTGCGCCCTAAGGGGAACAATGATGATGTCGATCCCGGCCGTGGATTGAGCGACTGTTTCCAACCGAAATTTGTGCGTCCTAGCTTACCTTTTGGTTGCGGGATCACATCACCTCATATTCTTGTCTAAGCTACACGTTCGATTACATGTAGAGGACAGTCTTATTTTTAGGGCACTAAACTACTCTCTCATGTATACATGCGTCTGACCAGATGCATGCATCGTCCTCCTGGTGCTTAGTTGTACTAACCGTGATTATCGAGTACTAGCTAGTACCGTGCTTTGAATTGGCTCCCCACGCACGTCATAGCATGTTCTTTGGATTAGACTAGCTAGATTAGATTAATTAGAGGCTAGTGTGAGTTCATCGTAGACATCCAGCTAATTAACCTGAAAAGAAGATGCTTTTATACATGCGTATATATAACTCCTAGTTTTTTCTCCTAGTTGAATTCCGGTGCATATACACCTGGTTTGAAAAATGCGCTTATATACATTTTATTTAACGAAGTGAAAAGCTCCCAAGATGTATACATGTAATATGCGCACAAACTATGACATGTTGAAGATAGTGAAATTCTTACAAGAATATAGTTCTAAATGGCTACAAAGTCATACGAATCTAGTACATGGCCATGCTGCACAATCATCATCCATATGATCCCACGCCACATGCAACACGACATGTATTACTACCATGGATTCATCATTTGCATTTGCAAGGCACCCACTACACAAGTAATTAAACAAATGGCGATGACCTCTAGAGCGTACTTGGCGTGGGTACTTGACACGTAGAGCGTCTAGGACGGCACAGGACAAGGCTTGATTTGGTGCCATGTGATTAGCAAATTTACACGATGAATGGAACCGAAACCTCATTGGCTTATAAGCCTACATATAAATCTCCTTGCAATATTGTTCCATTCCTACAATTTTTGTAATTCCAGATCGGAAGAAGGAATCTCTGTTCGGAGTAAGGATAAATAAATCATTATATGAGATATGCTTAATCATTTTGGCTAATCATTTTTCGTCAAACATGGTGATAGTTAAAGACGTACACCATGTCAAATTTGTACCTCTAGTTAATCATGCGTGTTGTCAACCACAATAAGATTCAGTCAGGATAGCTTACAAGAAAAACAACTGAAATTGGTGCCATGCATGTCAACTACTCATCTAATCATACAACAATGAGGAAAGTAAGTTCCTTATGTGCCGCCTATAACTTTCGCGTGTCTTATTATATATCGTTAAATGCCTTGTCAAAGAAAACCCTTTATTTGTCACCCAATAACTCTCAACTCCACGATTATGCCATCAAATAAGTAATGTGCCATTAGATTTCAATTTTTCTTGGCTCTGTCATCACCGTGACCATTTTGCCTCTATGGTATTAGATAATACAAATTTTTCGAGGAGAAAAATATTGTGGTCAATATCATCTGTACATTTTATAAGGTAGTTCGGCACACGATGAATTTTCTCAAGAAAGAACTAATTTATGGACGATTAGTTGATTACCATGGGAACAGAACAAAGTCATCAATTAGCACATACAACGTTGATTATATTGGTATTACACGAGGAGGAGCTAATACGTGTCAAATCCTTCGGATATTATGGAGGCTAAACTCGATGCGATACAGCGAGAAATGCATCTAGACAAATGACACTCTGTCCCAAAGCAAGAACACATTTCCTTCTTTCTAATGCATGGGTACACACTAGAGTACTATACCACAACGAACGATGCACTGAAGCTGACGAGTAACATTAACATATTTGTTTCTGTTCTGTCTCTTTTTTCCCCAGCTTCGCTGGCACAAAAGCAGAAAAGATGCAAAGGCCTCGCCTACTTTTTGTTGCACGCACTCCTGATTCTTTTCTATCCTTTTGGCGCTTTATGCATGACAAGTCCTTGGATAATATTAACAGAAATTAAAGGTCGGAAGCATATGCTAACTACTGGTACTGTAAACCAGGTATATATAGTACTAGTTTATGGATTTTGATGCCTGCAGAAGCATATTTCCTTTTGATTGATCTGCACTGGCAATCTTTGCTGAATCACTGGCCTGATCAGATAAAGATCCTGCAGACAAGAGGCGAAATAAAACTCCAAATGACAAGTATACTGATGCAGTGATGCGTAGTCAGGTGTTGTCTGCTAGGTGGCACACACGTCAAATTTTGATTCTTTCTGTTTTTTGGCCGTCTACTGTACGTGTCATATAAATCAGAAACAAACAAACACAGTTGCTGGCCACTGAAAATTGCAGCCAGATTTCCAGCTGGTTTTTTGTGTGCCAGTGTTGCTGGTTTCTTATGTGCCGATTTGCTAGTTCTGTCTGCGAGGGCAAATAAGCAGAAAATGTACTGGTGAAAGAAATGTTTGCTGCACTCTGAGCTCTCATGTATCCTTTCAGTTGTGATTATGGTCCACTCCGTTGCACGTCGTCATGGTCCTCTGTTCGTTGGCCGTGCATCCTCTCGTCATCACCACTCGGTTGACGACGACACTGAACACAGATTTTAATAATCAATCAAGGGGTTTGTGCTGCGATGCTAGACAGTTGGTTAGGACGCAAAAGAGAGGGTAGGAAAGTGAACCATCATCGTCATCAGACTCATCATTCTGGGGCGCAACAACTGTGCAGACACATGCATATACTGCAGTCTCAAATCACCTTTTGTTGGTAGAACTCTAGTACGAAACTGCTAAACAACGAGAAACAAAAAAGAAAACCTTGTTTAGTCTGGTTCAATCCGTCTCAATCACCTTTTGTTGCTAGAACTCGAGTACGAAACTGGATGTCCAGCCTGAAAAGGTAAAGTCGGGAGCTTTTTTTTAATCTTTTACGTTACATGGTTGAAATTGAAGTTCATTTCTTAAAATCTAATAGTGGAGATCAATATATATTATTGCATCTTATGAACAGTATATGTGATACAACTCACAACTCGAGTAGTATATGTGTTTGAGGGGTAAAATTAGATGAAATAGATCCGGCAGTGTGCGAGATGCGCCGGCGGCGGACGAGCAGCGTTGACGATCGTCGGCGGCTTCCTAGTTTACAAAAGGCAACACGGCCGTACGTAGGCATAGCGATCGCTACGAATGAATCAGGATCGATCGATTGGTCCATCGATTTCCTGGTCACGCGTAGCGATCGCTTCGAATGAATCAGATTGATCAATCCATCAAGAAAAGAGACCAAACTACCCTCATACAATATTAACTTCAAATTGAAATATCAGTGATACCACGGTAAATTAGTAGTCAGATTTCAGTTTATACTACTTGCCTCCACCGATAGTAAAAGGTATCGTAAAAACTCTCTTTTAAAAGCCCTTTTTACTGAACTTTCATCGGCCAGAATGGATCTTTATATAAGCTTTGGACTTAGTTACTTACTCCCTTCGTACTCTTCCAAATTAATTATGCAAGGCCAATCGGTGTGCCCAAAGTACGCTGTTCATGTCCTTCCAAGTACTCTCACCTGTCTGCCTCCAAACTAACAAGATGTTCACATGCACACAGGGCCTCTCCGAGACTCTGACCCGTGCAGTGGTACAGCTTCCTGTAACTGAAAGAATACAACAACAGTGCACATATTATTTTTCCTTTCGTAAAAAAGGAGCATACATGAATTACATTTATGTACGTATAGCTCACTTTGGCATGCACCACAAAGATACGCATTAAAACGTTTCTAATAAGCAATAGCACGTACCAACAACAACAACAACATTAACAAGCAAGCAGTGTCAGCACATGCAGTGCGGAGGTCAGAGCAGTGCTACTGGAATTGTGATGGCACGTTTGAAAGTTGACTGCCGCCGGGGCATAGCCGCATAGGCATGTGGCTACCACGGCAGGGGCAGCTCGCTCAAACTCCGATGAGAGGCTGCTGGAACGAAGGAAATGACTGGTGATCCGTGGGCGCTTTTCCCACGGCGCTCCTGCTCACCCTTACTGACGAACCGGTGTGCGTCCAGCTGCACGCATCTCCTTCGCGTTTTCTTGATCGGTCGATATATCCATGGCCGTGAGTTAACATTGTTTATCTACGTACCTACCAACTTGTGGATACGGCGTACATCTCATAGTACCACTACTGTCCTACGTGAACCACAGCCAAAACACCAAATCATCATATATATGGCACATATCGATCGCATTGGAATCGGGAACTGGAGATGTTGTCCTGATCGAGATCGACGCGTGCACGCACCGAGTTATGCTTATGCGATCAATGGTTCGTTCTTGTTGTTGTTGGTATTTTCCTGCCTTGTGGTTGGTCGACAGAAGCTTGAGAGTACATATACAAGTTAGAGCGATCGAAGTGAGCCCTTTCCTCTGTTGGGGGTATCCGTGAGATCGACGTGCGCACGATTCTGTGTGCGATGAGAAAGCGACCATTGGTTTGTCCCACTAATTCACTCCTGCTAATTTTGTGCGGTAATCATTGTGTGATGATTAAAAAAAATGTGTGCAGTGTCACTGTGCATGCGCGCTTCCCTCTTTTGGTGACAGTGGAACAAGACGGCAGTGTTTTCTTTGTTTGTAGGCTTGTATGTAGCAGCGTCGGGTGGTAACGCGAGATGTGGACTGCTTGACAACCAAAACACGGAGCTAAGACAAACTTGACTCCATATTACATATCATCCTCGTTTACAGGGGGGACGGAGAAAGACAGAAAGGGTTGCTTTATTTGCATCTCGCGAATCTTCCCGGGAATTGTTATCATCGCTGTGTAACCTACGTCAACACAGATTAAACCATCAAATCCCAATTATTAAGAGAGATATGCACCGGAAGCTCGCGCTCCAGAGGCGTTGCCGGCCGGCCGGCACAGTACTGGAAGCTGGACCAATGCGCGCACATGTACGCCCGGCGAACATGGCACACTCCACGTCGTGAAGAAAAATGCACGTACGACGATCGGATCGCGTGGTGAATGCACCCAGCAAGCAACCACCAACCGGCCTTTCCCCCAGTTAGCCACCAGACCGGACCAAAGCTCCGGGATTCGTCGTATGGCGGCCTCCGCCGCCTGCACATTCATTCGATCGCGAGAGATAATATAAACAGGAGCGGCGCGCGCGCAGCGCCCACGGCCCACGGCGCCGGCGCACCCGCACATGGGTGCGGGCATCACCTGCCGCGCGGCGCGTCGCAGCGCAGCGTTTCCCCGGGTCCGGGACCCCTTGGTCGTGCCGCGCCGCGACGCGCCGAGCGTGGCAGGCGAACACGCGAGCGAGCGGGGCATATTCCAGCTGCTCTCTCTCTCTCGCGTGCGCTCCCGGCTCCCGTCGTATTTGGCTCGATCGGCGCAACAGCTCCCTAGCTACGGCGACGGCTCAACAACGCCCGCCACCGTATCGTCTCGTCGATCCCGGCACGTGCGCGGTGCGGCGCCTGCTGCATGCATGCGCTCGTTCCACTGCACTTGGGCAAGTAGTGTCGCATCTTATATTCGTATCAGAGCTTCGTATCTCGCGGATCGTGGAGTCTGCGGTCGGTCGGTGCGGGCGCGAGCGCCCGTTTGACCGGCAACGACGACGCGAGTGAGCTCAGACCCTCACGGTGCTACCAGCTTATTGGCTCCACGTTTGGTCGCAGATGCTGCGCCTGTGCATGCATTTTGTAACGTTGCGCGTGCAGGAGTGGCGATTAGGCAGCGTTTTGGATCTGGGAGGACTTCTTTTTTATATATCATGGCTGCGTGATTTCAGCGGTTAGTCGCTGCGTTTGTCACTTGGTGTTTATTGGCTTCATTCGATCGCTTGTGCTGAGGGGCTAGAGAAAGCAGAAATCGAGGGCCATGGTAATTACTTAGCTATGAAGGCTGTCTTCTTAACCGAGGGCGGTTTACCGATATCATGGCTTTGATAGGGGATCAGATTCTTCAGGGCACGACCGGATCGCCGGTCACATGCGGACAAGGTGAATTAAACAGCAGCTCGTTATTAACAGTAGTACAGTACTAGGTAGTACTATTACTAACACACTTACAGGCGACAGAAGTTTGTTGGTTACGTTATGGTGCACCATGATGGGGGCGTTTAAAGATTGTTCGGAGATCATTAGAGTATAGTAAGAAGATGCTATCCCGTATCCCCTCGCTAGATGGAAACGTACTGTCATAGCTAATCGTAAAAGGCGGATTAATTGTTATCCGTGCAACTGAAATTTCGAGGAGAAAACACTGTGCCACTGTCATTAGTGAGCTCAACAACTGCTTCTGTCCGTCTATTTAGATTGGTACAATCGCTACTGAAAAGACAGCACCTACTTACCACGGTGAAATGTCTTCTCTTTAGCCAGATGAAATGTCTTATCTACTTTAACCAAAATGAAATGCAATAGGAGAAAAGCTCAGTGGCGTGCATGCTAGGCGCGCCGCGCACGCAGACGTGGCGTCGCCTGATGGAATCCGCATGGCGATCTTCTGAAAGCTACAAGTCCGGCAAGGATATATCGCACAGCGGCGCAGTGCGCAAAATTCTGAGGAGAGATGAGTATACAGAGAGAGGCCAAATTCGGGCACATGTAGCCGGATTGACTGCCCGCCCAGCTGCGGACAGTGCCGGGTCACATGCACGACGAGCAGCATCACTTGCCCGGCCACCTGACCGCGCGCTGCAT
Source organism: Stipa capillata (assembly GCA_019208055.1). Classification (NCBI taxonomy): domain Eukaryota; kingdom Viridiplantae; phylum Streptophyta; class Magnoliopsida; order Poales; family Poaceae; genus Stipa; species Stipa capillata. Next base: position 12,639 of record JAGXJF010005649.1, on the reverse strand, counting down.
GCAGGGATCCACCAAACTTGGGCAGGCTCAGGCTCTGTCAGAGCAAACGATTCCTTCCTCCGTTTCCCAACACCGCCGATGTGATGTGGCTATGTGAACGTGACAGTACTGTACTGTGAGCCAGCTCCCGTACGTTACTGTAGCGCGATGAACGTTGCTAGCTAGCATTGTGTGTGGTCTCTAGATTGGCACTGATCGGCATTAGAAACGTTTCTAGATTGGCACTGATCGGCAACAGTGAGCTTGATATCGAAATGGCTGGAGCCGATGACCAGAGCTGGGCGCACACGTTGGGAAAGTGCCAAAATATGTTAGACCGTGACCTGTGAATTGTGATCCACTTTGCTGTACCTGATTCAGAAGTTCACACGGACTTTGTGGATTGTCTTCGCAACGCAGCGTTCTAATAGCGTTTTAATGTGCACAATCTGATATGGGAAGTACTAAGTGGAAAATACGAGGATATATTTCTAAAAGAAGGATATATTGTCCAGCGAGATGCCGGTGAGCTCATGTTATCCACGCGGGAAATTAAGGATGCATCGAATATGTGGAGGAAGAAGAATTCTTAGCACATGTCTTTTAACGCTTTGGGCGTGCCATTTGGCGGTGGAGCTTAGAATTGAAGGAGATGTACTACCTTAATTGTAACTGTGGCTTCACGACGCCACGCAACCAAAAAAAAGGTTTGTCTGGACTGTACCATTCTGATATAGCCTTGGGGCCTAAACTAGAACGAGAAATCGACTAAGGCCAAGTTGTGCATGATGGAGTACAGAGGTAACGATCGAACAGTTTAACATGCTATCTTTTCGAAATAAAAGAAGAATAGTTTACCGTGCTACAAGTTTACAACATCTGCAGGAAAAAAAATGACACACTGTATCTTACAACATTTGCAGGAAAAAAAAATGACACATTGTATCTGTTCAGGGCTTATGTAGGAGCAATTAATTCGGTTCATCTTAACCTACTGGTTAGTTGCATGAGTCAATTAGTTAAAAGTTTTAAGCTATTGGTTAAGATTGGATAGTACACCCTGTTTCGAAAAGAGGTTTGGATAGTACACTTATACTCCTGCACCCTCAGGTCAAACATGTGAGTTAAAAATGTGCTGTAACTAACCAGGTTAAAACTCAAGACCCATTGATTGCAATACCACATAGCCTTTCCTAGAGGTTGGCTCACCCTTACCTTCATGTGTCGTGTGTTGACGAATGATGATGCATAACAAACAACCATTGAACACTAATGAGCTTCAAATAATTTTGAACACTAATGAACTTCAAATAATTTTAAATAACTCAACTGAACTAAACATAATTGTTAAAAAGTGATCCGAATTCAGTTATCGTGTTGGACACGGCACCGAATCATGCTAGACATAGCATCGTACGGTGTAGGGATTCGCGCTGGTACCGGCGTAACCGAGTACAACTCGTTGTCTTGTCCTTCAAGGGCTCTTGTAATTACCCCTATATATATGCCCCGGTAGTTACACCTAAAGACCGTCCTGTGGTCTCGTGCTTATAATACTTTTCTCATCATAGTGAGATTGCGCCTTTGTGCGTCCGTGGTTTTTTCTCTCAAGAGTTTTCCACGTAAAAATCTTTGTCTCTTGTCTCTAGATCAATCTCTAATATCGCAACAAGTCGTACCAGAGCGAGGCTACAATATTAGATCTAGAAGACACGATCAAGTTCGTCCGAGCCAACCCGCTGAATTCATCGACTTTTCGTCGCCTGCCGCAGCTGATTTGATCTCGCCTCCAATTCCGTCACAAATCGCCGCTCCGAGTCAGAGCAGGCATCGGCTTTAAGTTCGAAGCAAATCAATTGTGGAGAAGGAACAATGCTATTTAATCAGATCAGCAAGAGCAAGACACCGGAATAGTATGGATGAACCAACAAGGCACGCGATTAATTCGAAACAGACCGCGACCAACTCCCGAGGCGTGAACAGCGAAGCGGTGAGAAATTATCAGACAGGAACGGTTCACGAGAAAAAAGAAGAAAAAACAAACGACGGAGAAAGTGCCGGCCAAAAGAACACCAAAAGCAGTTTTTTAGTTCTTCGCTACGTGCACCCAAGAAAAGCTACCCCAATTTTCTGATCTTTGCTACATCCACCTACAAAAGCTACCAGAAAAGTTAATCTACTCAGAATTTCATTGCTCCGCATAAATTAATTCTACCAGAAAATTTTCTTTCGGTTTGTACTACTTTGTGTGCACAGGATTCATCTACCAATGGCTTCTCTAAAATATGATATTCCACTGTTAGATCGTGACACAAGGTTTTCTCTCTGACAAGTCAAGATGCGGGCTGTTCTAGCACAAATGGACCTGGATGACGCTCTTTTGGGATTTGACAAGATACCAGCGGCATGGTCTGCTGATGAGAAGAAACGCAAAGTTCGTAAGGCTTTATCTCAGATTCATCTTCATTTATCTAATAATATTCTGCAGGAGGTTTTGAAGGAAAAGACCGCCGCCGCATTGTGGCTAAAGCTAGAGCAAATTTGTATGACCAAGGACCTGACGAGCAAGATGCACCTGAAGCAAAAGTTCTATTTACACAAGTTGGCAGAAGGCGGATCAGTATTAAACCACCTGACAGAATTCAAAGAAACTGTTGCTGATCTTGAATCCATGGAGGTAAAATATGATGATGAAAATTTGGGTCTTATTCTGTTATGCTCTCTGCCCAGTTCATACTCTACTTTCAGAGATACTATTTTATATAGTCGAGATACTCTCACTCTTAGTGAAGTTTATGAAGCATTGTATGCAAAAGAGAAGATGAAACATATGGTCTCTGGTGAAAACTCAAACTCGCATGCAGAAGGCTTGGTTGTTCGAGGTAGGCAACACGAGAACAGTTCAAGCGGCAATTCCAGGGGCAGAAGTTCTAGCAAGAATAATAGAGGCAGATCTAAGTCCAGGAACAGGAAGTCATGCAAATACTGCAAGAAAGGTGGTCACGTCATATCCGAATGCTGGAAGTTATAAAATAAGGAAAAGAGGAACGGCACATACAAATCAAAAGGTAACAAAGAAGATGAAAATTCTGTAAATTCTGCTCGTGATAGTAATTCTGAAGGTGATGTGCTTGTCATTATTGCTGGATGTGCTGAAATTAATGATGAATGTATTCTTGATACTGCTTGCACTTTTCATATGTGCCCACATAGAGATTCACCACGCAAGATTAAAGGCATTGGCTCTATTCAGATCAAGATGTTTGATGGCACAATCAGAACTTTAACGGATGTTCGATATATTCTTAAGATGAAGAGAAATCTTATCTCTTTAAGTACCCTTGATGATAAGGGGTACAAGTATTCAGGTGGAGGTGGAGTCCTGAAGGTCACCAAAAGTTCTCTTATTGTAATAAAGGGTGACATGAGGAAGGTTAATGGTCTTTATTATCTTTAAGGTACTACAATTTCAGGTAATGCCGCCCCTGTTATTTCAAATAATACTTCTGATTGTGATACTACTAATCTTTGGCATATGCGTCTTGGTCATATGAGTGAAACTGGAATGATGGAGCTATGCAAAAGAGGTCTACTTGATGGTCAAAACATCGACAAGTTAAAATTTTATGAACATTATGTTTTCGGCAAGCAAACACGGGTAAAGTTTGGCACTGGAACTCACTCTACAAAAGACATATTGGAGTATGTTCACTCAGATTTGTGGGGAGAGTCCCGCGTTTCGTCACTTGGAGGTGCAGGTTACATGCTGACCATCATTGATGATTACTCAAGAAGAGTTTAAGCATATTTTCTGAAGCACAAATCAGATGTATTCAAGATATTCAAGGAGTGAAAGATTATGATTCAAAGACAGACTGGCAAGCATGTCAAGAAGCTATGTACTGATAATGGTTTGGAGTTTTGTTCTAGAGAGTTTGAAGCTTTGTGCAAATCAGAGGGAATTGTGAAACATTATACTGTCCCAGGTACTCCTCAACAAAATGGTGTGGCCGAACGCATGAATAGAACCATCATGAAAAAGGTACGCTGCATGTTATTTAGTTCTGGATTATCTAGAAGTTTTTGGGCTGAAGCCGCTTGCACTGCTTGTTACCTAATCAACCGGTCACCTAACCTGGCTATTGGAAAGAAGACTCCCGTTGAGGTATGGTCTGATTTTCCAGCAGATTATTCTGATTTAAGAATATTTGGTTGCCCTGTTTATGCTCATGTTAATAATGGTAAAATTGGAGCCTAGAGCTGTTAAGTGTATTTTCCTTGGTTTTAAGTCTGGTATGAAAGGTTATAAATTATGGAATTCTGAAACTAGAAAGGTGGTAATTAGCAGAAGTGTTACTTTTGATAAATCTGCTATGTTACATGATAAGCCATCTAATGATGTTCCTGTTGAGAAGCCACATAAAACAAGTGTGCAGGTGGAGCATGTTATTAATTCGGGTGATACACCAGACAAAGAGAATATTGTTGTTCATGATGATGCACCTATTACTGAGGATCCTCCCAAGGTTGTGCAGCCACCACAACATCCTGTTGCAATTCAGCCTAGAAGATCTACAAGGGAACATAAGCGTCCCAACAGGCTTATTGAAGAATGCAATATTGTTGCTTATGCTTTTAGTGTGGCAGAAGACATTGAAGGTACTGCTGAACCTTCAACTTATTCAGAGGCTATTACTTCTGTTGATTTAAATAAATGGATGGCTGCCATGCATGATGAGATGGAATCACTTGAGAAAAATGATACTTGGGAGCTAGTCAAATTACCAATTGAGAAGAATGCTATTCGCTGCAAATGGATATTCAAGAAAAAGGAGGGCATTACAACAACCGAAGAGATTAGATACAAAGCAAAACTAGTTGCTAAAGGTTATAGCCAGATTCTAGGTATTAATTTTACAGATGTCTTTTCCCCTGTTGTGAAGCATAGTTCTATTCGTACTTTACTCAGCATTGTGGCTATGCGTGATTATGAGCTTGAGTAATTAGATGTAAAAACTGCATTCTTACATGGGAAATTAGAAGAAAACATTTATATGGAGCAGCCAGAAGGTTTTGTCGTTCCGGGGAAGGAGAATTATGCTTGTAAGTTAAAGAAATCTCTTTATGGTTTGAAGCAGTTACTAAGACAGTGGTACAAGAGGTTTGACTCCTTTATGATCTCTCAAGGTTTCAGAAGATCAAATTATGATAGTTGTGTTTATTTAAAGACTGTTAATGGTTCAGCTATCTATTTACTCCTACATATTGATGATATGTTGATTGCTGGAAAAGACAAGGCAGAGATTGTAAAATTAAAGGCACAGTTGAGCAGTGAATTTGAGATGAAGGATCTTGGTGCAGCAAAGAAGATTCGTGGCATGGAGATTACCAGAGATAGACATTCTGAAAAATTATACCTAAGCCAAAAATGGTATATTGATAAGGTACTTCGTCGTTTTAATATGCACAATGCAAAACCAGTGAGTACTCCTTTAGTTGCACATTTCAAACTTTCTTCAGATTCATGTCCACAGTTAGATGATAAAATTGAGTACATATCTAGAGTTCCATATGCCAGTGCAGTTGGTTCACTTATGTATGCCATGGTATGTTCTCGCCCCGATCTATCTCATGCATTGAACGTTGTTAGTAGATACATGGCTAATCCTGGCAAAGAGCATTGGAAAGCAGTTCAATGGATTTTCAGATACTTGAGGGGCACTTCTAATGCTTGTTTACAGTTTGGAAAATCTAGAGATGGACTTGTTGGTTATGTGGATTCAGATTTTGCTGGAGATTTAGACAAAAGAAGATCTCGTACTGGTTATGTGTTTACTGTTGGAGGATGTGCTGTTAGCTCGAAAGTAAGTCTTCAAGCCACTGTTGCCTTGTCCACTACAGAAGCCGAGTATATGGCTATTTCAGAAGCTGCAAATAAGCCATTTGGCTAAGAGGTTTGTTTACTGAGCTTTGTGGAAGTACGTCTTACACTACAATATTTTGTGACAGTTAGAGTGCTATTTATCTCGCAAAGGATCAGATGTTCCATGAGAGAACAAAGCACATTGATGTGAGGTATCACTTTATTCGAGGTGTCATCGCTTAAGGTGATATCAAGGTCAGCAAGATAAGTACACATAATAATCCAGCTGATATGATGACAAAGCCAGTTCTTGCCACTAAGTTTGAGTTTTGCTCAGGTTTAGTTGGTATTACTTAGTAGTCCTATGTGACTTTGACGCACAAGGTGTTTATGCTTATTTGATTGGAGAAGTTCATTACTTTCTCGACTACTGGAGGTGTCGCGGGGTGTTCGCGGCAATATCCATTTGTTATAGGATTGTCGGGGATGCGTGTATGGAAGATCTAGGCGGTGCACACAAGAAATTTACCCAGGTTCAGGCTCTCCAAGGATGGAGATAATACCCTACTCCTGCTGAATATATTTGATGATCTTGCGTGAAAAAGAGAGTACAGGAGGTTGAAGAAGATTGCTGAAAGCTAAAGCCTCTTGAGAATGTAGAATCTAGAGTCCAGCCCCCTTCTGCATGGAGGGCTCGGCCTTATATAGGCCTGCGCATCAGCCGACTCGGTCACTCGGCTGAACTACAGTTACTGTCCTAATTAACTGACATTTATATCTGGTAACCGTCCGAGTAACACCAGTCTTCATGCCGGCTGAAACGTATGCCTTGATGAGTTGTAACGCCTGTCTTAATGGCACCCAGACGTTGTACCATGGCAGGCTGTTCTTGGGCCTTCGTCCGAATAGGCCTTTGCGAAGTTGTTGGGCCTGCATCCGAGTGGGCCTTGCCAGGCTTGCTGGGCCGACTCGAGTCATTGGGCCTACCCGGTTGGGCTTCCCTCGTCAGTAGCCCCCGAGTACTTCGAGGTCTTGACACGGATGCCGAGTGGCGAGCTAGTCGTTTGTGCCCGAGTTGCGAGTGGAGAGACCTTGATGGACTCCTGCAATACCTGAAAAGTAGGTTAAATATGTGCTAAGTATTAAGAACTCAATGATACCCGCATTTTCCGACTGAGGAAATCGGCTTGTGGCCTTCCGGGAGGCGTATCATGAATTCCGAGTGAATCCGAAGTAACGTCTGGCTTATCCGAATGAACGGTTACCATCTTGTGCCCGCAGGGGGGGACGCCCTCGATTTTCAACTTCGGAACCGAGTCCTCAAACTCCGACACTGATCCCTGAATTAGTGAGCCATTTTGCGCCGCTGTGGCATTCGGCTCAGATTCAAGGATCCTGTTATTCCGCTGTGGATGCCGGATTCGTCCTTAGCTTGGGTGTTGCCGAGTGACCTGGAAACCCTGTTGGGTCGGTCATCAGCACCCTTTTTGCAGAGCTAATCTGCTTCCGAGTTTGGCGGCTTGTGCGCCTCGGAATTACTTGATGAAGTCGGATGATCTGTGACGTGTCCCAGGGGGCTATGCCGACTGTTGAGTCGTCACCCGAGCACACCCGACTCTGATTGAGTCGGACTCGGTTTTAAGCCGACTGGTGCCACAGCATTGTTTTGTCCGAGACGTCGCATCAGCATTTAATGCGCGCAGCCGGTTGGGCAGAGTGTTCGCAGCGCCATGATTTCGCCTCGAGTCACGCGCGAAGCGTGCCCGCGACATGCGCTGCTGCTCTGATTTCGCGCGCCGTCCGAGGCGACGGCTCATCATGTCTGCACTCGAATCACGCAAACGACGCGCGCGAGACGAGGGCTGACGTAATGTTAGCCGGTCACGTCGCCTGGGAACTCCGCGTCGTGGCGAAAAAGGCGCCCGAATCCCGCGGGTTCGCGCGCGCGCGGGACGGCGGTTGCCTCGGTAGTTTCCCGCCACGTCGGACGCACGACCGCCGGCGGTTGGACTCCTTTGTCTATAAAAGGGGACCGCGGGGGCGCCGATAATCTCATCTGCTTTTGCCTTCGTCTTCCTCACGCCCCAAGCTCTAGCCTCCAAAACTCCGCCACCGCGCACTCGAGAAGAAACTCGCTTGCCGCCGTCACCCATCAGCCGGCGACCATGTCTCGCGCCGCCAGCAAGGGCAAGAAGGCCGCCGTCTCCGCTTCCTCCTCCGCCGCCGACGCATGGAATAAAGGGGATTGGATCCCCTCGGTCATCATCGACGAGCTCTTGATCGAGTTCGCCCGCAAGGGCATGCTGCCGCCGCGGACTATCTGCAACTGGCGGGCGCCGTACAAGGAGAAGAAGCCCGCTCCACATGAGCACGAGCGGGTGATGCTCGTTCCATTCATGGAACGGGGACTCAAGCTGCCGCCGCACGACTTCTTGCGCGGTTTGCTATTCTTCTACGGCCTGCAGCTTCACCACTTGAGCCCCAATGGCATTCTGCACATCGCGTGTTTCATCACGCTGTGCGAATGCTACTTGGGAACTCAGCCGCACTGGGGACTTTGGAAGAAAATCTTCACTGTCAAGGCGCAGCCCATCAAGGCCGGCGGCCGACTGGCAGTTTGCGGGGGAGTTAGCATTCAAGTCAAACCCGGCACCGGGTACTTCAAGATGCAATTTCCGGACACCATCCGGAGATGGCAGGATGGGTGGTTCTGTCACGGACCCGGAATGCATATGATTAGGGGAACGCGAAGTCGCCAAGGACCGAAGGACTCGTCCGCCCGGTGGCACGGTACCTGCGCCGTACGCACCAAGGTAGAGCGATCCGACACCCGCCACAGCGAGCCGGCCGGAAGCGACCAATCTTCCCAAAACCACATACGATTCCGTAATCCGGTGAAGACTCAGAGTCGTTCCCAAATCCTACCACGACAAGCAAGGTCGGAGGAGCCCGGCAGTTCTACCCACACCCTAGCCTAGCTCGGAAGCTAGTGGGTCGCTCGAAAGCCCGGTAGAACGCCCACACCCTGCCTGGCCGGCAGAGCATCTCAGCCAGCGGGTCACTCAACCAACACCTTGCTCGACTTAGTAGAAAATGGTACGGCCTCGACCCTTCACGGCATACCCATACACTTCATATCATTCACACATTGTGCAGGGGGCAGCCTGAATAACAACTCGGATATCATCACAAGGCTCTACCATGCGATATTACTAATAACAGTCCACGATGGGACGAACATAATACATCAGTTGGTTATATTCGAAAACATATCTGAGTACGGAGAAGTTAACAACAGCGGAAGCAAAATAAATGAGACCCACAGCGGCACAGTGACCGCTGACCAAAATCCGCATCTATCCCATGAGTCGAACACTACCGAGGAAACCGGAAACTAGGCAGTATTGAAGTATTCCTCGACCACCGGCTCACCTGCAATGATCTAGGAATATCCTAGGTGAGTACGAAGTACTCGCAAGACTTATTCGTGCTTGATTAGATGTCCTACACATACTAGTAAAACGGTAATTAAACATGGCATAATTTCAGCTGAAGGTACAACATCCAAGCACTCAATTGCCAGAACAAAATCAACATGGGAAACAACCCACAGATCAGAATTCACATGGGTCCACGAAGGGACATGGTGGCACTCACTTGCCATATATATATACACCTTAGTTCCTGGTATAGAGGCACTCACTTGCAACTATACACCTTAAAACATAAGCAGGCACTCACTTGCCTTTTCCCACTCACTTGGGATATCACACATCACCCACATTGACACACATTCACATAATCTCTCGGATCGTTACCGGCAATACATCTCCATGGAAATAACCAGTGCTCTTCACTCGGAGGTAGCTAATCTCCAAGTGACCGAGGCTCACCATGCGTAACGTCCATGGCAGAGATTTCCGCTAACGTCCACGCGTTGATAAGGGAAATGCTACGACCGGAATCACCTCAGGATGGTAGACCCTACCAACCGTATCCGTCGAACGGAGTCACCTCAGGATGGCGGTACCAACCGTATCCGTCGAGCGGAATCACCTCAGGATGGTAGAACCTACCAACGTATCCGTCGAGCACACCCTCGGCTCTCACACCTCACTTAAATAGATTCAAGTTGTTAGAAGGACCGAATCAATTTCCAGCCATTGCTAGACACAACTGGCAGTACACCCTAACATGCTAGTTCCACCGAACTGAACCACACATTCCATTCAACGATTCACACATCCACAAGTAATCAAGTAAAGTATATAAGTAACGATGCAAAGATGCAACAAGCTCTGCTTGCCTAGTCGTAGGATTCCTGATCTTGCGTGGAGTCGTAAGCGGGTGGTCTCCTGCTTCGGGCTCTGGAGCGAGCAAAGCGCGATACCGGAAAAATAACATTAAAAGGATCTTTAAGAACCAGCATGTATGCATGATGAATGAGTCTAAATATGTAATCCTAAAGTGTAGTGTAGGTATTACAAGCCTACGGCATCAGGAATTCTCTATTGGCAATGGTAGATAGTAGGTTATTGTCCTAACCATGCGTGCATGTCGATTTCATTTGGCTGCATGTTAAGGTTAGAGATTACTACGCATAATAGAGGATCATAAGTTAACATGTTTGTATTCTAGTAGTGCTCTGAGATACCAAACTAACGCAACTGGAACGAATCAATTTGAGCTAGTATCGCCAAGTTACGGATTATCGGAGTCTCGTTCGACGAATATGCCTTTAATTCAAATTCAATTTGGAGGTGGTGTACCCTTTCAAAATTTGAAATTTGGTTTCAGCCAATTTGTAGGAAATTTCCTAAGCTTTCCAGAATGATAAAGTTTGCCCAAATCCGAGCTACGGTTTGAAAGATATCGCGTTTCGAAGTTTATCGGAGAATCGAGAAAACCTAACCCTAAACTGCGCCAGAACTAAATGCTAAACCCACCCGAGGTGTACCCGGAGACCTGCCCTAATTCCTACGCGCACCCGAAGGCCAACTACCCTAAACTAACCGAACCCCACGTCAGGCTGACATGGGGGCCCTGGTGGCAGCGCTGACGGGGCACTGGTTGCCTCGGTCGGCCGCTGACCGGGCTCGGTTGGCCAGTGGGAAGGGGCCATGTGGCCCTCCCGGCTCCCCGGTGGCGCTGAGGTGGCAAGGAGCCCGGGAGGTGGAGTACCTCACCGGAGCCTCACCGGAGGACGGTGGGGGGGCCTTAGGAGCCACGGCCGGCTTGGAGGGAGGGGCTGGAGCTTCTGGAGCTCACCCGGGAGGCGTGATGCGCACTGGCTCGGGCGGAGGAGGACCGAGGGAGGCCGGCGACGATGTCCAGCGGTGGAGCACTCCGGTCGTCGGCGGGGAGGAACTTCCGAGCTCGGTCCTGCAACGGAGTAGAGCGGAGGGCGTTAGCAAGGTGGGGAGGAAGCTCGGAGAGGGGAGAGCGAGGTCGGAGGGGCACTGGAGCAGCCGCGAGGGCTCACCGGAGAAATGGCCGGCAGTGGGGAAGAAGGTGGAGGCGGCGGCTATTAGAGCTCGGATCCGACAATTGGAGGAGTGAGCGGTGGCGCGGGTAGGATCGGGAGCTCGGAGGGAGGGACCGGAGCTCACCGGCTGGCCGGCAATTGCTCACCGGAGCAATGCCGAGCTCGGGGAAGATTGGGGGCGGTGGAGGAGGGGATTAGGGTTGCGCGCATGGAGTGAGGAGGGGAAAGCGGGGCTTGTCCGAGCGGGGGTATTTAAGGGGCGGCGCGCTGGTCGGGACGGGGCCGGTCGGGACGGCACCGCCCGCCCCGGCGTACGGGAGGCGGCGACGTGGGAAGAAGGGCCTGACGGGTGGGCCCCAGGCGACAGCGAGAGAGGAGGCGCGGGAGAGGCTGCCAGGCGGGGTCCAGAGGCAGGCGGGGTGAGGGAGAAGCGGGCTGCGGCGGCTTAAACGGGCCGGCCGAGCAGGCCTTCGGCCCAGGCTCCTTAGGTCTTCCTTTCTTATTTTCTCTAATAGCAGCACTACTCCCTTTAAACATTTTATGTACAAAACTAGCTCCAAATGACTTGAAATTTCTACAGGGACTTTAAAATATTATTTGCGAGCTACTGGAAGAATTTGAACCAGTTTGGGAAAGATTTGCCCTATGTTTATATTCAAATTCAATTTGGGGCTCAATTTGAGTTTATATTGCAACTAAGCCCTAGGCACACTCAAAAATTCTGAAATTTGGAGGGGATGCTCAAAACATTATAAGAGCCCTATTGTAGAATTTTTAATCCATTTGGATCTGGTTTGAATGGGTCCTTAGTTCAATCGTCGGGTTTGACCTAATCCGTCGTTGAACTCCAATTAGGTTTTAAACTCCTCCAAGGCTGTTGAAATTTTGTATGGGGCAAACATGTTTATATGTTTGGCTATTCCCAAGTTACGACGAGATTTCATGTAACTTAACTTGCCCAAATGCTTAACCCTAGTTTCCGACGATTTAGGGTTTGCATTCGGACGTTTTCGGTTGAAGTGTTATTTCGTGTTGCTTTTGGGGCAAGTCTTGGGGAGAAAAGAGAGAGTTAGTGGAGGGATCCATCGACGGGGTCCACGGGTCACTCCACCTGTTAATACTAGTTCGAAAATTTGGAAATTTCAAATAAGTTGATTGATGTTGGCAAGTTATCCACCGAGGATGAGATATGTACATATTCTATAAAGTAAGGTTGATGTACAACTAAGTTTAAGCAAGTTGTGGGTGATGAGGATGCCATGTATGCATGAAATGCAGCGTAAAACCCTAATTGTCGAATCTAGGTATTACA